>OY755241.1:7390061-7845704 GCA_963576725.1 Azorinus chamasolen | reverse complement strand
CAACAACAACAACAACCCCTTCACAAATACATTATTTTTAATCACATGTCATAAGTATCTACAACATACCAAAAGATAGTTTTCTGACCCAACAAAAATGCTCTATATCTGCTCAAAAGTCGATGGGTTCATTCACTGCGATCGTCCTTGAAAGCTTATTTGACCACCGATTTCCATAAACTGTGTCTCATTTATCAAAGAAATTATCACTCTTGATGAGCAGTCATCTAGTTTTTCTCAGAATATTAACACGCTTTTACAAAGAGTCGCCAAAGTGACAACCAACCTCTCTAGGACACAGGTTGACTCTGAGGTTCGAAATAGAAATACGCTATAATTCAAGTCGAAACTCCAACACTATAAGGCATTTACCCGGTCTGATAGCATGAATGGATATCGTGTATTCACAATTTCTTCAAATAATAATCTTCTAATAATCTCTACAAGCTTGATATTGATATCGGTGAAAGGCACTACTTTCTGTTTTAACCGAAAGTAAAGACCTACAAACCGAAGGTAGTGACTTTCGCCGATATCAAAATCAAGCTTGTAGATATATTTAGAAAATATTATTTGAAGAAATTGTGAATTTATACGTGAACGAAACTGACCAGAGTCAACACGGCTTGTACATTGTGTTTATACACCAAAGAGACTGACCAGAACCGAGACGTTTTGTACATCGTATTTATACGTGAACGAGATTGACGACAATATACACTGCTTGTACGTCGTGTTTTACGTCAATAAGTCTGATCAGAGTCTACACTGTCTGTCGTGATAGGAGATTGAATATTGCATATACAGTTCATATCTGTTAAGTGTTTGCATAGTTACGTTACAAAGACTGATCTAGGTATACATATATTTATTGCAAAGACGGGAACATATATGTTGTGGCCTGGATCACATACACGGTCGATTGTGATTTCTCTTTTGCATGTCATGTCATACGTGACATTGTGCAGTAACTGTATGTGTCTATATGACATGGGCGTATAAAGTCTTTTTTCCAAATGTAAAAGTTCATAAATGCCCATCTGTTACAATAATGATTCAACCAATTTGATATAGATAAAAAACGTTTTCTGAAGATGTCTTAAATAGGTTACAAAGCTCTAATAATGGTTATAAGGTGTCACTCATGAATACATTAATCCTTTACCTGATAGAAGCGGCTTTTAGCGTGTTTGATTTATTCCTCCGCGGAAGAAAATAGTTCAAATTCATACAGTCATGAACATATTGCATAATAAATATTTTCTATATCCTAGGAGGTGGTAGCTTAAAGCAGGCTGAAAGTAAAGCAGAATGCGCCCTAAGGCGCATTCTGCTTTACTTTCAACCTGCTTTAAGTGGGCATATGTCTTCAAAACTAGAAACAGGCTATTGGGTAAAGGGTTAAAACAATTGATACTCCCGAACTCTCGAAATGAAAGTTATCCGGGTTAAATTTTAACCCTTTACTTAATAAATAGTCATATACAGATGATGATATTATGAATATAAATTAGATTTTTGTAACACATGAATATTGTTCATGGCTGAAACTGTAGCATTGTAATCTATATTACATCATAAGCAAACAGTGTGTTCTCAGACCAGATGGCTACTACAGGAGCCGTCTTATGTGGGTCTAATCTGCAATTGCGTAAAAATGCATATTTATGAAGTACAATGTTAACGGGATTACTGAAGTCATGCGCAGTGAGAGTCTATGACAACTGAAATATTTGCATCGTCGCCCATTCGCTCATTCCGACATACAGTCTGTTTGTCTCCTTACAATGACTCACACAGGAAACAGCTCTGTTAAGTCCTCCCGCCTGAGTCAGGATGATCTGGATCTTGGTGAGGTCTGCAGTCAGCATGTGTACATTTCTACTACTATAACCACAAACATATACATTGCCATTGTGATCAACACATATCTTTTTCGGTACTTTCAAATCATTGTCACTATATTCAGACTTTACTACACCGTCAAATGTAAGACTGGTCACTTTATTGCTACAGCTGTCAGATATGTATATTGTATGTCCATCCCTGCTGATATACACATATTGCGGACATCTAAACAAATTATTTCCATCACCATCAGTCTCTATCTTCTTCATCACGTTGCCGCGCATGTCCATCATCTCCACCTTTGGAGGATTTACGTATGTAACAACCAATCTATCATTGTTGTAGGCCAAACCATTACACTGTCCATCCACACTTATCTCCCTTTCTATTGAAATTGATCCTGACACTCGTAGTAGAATAAGTGTTCTGCTGTTATAGTTAGATATTACTACTTGGTTATTACTCACTGATGCGACATCCCAGGGCCAGGAAGAAACTTGCAGCACGTGCATAAGCTTATTGGTTTTAGTGTTTAAAAGCTTAACTTTACAGTTGCGGTGATCTACAATGATCTGCGTGTTCGGAGATAATACGACAGATCCCGTGATAAACATACCATTGTAGTCCCCGTGAGAACTCAGGTTAATGTCTGCCAGGTGGGTGCCGTCGTCGGGACAGATCTAGTAGCCACTGGCTTTGGCTCTTTGATAGTCAAATCAACCTCACGTGAAATCCTTCCCAGAAAATGTGGACTCTCAGTAAAATCGTGCAATTTTCTGTTTGGTTCAAACCAGAATTTCTTCACTACTAACTCTTTCTCTCCCGTGCGTAAATTATCCTGCAGTGTTTTGACGTTTTTACTGTTTTCTTTCTTAGCTATGTACACCTGACACACTTGCCTAGAAGACTGGAGGCTTTGAAACTCTGCAATTATTGACTCTAGTGATTTTTTTGTCGAAGCACATTCCTTCAAAATTGGCGTCATTTTCTTGTCTGCATTTGTAACAAACGATTTAGCTTCTTCAATTATCTTTCTTTCAAATATATCCAGTGTGGCGATGAGTTTCTCTCTGAATTGCTTTACCGACTTGATTACATCTGAATAGTATATCTTCGTTCGTAGTTTAACAGCACTTGACTTAACCATCATATCACAAGAATTTTTAATCAAGGATTTCAAATTCCTCATGAAGTCGGCATATTCTTTGCTGTCCAAGATATTTTCCGATTTCTCCAATATTGATTCAATTTCAGTACAACGTTTATGTTTCGTCGCGAAACACATGCTGCATCCCAGAAAATCATGCGTGATGCAATAAAAATCAACCTGGTTACCCGCATGTACTGGACAGTTTGTAGATATCCCCCTGTTAACTCTGTCTAATGATAGCGGGGTGTCTTTTGGCATTCTGTCTTTATCGAGCAACTTGTGATGGCGCGTTTGCCTTGTTTTCTTATGGCTATGGTAGCACGTACTACATAAGTATTCTTTGCAATCGAGACAGAAACCTTCTGCCTCCACGTTAAGTCCCTCATCTTTACATAGCTCACAATAAAAGTCATAATTAAACTCAGACCCGGACACGAGAGACTCTGATCTGTTTGTATGTCCTACCCCTTCTGCCATGTTAAACTTAATAAAATGAACTTAAACGTGTCTACATCATATGGACACTAGTTTGACTTTGTCACCCTAAATGATATGTCATATCGTTTGACATTGGTATCTTAAATTTAAGAAGTGGCCATGAATACATACATCTTTACGTTTGAACGTTCTTGATATTGGTCCATCAATATTTTATCTGTTAATTTTGAAAACAGTTATATTTACACAAATGTTCAGTAATCCATGGTTTAATCTCTCAGTTCACTCTCTTTTCAACCAGATATAATATACGTAACAGTGTGTCGTTTTGACATGTCCATAGTAATGAGACGCTGGACCCCGGTTAAACACTTCATATGTCACATTGAATATGATAACACAGGTACTTCTGCTATTATTCTCCAAAGGTAGCAAGCAGCAGGTCGATAAAGTGTACACTAACATACATAGACATTCACATACATACATACATACGTACATACATACATACATACATACATACGTACGTACATACATACATACATACATACATACATACATACATACATACATACATACATACATACATACATACATACATACATACATACATACATACATACATACATACATACATACATACATACACAGTTCATACCAGGAACATACATTGAACATACTAAATCTCTCATCAGGATCCAAACCGTCTGATATTTTACAGAAATGTTATTTGATATGATAATTTGCGGAGTAACCAAACAGTTAGACACACTTACTCTGTTTAAGCAGTCAACAGTTGTTTTGCAGAAGAGTATTACATAGTATACAGATAAACTTACAGTGGGTATACAGTAAAACCTCCCTAAAACGGACGTCCAATTAAGTATAGATATCGCTAGTTGGCAGATTAATGCAGGTTGGAAAATCATACAGAAAGTTCTTCTATGAATTTTCTGTATAATGTTCACCCTGTATTAAGCTGTCACCTACCTAAAAGCATATCTTCGCAATTATAACTTTGGTTTAAAAGGGGGTTACTGTATATAGTTATAGCTTGCCATACAGTACAATCCCTCTAAGTATTTGTCTTGGAGACAGGTGGCAGCTCAATAAAGGGTAAAGACCATACAGAAAGCTACCAAAAAATAACTAAATTCTTCTCTACTAGAATGCTGGTTTAGAGAGGTACTATATACAGTAAAACCCTTTAATACCACCATTTAAAGGAAGTCTGTTGAACCATGCAAATCCGTGGTGACCTTTACAGTCAGTTTGGATACAAATAAAACACATAGAGAGTGACTCATTGTCCCCTTGGGACTAAACACATTTAACGTTGTTATAAAGTGAACGAAGAATGTACCCAGAACAAAGTATGCCGATGACATATTTGCAAGTGACGATTTCTTCGTTGACCAATACCGTAAGAACAACTTATTCGTCTGCAAAATGTTTGGCCTATTTCCATTTTTATTTGTGAAATGTTCCTACCTCTTCTTTCAACAATATGGCTACATTAACAAACAAATAGTATCCATGTGAAACGCGTCGTTACTTGGCGTTACTAATGTTACCCTTTTCTCCATGAATATTCATGTAAGAAGTAATAACGTCATGGATATAAATTAGATCAATTTGTTATAATATCACAGGGACATATATATCAAAGGCCAGTGCAGAAACTGGGTAATAATATTTATATTATACCATAAGGAAACAGATCAGATCCTGATCAGACGACTCGTATAGGAGTCGTCTGATCTGAGTCTACTAAGTTTGCAAAGGCGCATTTATGGAGTAAAGGGTTTTCCAATGAAACCGATATTTAACAACTTATCTCAAGATTATTCAAATATAAAATCAAGCCGCCATGAATATTTACTAGGAGAGTTTTATAATGGACACATTATTTTGTTTATAACAGCAAATGGATACCTTTTGCAGATTTGTTTCTTTGTTTGTTTTTGGTTTTGCTACGTGAATATTCAACAGGGGTCACCCTTTACACCATAGAGGCATGCTTATTCAAAAGGGGACAAACCTGTACTCCATAGAGACGTGATTATTTCACGAGTTGTATTTTTTCATGAGTGGTGATATTACCCCAAGTGGTGATATTTTCACGAGTACCGAATATGTTTGTGGGTCATCAGGAGTCTGCAAAGAGATGTACTGCGGATACCCTGTTTGGACTCAGATGATGTCAACTTTTAGGTCTTTAGGACTGGATATACATGTAGACTGACGTGATACTGAATGCTTAAAAAGTAACTTTCAATATTACCTTGGTCTGGATTAAGCGATTAGACAGTTGAACTCAATAATGACGGATATTTACGCAAATTCAAACAGACCAGACCGATATCAGACACGGGAACTGTCTGGTCAGGTCTGTTCTGTTCTGTTTAATTACATATTATTCTGTATGCGTTTCTACACTGGTTGTCATGAGCAATGCCTTTCCTTATTTAATATTTTGATACAAGAAATCACCTATGCAGTACTTACAATTCTACCCAAACTCTTATGAATATTTATACAATTTGTTCATGACCTCGTCAATATTCATTAGAATGAGTTTCATTTTGGAATACGGGCACATGGATTTTGGGCACAGCTATAAACTAAAGAACAAGATCAATATAATTTCATAGGCAAACCTGTATACTTTAATCTGATCTACATTGTTTGCACAAAATCGTCTTTATGAGTAAAGGTGCAAGACTATATGTTTTGGATTTGTGGCACAGATAGACAGTAAAGAACCAGATCAATATAATTCATAAGCAACTATGCCGACTCTAATCCAGACTGTTACACAAAATCGTCTTTATGAGTTACTGGGTAAGACTATATTTCGTTAAATGTAATAATAATAGTTTCATTTAGCCCGCTTTGAGCAAATCCATGACACGTGTGCAAACAGGTCAGATTTAGGAAAGAGTAACGTGACAAGTTATCAGGATTCAAACTGTTTGACCTTCTAATGACATCTATGGAAACACACTAAAGAAGACCTGACGCAAAAAATGATTAAAAGATATTTAGATATTGCATGTCCATTTATTATACTTAGTGTAGTGGGTAAAAATTATGAAAAACAAATGTAAGCGTATAAAACCATCAGCAAGCAATCAATATATACAGACTACGAATAGTTATCAGGATTAGTAAATGTGATATACATGTATAGTTACAGTAACCTCAAATAAGATATTGGCGTATCACAACCATCCAAAGTTTAATACCCTTCTCATGTTCTTACTGACATTTGCAAACAGCTTGGATTCAGATGAGACACCGTGCAACTCGGCATCTCGTCAGCATCCATGCTATTTGATACTCGGTCACGATTGTCTCAAAAGCAGAAACGGAGTTTGAGCAGAAAGTCTTTTTTCTGAAGCCTAAATGTTAACATGCAGTCGTTTGGTACTGTTCATATAATCGCCCCATGACCCTTATCACGTTACCGTGTCCCTGTTGTCACACTAACCCTGTCCCTGTTGCATATGCTGTGGGAGTGGTGGTCCAGTGGTAGGACGTTGGACTTAGGACGTTGGACTTGGGATCGAAGGGTCCCCGGTTCGAATCCTGCCATCGGACTATCAGAATTTTTCTGAGCAAAAAATGCATCCCACGTTTGCTCCTCTCTACCCAGGTGTATAAATGGGTACCTGTGAGGGAAATAAGTCATTGTGCCATGGCTGCCTTAGGCGCCGAGTGTTAATGGCCGAATAACCCAGTGATCAGGCGGTAAATTGTGAAGTCGGGAGAATATGTACATTGTATGTAGATCCAGACTATAAACCTCACCTTTACCTTTACCTTTACCTATATGCTATGTACACAGGAGCCGTCTACACTGGGTCTATCATGTTTGCAAAACGCGTTAAATACCATATAAGAGAAAGGGTTAATTACAATATCACTCGTGAGAGTCAGGAGTATGGTGTTATGTATGATTGCCTATATTACACTGATAAGATGGTGTACATATTCTGATTAGATATCTAGAGGTCTGGGTGTTAACAATACATAATTATACTGATAAACGAGAGTAGGCCTGGCTCTGTACAATACAGATACTGATTAGATATCCCAGGGACAGGGTAAACACAAATGGGTATCGATGTATACATGATAGATCCTGACCAGAATTCTTGGTCTCCAAAACAGCGGAGGATCTCAGGCTATGCAGTATTGATGCTGGTTTGGGTTTGTACATTTTATGTCCTGGGTAGGCACCCTGGAGTCCGTGTTTATCCAGTGTAGATCCTGCTTATATGAGTATGGGTCTATACAGTATGGACCTTTATTATACAATATAGTCTTAGTCTATACAGTATGGACCTTTATAGGACATCGTGGTGTCTGGGTCTATACAATATGGATCATTATATGACATGGTTGTGTCTAGGTCTATGCAGTATAGACCCTTATATGATATGGTTGTGTCTAGGTCTATACAGTATGAACCCTTATATGACATGGCGGTGTCTAGGTCTATACAGTATAGACCCTTATAATAGTTATATGACATTATGGTAGCTGGGTCTATACAGTACGGACCCTTATAAGACATGGTGTCTGGATTTATATAGTAGAGTCTCTTATTTTACACCATGGTATCTGGATCTATACAAAATGAACCCTTAAAGACACCATTGTGTCTGGTTCTATACAATACAAATTCTGATTAGAGTCCATGGGGCTTGGGCCTTATAGATGCTGATTAGACAAGGTGGAGTCATGATCTATATAGTATCACTCACTCACTGTCTCATCGTTCGGGCAGTCTGTTGACGAAGAGGCCGACATTCTTCTCCATACTGGTCTATCAGCCGCATATGATAGGAGATCCGACAGTGCCAGTGTTGTCCACTCCTTTATGTTGTCCGACCAACTTTTCCTCTGCCCGCCTCGCCTAGGCCCACCTTCCACTGTTCCTTGAAGGATTGTCTTGCTGAGACTTCACATGACAGCGCTGAGCAGGGACTCCTGGGTACCAACAAGGCTTCGTATTCTGTCTCTTACAAATTCGTTTGTTTTCTTTTCAATGTAAGAGATTCCCAGTAGCTGCCTCATACATTTCATCTCGAATGCCTGGATTCGTCTTTCTGTCTCTGCCATCAGAGTCCAGGTTTCACACCCGTATAACAGCGTGCACAAAACCAAGTTAGGGACCTGTATAGCTCGTACTTGGTCTTGAAGCTGATACTGCTCCTCCATATCCTATGTAAACTTGCAAAACCTGATGTTGCTGTCCCTATGCGTATGAGGACTTCGGCTGTGCATGTGCCGTCCTTAGAAAACGTTGCCCCCAGTACATGAAGCTTTGTACTTCTTCTAATGGCTCTCCATACATGGTGATGCTAGCAGTTGTGCCTTATGTGCTGTTAACCATGACTCTTGACTTTTCTGTGCTGACTTCCATCCCGAAAGCACTTGTGCTGTTGATCAACCTGTTTGTCAAGACTTGGTGGTCTCCGTTACTTCCCGCCATACTGTCAATGTCGTCAATCCCTGATAAGATATCGTGAAGTCTAGGTCTTAAGTTGATAGCTACTCTAACGGTCAATGCTTACATATATCAAACGTAGACGCTGTGATATGCATTGACTTGTATAGTCACCGTGACCTCAGCTTAGATATAGGAATATCGCAAACCATTCAAAGTGTAATGACCTATTCGTGGTAAGTGCAACCTACATGTATATGACATCTGCAAACAACTTGGATCCAGATGAGACAACGATTAACTGTGCAATGTGTTTGATAGCATGCGTATAGTTTCTAGTTTGCAAGAAACGAATGTAAATCAAATGTGCAAAAAAGATGGTATTTTTTGTATTGGTAGAAGACCGTATAGTTTGATCTATTATGCGTTCATAATATACAATAGGTCTGAGTCTATACACTATAAATACTGATTAGGTATCCCAGTATCTGATTACACTGATTAGAAACATTATGAAAGTTTAGTTGATGTGGACCTACCCTGTTTACAATATTCTACTGCTCGTTTCCGTATTATCCAACACATTAACTGCCCTGAACGAAAGGCCTATATACGTGTAACTCTGTTTAAACTTTAACTGAGAGAAAACGTCATTCAGCTCCTGTAGGAACCGCATATTAAGGGTCCTTTCTGTTAGATTATGGAACATTATATAACTGTGATTATGGAACATTATAGAACTAATCCTACGGTTTCTTGCTCTTTAACCCATGTGTGCCCACGATTTCATATATGTGAAATAGGCAAACATTGTAGACTCTGTTCAAACGCCGCATAATGCGGCGTCTGACCAGAGTATACATTGTTTGTTGATAGGAATTTCAAATAAGATTTGGAATGACTAAAAGTTCAGACCCTGTTCAGGCAGCTCCATAAAATACACACTGACACTTCAGTTGTATTGTTAAAGAACATGGAAGAAATGTTCAACCTGTAAATTGATTTAGAAAACACGTTCAGTCAATACAAATTTACTCAGCATGTTCAACTGTAAATACAGTTGCCAGGTCTGAATTTTCATTTTCGTTTTATTTTATATTGACATTCCTAACATAATGATCGTTTTAGTTGTGTGACTTGTGTCCATTGATTTCCTAAAAAAATACCATATAATAAATCGACTCCCGGTCATTCTACTACGGGGGTCACTTTTCCTCATTACAACGTCAGTATACATAGCGTGTATACGTCACAGAGACTGGTCAGGATCTGCTTTGTTTGTACAGATACTACCGTCCACACATATCCCGGACAAATAAACAATTTATCACCATCATTCACAATTCTCTTCATTACGTTGCCGGGTATGTCCATGATCTCCACCATTAAAAGATTTACGTATGTAACAAGCAGTCTATCATCGGTGTAGGCCAAACCATAACAAGTTCCATCCACGATTATCTCCCTTTCTATTGAAACCCGCAGAAGAAGGATTTTCCTTTCGCAATAGTTAGATATTGCTGCTTGTTTATTACTCACTGCTTTAACATCCCGGGGATATGAAGAAACTTTCAGCTCGTGCATCACCTTATTGGCCTTAGTGTCTAAAAGTTAACTTTACAGTTGTAGGTGTCTACAATTATCAGCTTGTCCGTAGATAATACTGCAGATCCCGTGATAGCCATAACAGAGGTGTCTCCCTTAGAGTTTAGGTTAACATCTGCCGGGTTTATTGCAATTCCAATTGGTGTAATATTTCATTTGCTGGTCAGCAAAGAAAGCTTTTTCAGCATTACATGCCAGAAATGATTTTTTCCCGGGCAAATACTATCTGGATTAGGTTAGTAAGTTTATCTTTAATCAAAATATGAGGAAGGGTTGTGTCCAAAGTAGAAAAATCAGTGTTTACAGTGGATGCAAGATACCTTTTGTTCTTAAGTTTGTTTAAGATTTTTGAAGAGTTCTTAATATACCAGCAGAGATTTATTCCAGTTTTCAGAAGTCAAAATCACAGTAAAATTTTAAATGTTCTTTTACCTTCGTTAAACAAGAAGTCTAAAGTATAGACAATTTAGTAGTTGTACATGAGCTAGAATTTGCAATGAAACGCGCTTTTTATGGGTTTTATGTAGTTATGGTAACCAATACATTGTAGGAAGTTTATGTCGTGTATTTTTTATATCGGTTCCAAATTGTTCACACTTTTTGACATGGTCAGAAACGATGGTCTTTTCGTCAGTAGTAACTGAACTGTATGACTGGGTAATAATAATTTCCAGCTACAAGACATCGATATAGTGTAATCGTCAAATGATAATCACATTATCCGATGCCTTATCAGCAGGAAAAAAAAACGTATTTTGAATGGAAAACTTGTAAACCTTTTTTAAGATGTCTAAAAGAAAGTCTAAGTTTAGGTGGAAGAAGGTGTTTATTAGAGCTATAAAAAGAAATGCGTTTGTCAATTATATCAAAAATTAGTTTTTTTTTTCCAATTAGAAAGAGCATTAGACTCAACATGTTCTCTTCAATACTATTTAATACTAAAATTTTGTAAAGCCTCTGCAATCTGACCTACAAAGTCGTCTTTGTGAGTTATAATGTGTTACTTTTAATAACGTTATTTAATATTTAGCACTTGCTGAGCAAATCCATGATAGGTGTGCAAACAGTTTCGATCCAGGTAACAGTAGCGTGAAAAGTAATCAGGATGCAAACCACTCGACATTCTAATGACGTATTTGGACAGACACAGAAGACAGTCTGGCTCAAAAATGGATTAACCCTTTCGGCGCCAAATTTCTAACTGTCGTCTGCAGTCCAACTTTTGTTAAATCATTTGGTACAATAAGGAAATGAGATAAATAAATGCAAATTTCAAAGGAATAAAGCACAGCTATAGAATTAGATATTGAGATAAAAAGTGAAGTCCCTGATCAGACGCCGCCTTGAAAAGGCGGCGTCTGATCTGGGACTGTACTACTTGTTGTGATGCATTTATGCGACATCGGCGTGTCACGTTATGGGCTTCATTTACAACACATTTTCAGTCTTAGATACTTTAATAAACACATTTCATAAACTCTAATACAGCAACACATAGTTAAAGTTCTTATTAGCCTACATGACTCTGTCCCTATTCGTTTCTGAGTTGATACTGGCATATGCCTGAGTCACGTACCGTGCAGTCCCTTAACTTCCCATAATGCATTTCTCACTTTTGACTATGATCACAGCCCTAGTACTATATGTGTTCCCATCTGATCTAATCTAGACTGACTGAACTACCCCCCCCCCCCATGTCCACTTTTTTGACAGTATATATCTCCCTAAGCCCGGTGACAGTCGCCATAGCAATATACACGGAAGCTATATAATTGTCAATCAGAGCAGGCCACCTAACCAAGTGACCTAACCAATTTCCTAGTTTATGTTTTACTACTACACTGTGTCTATATTATGTTTGGATCCAAACCAAGATATTGGATCCAAATCAAGAGGTTAAAAGTCGCTATGTGACACTCGCCTCTTCCTTCATTTCAGATTTCATTGAGTTATCAATTAAATCTGATTACTACGTGTTTAGCTGTATCGCCCATGAAAATATAAATTATATAATATTGATCTATTTATGTAAAATTTAAAACCCTTCACCACATATTAATTACGCAATACTGTATACAGTAACTCTTTATCGCTATGTTACGATTTACAAAATTCTCAGGATTGTATAAGGCATTCATTAGTGTCAGTATTTAGTTTAAGGTTTCAGATGTCAGGTTCATAACACACAATAAGTAACACACAGTTCAATAGTTCTTCTCACACAGGTGTAATTCACTGTTTTGTCTCGTAATCCGTTGTGTGTAAGTAAATGTTCAATGGAAAAGTAGTAAAGTCAAGCAGGCAAAGCCACATGCAAGACGCAACCACCACCAAAACACCGATAGACAGCATGACACATACACACACACACAACCACACACCCAAACGCACACACACACACACACACACACACACACACACACACACACACACACACACACACACACACACACACACACACACACACACACACACACACACACACACACACACACACACACACACACACACACACACACACACACACACACACACACACACACACACACACACGAAATGAACACAGAAAACTCCAAAAGACACACAAGAACCAGGGACAAACGTTCCACAACATGAACAAACCACAAGCACAAAGACGCAAGGCAAACAAAAGGAAGGGTGACAAAGAGAGTGCCCCCTTGGCACGGTCAGCAGCAAAAACACCACTGGGGGTTTAAACCGGTTTACGGACGTCCTAACCTCACACTTCTCTCAAAGTCACCCTAGCTTTATAAATATTGTAAATAAAGGTATCCCCGCTGGACTTCAAGTTCACAATGTGTCCGCCTTTAAGCCACAATGTTGCCTTGTCCCTGAGGAGAGATCTGTACAGTCTTTCTAATACCGTAACTTCTCATGTCTTCTGCAATGATAAAAATCAAAACACGAAACAGTAACGTACTTATAATTTACATGACTTAGTTACTTAACATTCCATTTTACTCACTAAACAGACAGTCAAACTCCGAATTGAGCAGATGCCCGTGACATCTCAATTAATTAACACCTTTCTTAATTGACTTGAGTATAGGAAATAATGGTGTTAAATGAGTACCAATTAATTTTGACACATTTAGCAGTTAGCAATTGTCACATTTTAAGCTGAGTAATGAGTTTTAATATCCGACCTAATTGATATTCATTGCATATAAATTCTCTAACTAACTAGTTATGTAGCATAATCATTTTACAGTGAACATATAAAGTCACATAGAATGGCTTTAAAACTGGAACTAAAAATAATTAAATGGATTATATCCATGTAACAAGTAAGTAAATTTCCTGTGAAATTAATATAATTACGTAACTTCTACTAATGTCTGCTTGTCGTTTTCGGCTGGTCCTGCTGTGGGTTTGATACTGTTGCCATAGTAACCGCTCATTCGTCCCTGGTTGTCTCGACTGGTTTCCATTGGTGTTTGCTTGTTGTTGTCATGGTAACCACGGGATCGGCTTTATCTGACTGGTTCATGTCTCTCTGGTTCCCACGCTCTGCGCCGATTCAATTCTGTCAGACAAGTCTCTTGCATATACACGCACGTGTGTATGAATAAAACAATAGACAATGTTCATATCTGGCTATTTACACAAAAGTTAATGACCACAAGTATTTCATAGTTCGTCTCCAACTCAAACAGAGAGATTTTTCTCCGTTTAATTTCTCCTCTTCTATCTGGCGTCAAAGTCTTTTTAACTCAACCCTTGAATGCTCGATGTAAGCACACCATAACATGGTCACCATTTGGAGAGCTGTATCACCCGCTTGTGTATTTCATGGCATATCAGTTATTAATAAAACATATTCTTATGTGTTTACTCATTGTTAATAAAGATAGTTTCAGCCTTGAAATCTTTGCTTATGCAGAGGAGTACCTAGGACCCAATTATTTCTCAATTCTTAACCTATAGCTACAAAAGTCATTTCAAACAGCAACTTAGACGTCCGTAAACCGGTTTAAACCCCCAGTGGTGTTTTTGCTGCTGACCGTGCCGGGGCGGTACTCTCTTTGTCGCCCTTCCTTTTGTTTGCCTTGCGTCTTTGTGCTTGTGGTTTGTTCATGTTGTGGAACGTTTGTCCCTGTTTCTTGTGTGTCTTTTGGTGTTTTCTGTGTTCATTTCGTATGTGTGTGTGCGTGTGCGTTTTGGTGTGTGGTTGTGTGTGTGTGTGTGTCGTGCTGTCTATCGGTGTTTTGGTGGTGGTTGCGTCTTGCATGTGGCTTTGCCTGCTTGACTTTACTACTTTTCCATTTATTACAGCATCTTATTATTTTTATTGTTGATGCCCGCCCGAATTTACAATTAGCTAGTTAAGTGGTGGGTTTTATGACGTGCACTCGTGCATATTAATTACCGGTCAAACTTATGGGTTACCTCATGAAAGTACACATTTTACCCGTACTACTGGTCACATGCCAGTCCTTTACATATCAGTCCGGTCAATCTGTCATATACCGGCCCTACTAGATATGATTCTTTTACATAACATCTATTTACACTATGTTGAAGTCTTATTTGCAAACATACACTCATTAACCCTACTTAGATATCTTGTTCTATAGGGAATTTAATAGAACATTGAGACAGGAAGCTAAAGTATCTTTGACAGCCAGCTTGGCCGGGTTTGCTTTTCGTTTACGCCTACATTTGGGTACAGTTGAGATAGCATCTATCTCCATGTCATCTGATTCTCTGTTGTCAGAAATAACCCTTTGAGTCTTTAACTCTTCTCCTTCTGACCTATCAGATATATTTTCTGTTTCTGTGCCACCCCAGACTGATTCTGAAAACTATAATTGAATTTTTATTTCGTAAATGCTTCTTAAATTCATCTGACATAGGTACTTTCATAGCCGTTAGATTGCGAGACTGGCAATTAACACATTTGTTGACATATGCATATAGCTCTTTAAACATATCCGGCCAGTAATAATTCTGTTTAATTGTATGAAATAGTCTTTGACAACCCGGGTGGCTATTCTCGTCATGGTATTGGTTTATTACCGTTCCAGTCATATGTGGCGGAACATATAATCTCAGACTGGGTTCGTCATCTACATTGGAAATATAGTGCAATATATTATCTACCTCAAGAAATCTATTTTCTTCTGTCTTGCTCGGCTTCCCATGTTTCAGTCTCATCCTTAACTCTAGAATTTTGGGATCTTGTTTTGTTCAATTTTCATGTCACATTCTGACATTTCTTTGAGTGGCTCTATGAAAGAATCTGGCAATTCACATTCTTTCTCAACAATCTACTTTAGATTTAGGTGTGTTGAATCAATTAGGTTAACGCTTTGGGCTTTGTCAGAATTGCTACCTTGTGGGGAGATCTCGTATGTTATCATTGATATCTAACCCACATTCTTGATCTAATTCACAGCCTTCTTCATTACTCTGATTATTCCTTGTTTTACAAGCAGGTGATCTGCTTAAGAAATCAGCAACTATATTCTGTTTGCCCGGAATGTATTCAACCTTACAATTGTAACTGGCGATTGTTAAGCTCCATAAAACTACGTTCTTGTTCTGTATTTGCGTCTCTAACACATATTTCAATGGCCTATGATCGGTTCTTATGATAAACTCTGCGTTATGGAGATAATGATCAAGTAATAATGTACTATAATGATACTATAGCATTCTTTTTCAATTGTACTCGATCTAGTCTGGGTTTCTATTAACTTATGTGACTGGAAATAGATCGGTTTTCCCCTACAAAATCCCCAGTTTCATCTGCATCACGTTTCTGTGTAAGACATGAGCCGACACGGCTCTGCGACGCGTCTGTATACAAAGTATATGGCTTATTTGGATCTGGATATAAGAGATATGGAATTTGTGTTAACACGTCCTTCAGTTCTCTGAAGCTATTTTCACATTCTTCGGTCCATTTAAACTGTATTTTCTTTCTTGTTAAATTGATCAAAGGTTCTGCTAATTGTGAGTAATTTGGACAAAAGCGCCTATAAAACATGCCATTCCTAACAGTGATCGAACATCCCGCTGGCACTCGGGTTGAGGTAAATTTTGAATTACTTCAACCTTTAATGGGCCAGGCCTTACGCCGAATTTATCAATTATTAAATCTAAAATTTGTGTCTGCTCCTGGAGAAATTGACATTTTGTTATTTTCAACTTTAGGTTATGATTATGCAAGCGTTCCAAAACGGTATTCAGATGTATCAAGTGTTCCTCAAGGGTTTCAGAATGGATAAGAATGTCATCGATATAAAGCTTTCACAGCCTTTAAGAACAGCATGAATCAAAGATTGAAAATTCTCCGGGGCTGTAGAAATCCCAAATGGCATCGTCTGGAATTCAAATGCTCCCTTGAAAGTACTAAAGGATAACTTCTGTTTATCATTTCCTCCACTGGAATCTGCCAATACCCAGAAATTAAGTCTAAACTTGTGAAGTATTTGCTTTTCCCTAATTTAGCTTTACAATCATCTATGTTTGGAATTGGGCATGCAATTGGTTTGATAATTTTATTGAACTGCCTAAAATCAACACAAAAACGTTTGCTTACATCGTTCTTATCAACAATTACAATGGGAAAGCTCCAGGCCGATTTAGAAGGTCTTCTTCAGTTAAACCTGTATTTGTTGAATTATTTCTAGTGGTTTCTTCCACTGAGCTCATCTCTTGATCGTTAATTGAATTAATCTTTCCAAGTGCACACCTTTTTCTAAGCTTAATTGTTAATAACCATTACTGGAATCGTTCTGTCTGCTCTGAGTTCTACTACAGAATTGACCACTTCTAATTCTGGTTGATTATCAAAAAATGAATTGCTAATGTGTTTGAAAAGTACAAAAATGAGTCATGCAGGAAACACCACATACAGAACAAGCAGTCGCCCGAACAGCAACACAAGGAAACAGCAAATGTACATAACTATAAAAACAACAAGAGACGCACAAAGACAAAACAAACATGCAATAGGGGGAAGATGGAAGTACCGACTTGGAACGGTCAGTGACAAAAGTCACTGGGGGGTTAAACCGGTTTATGAGCGCCCAACCTCACATTTCATGTTTCTTTAATTTTGCAAAAACGACATTGACCGTTTGTGGTTTTAATATGGAAAAATAGTCAAACAGGGAGAGCCACACACGGAATGACACCGCATCAAACACCATCTAACGAGAAACGGTAAAGCCACAAGACAAAACATAACAGGACGCATATCAAGACGAAACACATTAAACATTAAGCATATTAAAAACAAAATTGACCGTAGGCTGAAAGCAGGAGTGCCGCCTTGGAACGGCCAGCAGCCAAAAGCAATAAAAAAAGGGCTACTGGGGGACTTGAACCTGGTTTATGGGTACCCAACCTCGTCCTTATCCCACTTTCACCAAAGTCAAAATGTAAATAAAATTCCCCCTCCAGACAACACCACAACATGCGTAACGATGTATGCCAAAATGAAAATGATTTGAAAATGAACGCTATTAGAAGTAAACAAGCGACGTCATCATGTAAATGACGTCATAATTTAAAAGTACGGGAAAACTATTTGAAACACTTCTACTGCGACATTTAAAAGATCAATCGCAAGAAAATACAATTACCAGTGGATATTAATCATACACAACTGTTTTGTTTGAAAAAGAATAAACTTGACATCGTAGGCATGTACTCGATGACTATTCAGGTCAGAGCAGCTGTGGAGTAGTCATTTGGGGTACGACAGAACTGGCAAAATACAAATATCTAATTTCCTCCCTCCGTAAACGGGTTTCAGAGGGAATCTTCATAGAGTATTAAGCCTTTTCCGTCGTCGCACAAGTAAAGAGGAAAGCATAATGACCAACTGTAAAGGGGTCGACCACCAAGCATGTAGTGTGCTGCAATATAGAGGGGTCATATCCCTTTTTAATGAATTGTTTTATACGTTTGACAAACAAAGTATCAAAATAAGTATGTCCAATAATTTTTCGAAGTTTGTAAATGACATCACCGTAAAACTCCGGATGTGAAATACCTAACTTAAGAAATGTACGTAAATTACAATTGTATTTGCTGATGAGTAGAATATTACGGTGGTAAAATTTTGAAAATGTTTTACGAAGTTTGTCATATCTGTAGCCCTGTTTTAGTAGTTTTTCAGTGATAATAAGGTTACGATTGTTAAAATCATCAACAGAGGAACAAGCTCTAGCAAAACGAATAAGCTGAGAAATGTATACACCGTAACATGTAGCTCGGGGAACATCCCCATCCAAATGAGGATAGTTAACTATTTTAAAATTAAAATCATCCCTTTTGTCATAAATTCCAGAAGAAATTGTTCCATTGTTTATAGATAAATTTAAATCTAAAAAGGCTGCAGATATGTCAGAACTATTTGCTTTATTAAGCTTGAGCTCCCTAGGGTAAATTGAGGTTATCATAGAATCAAAGTATGGGTTATCAATATTAAAAATGTCGTCTAAATAACGTGCTGTATTGTTAAAGGCATTGATGACATCCGCCTGTGAATCGCTGTTAAGGTAAAGCATAAAATCCCATTCATAACAAAACAAAAACAAGTCTGCAATTAAAGGAGCACAATTGGTTCCCATTGGAATACCAATAACCTGGCGATAAACAGAATTACCAAATCGAACAAATATATTGTCTAACAGAAACGTAATAGCGTCACAAAGATCTAAACATGTCCATGAGGTATATTTATTTGTAACATCATTGGTAAAGAACGCATGTCTAGAATTACAGGCAATAAATGATACTTTTTCTCTGGCAAATGTTTTATTTATCAGATTAGTAAGTTTGATCTTAATTAGATCGTGTGGTAATGTGGTATAAAGTGTAGAAAAATCATAAGTGCTTATAGTGTTAGCTTGGTGTTGCTTGATTTTTAATTTAGTTAAAACCTCATTGGAGTTTTTAATAGACCAAAAAAGGTTAATTCCTGAATTCTCATAAGCTTTATCGCAGTAACGCTTGACATGTTCTTTGACCGCTGTTAGACACGATGTAATTAGTTTGGATAGTGCAGTTGTTGTGCACGAGACAGAATTTGCTATGAAGCGTGATTTATATGGCGTTTTATGGAGTTTAGGTATCCAGTACATCGTCGGAAGTTTATGGTGTGTGATTAATATATCAGCATTGAACTGTTTACATTTATTAACATGTTCAGATATTATGTCGTTTTCAGACTTAGAGACCCCAATATATGACTTTGTCTTAGTTAGTTCTTGTTCTAAAACATCCACATAATAAAGTCGTCAAACGATAATTACATTGTTTGACGCTTTATCAGCTGGGACAAACACGTATTTAGAGTGAAATTCTTGTATACTATTTTTTAAGAAGCGAACTGAAGTCTTAGGTTTAGGCGGAAGAAGGTGAATGTTAGATTTGTAAAACGCGATACGTGTATCCATTATATATGAAATTTGTTTTATCCATTTAGTAAGGGCAATATTGTCTGCATGTTCTCGGCGACACCATTTTACACTGAAGTCTAACAAAGATTCTATAATTTTGCTGGGGCAGATTTTGAAATCTATCAAAGAAGGTAGTCTGTATTTAGGTCCCTTAGTTAGTAAAGTACGGAGACGTTTGTTTTCGATAATGTCAAAATTGCCTGTAATAACATGACCAGCCTCGGCGTAACAGAACTTAGAAGAATTACAATTTCAACTAACAGGAGTATTATTTACAATATTAAGGTCCGATACAATCTTATTGTAATTAAAAATAGTATTCCTAATAGGTATTTTGTACTTATAACAGATAATTGGAGATTCTAAGTTTTTGAAATAGGCTGGGATGGTATTAATTACGTTTTTATCGCATGCACTTTTACTTAATCTTGTTATTGAAGCAATGTGGTGATCTTCTTCTAGTGAAACATAGCAGTCGTCTATTCTCAAACAGCCTAAATCGAAATATAATCTAACACCATTTTCTTGTAGAAAATCTCTCCCTAGAATCATATTTCTTACATTATCGACAACAACGAATTTGTGAACTTTTTCAATCTTCCCAATTTTGAAATTAAGTAATGTACACCCATGTATTTTAAGAAAACCTCCATTAACCGATTTTAATTGTATATTTTCTGGCATTAGTTTCGGTCTGTTCTTTAACATTTTATAAGCTTTGAGACTTATTAAACTCACACCAGCCCCTGTGTCTACCAACGCCCTGACGTTTTGTCTGCCCGTTCGTATTAAGTACGAAGCAGGATTTCCGCATAAGTTAATTGTGTACGTTTGCTTGTTTGAACTCTCGTCAACGACTTCATTATGAAGAAATTTTTCCCGTTTAAATATTTTCTATTGCATCTCGGTCTAAAACCTCTAGGCTTCCTACAAACTCGTCGGATGTGCCCTCTCTGTCCACAATTCCAACATTTAAAATTAGGCCGCCATTTGTTTTTAGTTTGTCTCTCTCTGAATCTCCTATTTCTTTTCATTGAGAACATTTTATTGCTTTTAATCCCATGTCTACAGTCATCAACAATACTCGTATGTCCAATGTTCCTACAGTGTGTACACTATTGTCTGGTTTTTAAACTATCAGTTTGCTTTGTTCTCGTGTTACTTGTCGGTCTGAAATTCGAGTTTTGTTCTGAATTGTCTCTTAATTTAACTCTTTCTCTAACTGTTATCTCATTTGCAGCAACAGTAACCGCTTTTTCAAAACTCTGAGGTTGTAGTTTCATAACTTCAAATTTTATATCCCTTTCTGCCAGATCATCAATAAAAGACTCTGTTAACTGTGTTTCAATAATTTGCAATTCTCCATTCACGTTTTTGTAAGCCTCTTTTGCCAAATTCCAAATTCTTTCTGCATAAATGTGAACATTTTCTCCTGCATTTTGCTTAATTTTACCTAGTAATTTTAAACAATAGTGTGCGTCATGAACCTCGCCAAATCTTGCTTCCAAATCATTTTTAAAATCTTCCCACTCTGCTTGTGGATTTTTAGACAAATATCTCTGAATGTAGTCGCTAACGATATCTTTACTTGCTTGAAAGGCTGTTAATTTGAGCTGATTTCCATTTATTCCATAAACAACCCCGTATAGTTTCTCAAATTGCTTCACCCAGTTTTTAAATAACTTTGACTCCCCGTGAAAATTAGGCACGTTTTCTGCAATACTGCAAGCATTTAAAGACGTGGAAACGTTTTGCAATAATTTTGAAATATTCTGATCTGCCATTTTAAAATACAAATGTTTAACAGTACTCACGATTCTCCAGTTTTCCTCCTTCCTCATCGTATATAGTGGTTTGTACTCGCTTCGAATCCTGGTCAAACGGCACCATTTTTATACGTGTCGCGTTATGGGCTTCATTAACAACAATTTTTTTCAGTCTTAGATACTTTAATAAACATGTTTCATAAACTCTATTTCAGCAACACCTAGTTAAGGTTCTATACCATGACTGTCCCTATTCGTTTCTGAGTCGATACTGGCATATGCCTAAGCCACGTACCATACGATCCCTAATTTCCCATAATGCATTTCTAACTTGTGATTATGATCATAGCCCTAGTACAATCTGTGTTCCGATCTGATCTCATCTCCCCAACTCCCCTGAATGTCCATATTTTTGACAGTATATATCTCCCTAAGCCCGGTGACAGACATTTCCTGTTTGTAGAGGAAGGTCTGATTCAATCAGGACAGTCGCCGTATATATATAAGCTATATAATTGTCAATCAGAGCAGGTCACCTAACCAAGTGACCTAACCAATTTCCTGGTTTATGTTTTACTACTACACTGTGTCTATATTATGTTTGGATCCAAACCAAGATATTGGATCCAAATCAAGAGGGTAAAAGTCACTATGTGATAGGCGATGAAAGGGTTATGATATATTTAGATTTTGTCTATCCACTATTTGCTAAATTACTACTGAAAACAATATGAAAAACAAATAATATAAAACCGTCAGCACAATATCAATATCTACAGACTACAAATACATGTGGGATATACATGTATAGTTACTGTAACCTGAAATACGATATCGGCGTATCACAGCCATCCAAAGTTTAATACACGTCTCGTGTTAAGTACAACCTTACTGACATGTGCAAATGGAACACCGATCCACTCAGTGTCTGCTCTAGATACAATCTGTTTAACATTTTCCCGTATGGAAGCGTATTTTCACGCATCTGCAAACATAGTAGACCTAGATCAGACGGCTCAGGGTCAGCTCTGTTTGCTTGCTTATAGCGTAATATAGATCTGATTCTACAGCTTCTGTCTGAGCCAAAATGTCCTATGTTTATATTCCATTATACAAAATAATATAATTAATATGCATGAAGTCATTATTTCTTACATTAATATTCAACAGGGAAAGGATTACGTTTATAAAGATTTGAAAGTAAACAAAGCTTTCAACATGACGGAGTTTGAGCAGACAGTATTTTATTCAGCAGGCTAAAGGTTAACACGTAGTCTTTGGATAATGTTCACGTTATCGTCCCCCTGACCCTCATCACATTAATCCTTGTCCCTGTTGCATATTCATTAAGACATTATGCAAGTATGAATATTTATTAACTGATGTTTTATCATAAACACAGATCATTCGCCATGTATACACCATTTCCATGAGGAATATTCATGTTAAACGTCAATGTCCATGATCTCCACCTAAACTCTGTCACTCGTAAGAGTCAGGAGTATGGTGTTATGTATAATTTTCTATATTACACTGATTAGATACAGTATACAAGTGATATTCATTAGGTATCCCGAGGTCAGGGTATTTACAGTATAGATCCTGATAAACACAAAGGGGTCTCAATGTACATAGTGTAGATCCTGATCAAACACTTGGTCATCAAGGCATTGGAGGATAAGATACTGTACAGTACTGATGCTGGTTTAGGTTCGTACAGTGTATGGCTTGGTTATGTCATGGTGAAGTCTGTGCCTACCCGGTGTATATCCTTATTATACATCATGGTGTCTTGGTCTATATGTAGTATGGATCATCATAAGACATAATGGTGTCTGGGTATATACAGTATATATCCTGAATAGAGTCCATGGAGTATGGGCCTTATATATCCTGAATAGACATTGTGAAGTCCAGCTCTATACAAAATGGATTCTAATTAGACTCCATGATGTATGGGTCTAAAATATCCCGATTAGACATCGTGGAGTCTAGATCTATATAGTATAGATCCTGATTAGACATCGTGGAGTCTAGGTCTTTAGTTGATAGTTTCTCAAACATTCAATATTTAACACGGGTAGAAAATGGGGTATGTTTGTATAGTTACTGTGACCTCAAATTAGATATCGGCGTATCGCAAACCGTTCAAAGTTAAATGCCTTTCTCGTTGTAAGTGCCACCTATTTGACACCTGCAAACAACTTGGATCCAGATGAGACGTCGATTAGATAACACATGGTCTTATCAAGACCTAAGGTGTCTGATTCTAGGCCTATAGCTTCTCAGACGTACGAAATAATCGAATGTAAATGAAATTAACATAACATAACACAGTTTAAGCTGACAGTATGTTTTCAGCAGGCTAAATGCCATTGTCCCCTGATCCTCATCACGTTAACCATTTCCTGTTGTTTATTCATTAAGATATTGTCATTATGAATATTTATTAAATGGCTGTTTATTATGACATATGTAAAAATATGTCACTTTTTAGAACACTGTAGAATTTGATAATTTCAAAGGCAAACAGAACACGCCCAGATCATAAGGACCCTGCAGGAGCCATCTGACCGGGATCTACTCTGTTTCCAAAAGTCATGGAAACGCGAAAATTTATGAGTGAATTGGCCGATATGTTTTTTGACATATTGCAATCTCCTTGTATACGCACGATGTTTACTGATGAGGATATACTCTGGAGAGTCAGGAATAGATATGGATCTACAAACTATCAATACTGACTAGATATCCCGAGGTATGGGTCTATACAATATAAATACTGATAAGATATTCCGAGATCTGTATCTCTACAGTACAGATCCTGATAAACACCAATAGGTGTTGGTCCATACAATATAATACTGAACCGATATCCCGATGTCTGGTTCTTTGTAATAAAGATCCTGATAAATATCAATAGATCTGGTTCTATACAGCATAAATACTGATAAGAGTTCACGGGATCTATGTATATGTTCTGGTTAGACATCATTGAATCTGGGTCTATACAGTAGAATTCCTGATTAGACAGTATGGATCCTGAATAGACATCGTTGAGTCTGTGTCTATATTGTATAGATCCTGATAGGACGTTATGGAATATGTGTGTAAACAGTATAGATCCTTATTAGACATAGTGGAGTATGGATATGTACAATATGCATCCTGATAAGACATCACGGAGTCTGGGCTTATAAATGAGGATCATGATTGGTCATCGTGGTGGCTGGGTCTATATAGATCCTGACTAGAGATGGAGATTCGTGTATAAAGTATTATTAGACATCGCGGATTAAATACAGCGCCGGATCAGAAACTATAAAGTATAGATCCAAATAGGTGCTACCAGGTCAGCGACTATATAGTAGAGGTTCCAATGGGATATCACGGTGTCTAGGACCATACAATATAAATATTGATTAGTCACTATACTGTACATAATAAATACCTTAATTAGATACTACCGGGCTGGAATTATATCGTATAGATATTGATTAGACATCACCGACTCGTTTACTGTATAGTATAGATCATTATAAGACATTATGCTGTCTAGGACTACAGTTTAGATCCTGATAAAACACAGCGGTGTCTAGGACAATAAGGTATAGATCTTGATTAGAGAATGCTGGTTCTTGGAATATGCTGTACAAATAATGAGTAGCCACCATGGGGTCTGGGACTAAACATTAAAAATCGAGAGAAGTCACCATGGGCATGGAACTGTACAGTATATATCTTGATTAGACACAATGTGGTCTAGAACTATGAACTAAAGATTTTGATTAGACACTACGGTTTTTAGGACTATATAATATACATGTACATGTATATATCTTGATTAGGCACAGCGGTGTCTAGGACTATGATGTATATATTTTGATTAGACACTGTGGTTTGTAGAACTATATAGTATATATCTTGGTTAAATACAGTGGGTCTAGGACTATACAATATATATCTTGATTAGACACAGTGATGTCAAAGTCTGTATTTATTCTTCATACACTATTATGGTAACTGTACACAGGCTAACAGTACGAAAATATTTAGAGTATATATATTAAACAACTCCGGAACAGGTAAACCTTTCCATGCATGTACATGTATTTGCAAATAACGTAGATCCAGGTCAGAATGACTCTCTGGTTACGGTCTACACTGTTTGTCATTCAAAAACATCAAGCGAATTTAGGCATTTCATACAGAACGAACGCTTCGTTAATTCCAATGAGAGAATACTACGCATTTAAAGGGTTTACACAAATTATTAAGCACATTTCTAACTGACGTACACTATTTGTGTAAGTGAACACATAATACTTGCAACTTGTTATCAGTTTATTGTTTGATACCAATCAATCAATCTACAGGCATGTACGAAGTTTCAAACAGCTCTGTTTGCAGCAACCATCTTAAAACGCCCTTTTAATTTTTCAAAAGGTGAAAGACTTTACTGTACGACCTTTTAATACTGGGACAAACACACCCTCTCATCTGATGGTTTGTAAAACTACATGCATATATGTCACTGATAACTTGAAACAACTTTAATCAAGGATACAAATAAGATGTCCCCTGTTATATCAAATCTTATATACTCTGACAGCTACTTATTAGAAGCACCTCTCCGAATGACAAGAAAGGGTTTATTGCGGAAATAATAATGTTTTACCTGCAGTGCACGTTATCTACACCTCTGACTATTCTAACAAGCAAGGTTTTACGCAAGCGTAAAATGGCTGCGTAACATATTTCTAGACAGGATAGAAGAAAAAGAGGGAGCAATATTGTTTAGTACTTTTAATTAACAGATACATTGGGAAAACATGATTGTTATGTATGAATTAATACATGTAGCAGAAATGGGGGAATGTTTTAATGAGCCATGATGCATAATACCTGTGTTTGACACCAATAATACACATTACGTCAGAGATCAATGTTATTTATTAGCTGAAACACACTGACGTAGAAACCATTATCACATTAAGTGATGTTCACAAGGCATACAAACGCCCATACTTACAGTCTACATGAAATTATTCCAATAGGTCGACTCAATTCCCATTAACTTTTTCACTTATATTGTCCCAAAATTAAGAACAGGTTAGTATAAGATAATTATACATTTAAATTGAAGCAAATTCATGCACAATGGTGAAATATGCAAAACGGTCATCAAAACCACGAGTAAAAGGTCTCAGCTAAATAACTTTAACATAGCAAAAATGCAAACAAAGGACATATTTTACGTTCATAATGGTTTTAAACCAAAAGCACGTATACTAAGGGTGCTAAGAAAATATGAGATAAAAACAATAATTCAGCTTCCACCGAGGATCGAACCCACGACTTCATCGTTATAACCCTTAGACCACGCTGACAGCTATGATTGGGAATGTGATTTTAATCAGTTATACCTAATTCACTAGCATTTTCATTGAAATTGGATCATGGCAGAAAAGAAAAAAATAACCCCGACAAAAATATGTTGAGAAAAATATATGAATCAAAATAAATAAAATAAATTAATATATATTAATAAAAACTTGTCTCACAGTAAACCATAGAATTTCCTATCAAACAATTAAATAAAAACTAATCCCGCAGAAACGCATAAGGACTTTTTAAACGTCTAAAAAAATAAAACTGTATAGATATTTACCAGACAACCACCTCATGACTCATGGTGTTAATAATTACTTCATGAATATTCATGTTAAAATAGCGACTAAATGAATATTAATTAAACTAGTTGCTATAATCACACATTAACACAGGAACAGTTTTGCCCATGATAGAAACTGTAAACTCCTATCTATGTTATTTCATAGACAACGAGAACAACCCTCACCAGGAAGTTCCTATAGGAGCTGTCTGATCTGGGTCTTATCTGTTTGCAAAAGCGATAATGGCGTTTTTATGGATCAAAGGGTTACACAATCCCCTAAACCTGGCCCGGATGGTTCGTTAATACATGTAGCTATGCTAACAGTGTAGATCACAACGAGAACAAGGCATTTTATCGGGATTCAAAATGTTTGAAATTTAAATTTGTTCTTTAAGAAATGCAAGACGTTTAAAAGGTGATATGCTCTTCTTTCAAATAGTTATTCTGTAAACTAAAGGTTATCTGATGCGTATCCTATCATATTGCGAATAAGCAAGCCTGGTTAATAAACATAAGAAAACCTTGTACTAATCAACTACTTGGGGCTGAGATGCGTTACATAATGTAAGGCAATGGTAACGTAGGAAGCCAGTGTGTGAGATCGTTGTATTATAGTTGTCCTGTGTAGCCACTTGCCATGTGCAAACAGAGTAGACCAAGACCTTTAGGAGCCGTCGGATCAGGGTCTGCTCTAATTGCTTATAAAATTATAAATATATCTACCTCTACAGTTTCTGTCATTATCAAATTAGCCCATGTACATATGCCATTTATATCCCTTATACAAATTCAGCAACAAAGTATCTATGATGTATTTGATGTCTTACATGAATATTCCTCGTGGAAATGGTTAATCGTTTAAATGATGAATATTCATAGAGGTGGTGGATTACTGAATCATATACTGAATATGCCTATTTGTGATAATACACACCGCGTTTATAGGTTCTCATGGAGATGCCTATCGGTGATAGTACATATCGCGTTTATAGGCTCTCCAGGAGATGCCTATTGGTAATAGTACACACCGCGTTTAGGCTCTCCTGACGATGCTTATTAGTGATAGTACACACCGCGTTTATAGGCTCTCCTAAGACCAAATGGGTTCTAAACAGTATGCCTTGTTAAGAAGAAGAAATTTCTTGGCAAATGACTGCTACATGCTCCATTGCGATATTTCTCTGATGAAACATTCATAGCAAAGTACTCGGTAAAAAAGCAGTCATGGCATAATTATTACTGAAATAATATAAACAGAGCATAACTCATTCATTGCCAATAAGACGGGGCTGTGATATAGTATTGATGAAATCGGTTTATTTTGTACCATAGGGTCATTGTTCGATATAAGCTTAAATCTCTATAAAAGTGATTAAACATAACAAACATCAAGTTTTATGATATTATTGAAAATATGCGTTCATTGTAGGGACTTTAAATATATACAGGTGATGGGTTTATGGCAACTGAAACACTTTCACAGGATCACTATTATCCATTCCCACATATAGTCTGTTTGTCTCCTGACAATGACACACAGAGTAAATATTACTGTTCAGTCCGTCCGCCTCTGTCAAGATTATCTGGATCTTGGTGATGTCAGCAGACAGCATGTGTACATTTCTACTACTATGCCCACACACATACACATTGCCATGGTGATCAACACATATTTTCTGCGGACCTTTTAATTTATTGTCACTATATACAGACATTACAACACCATTCATTGTCAGCCTGATCACTTCATTTCTCTCGTAGTCAGATACGTACATGGTACCGCCATTCCTGCTGAAACACACATATTCTGGGCGTATAAACAATTTATTTCCAGCAACGTCAGTCTCAATCCTCTTCATCACGTTGCCATGCATGTCCATGATCTCCAACTTTGGAGGCTTTATGTATGTAACAAGCAGTCTCTCATTGTTGTAGGCTAATCCACAACACTGTCCATCCACTCTTATCTCTTTTTTTATTGAAAGTGATCCTGACACTCGTAGAAGAATAATTTTATTTCTGCAGTAGTCAGTTATTGCTGCTTGGTTATTATTCACTGCTGTGACATCCAAGGGCCATGAGGACAATTGCAGCTCGTGCTTCAGCCTATTGGTTTCAGTGTCTAAAAGTTTAACTTTACAATTGGAGAAATCTACAATGATCAGCATGTTCGTAGATAATATGGCAGATCCCGTGATAGTTATACAAGAGGTTTCTTCTCCCTTAGAGTTCATGTTGATGTCTGCCAGATGTGTTGTCGTCACGGGGACAGATCTAGTAGTTATTGGTGTTGGCCTTTTGATAATCATATCAAATGTACGTGAAGCAGTATCCAGAATATTTTTGCACTCAAATAGATATTGCCATTGTCTGATTGGATCAGACCAGAATTTATTCACTTCTATCTGTTCCTCTGCCGAGCGTAAATTATCCTGCAGCGTTTGGATGGGTTTACTGTTTTCCTTCATTGATATGTACACCTGACACACTTGTCTGGAAGACTGGATTCTTTGAAACTCTGCAATTATTGATTCTAGATTTTCTTTTGTCGAAGCACACTGCTCCGAAATTGGTGTCATTGTCTGTTCTGCATTGGTAACACGCGCTTCAGCTTCTTCAATTATCATTCTTTCCAATTTATCCAGTGCGTTGAGTAATTTCTCTCTGAATTGCTTTACTGACTTGATTACATCTGAATAGTGTATCTTCGTTTGTGTTATGACAACACTTGACTTAGTCATCATGTCACATGCTGTTTTATCCAAGGATTGCAAATTCTTCACGAAGTCGGTATATTCTTTGCTCTCCAAAATATTTTCCGATTTTTCCAAAATTTGTTCAATTTCAGTACAACGTTTATGTTTCGTTGCGAAACACATGCTGCATCCCAGGAAATCATGCGTGATACAATAAAACTCAACCGGTTTACCCGCATGAACTGGGCAGTTTGTAGATATTCCATTGCTAACTCTGTCTGGTGATAGCGGGGTGTCTTTTGGCATTCTGTCTTTATCAAGCAACCTGTGAAGGCGCGTTTGCCTTGTTTTCTTATGGCTATGGTAGCACACACTACATAAGTATTCTTTACAATCGACACAGAAACCTTCTGCCTCCACGTTAAGTCCCTCATCTTTACACAATTCACAATAAAAGTCATAATTAAACTCAGACCCGGACACGAGAGACTCTGATCTGTTTGTATGTCCTCCTCCTTCTGCCATGTTGAACTTTATAAAATGAGCTTAAACGTAAATCTACATAATATGGCCACCAGTTTGACTTTGTCACCCTAAATATATCATATCATGTGACATTGGTATCTTACATTTAAGAAGTGGCCATGAACGTTCTTGATACTGGGTCCTCCAATATTATTTGTGTTAATTTTGATAACAATTGTTTTACATAAGTGTTCAGTAATTCACGGTGTATTATCTGTCCACTTTATTTTCAACCAGATATGATAAGCGTATAAGTATGTCTTTGTGACACGTAAGGAAAAGCTGGACTCGGTTAAACACGTCATATATCACACTGAATATAATAACACGGGTATATATCACACTGAATATAGTAATATATGTACTTAGACACACTTACACTTAAGAAAACAAAACAAAACAAAAACAAAGAAGAACGAAAAATGCAGCAGTCGACAGTTGTTTAGCAGAAGAGATTTACATAGGGATTAACTTATAGTGGGTATACAGTAAAATTGCTCTAAACTGGACGTTCCATGTAGTATAGATAACGGTCTTGGAGACAGTTGGCAGTTTAATGCAGGGTGAGATTCATACGGAAAGCTCGCCTATGAGTTTGCTGCATAACTTTCACCATGCATTACCCATTCCCTCATATTGACGCCTTTTGGCACACATGTAAAAGTCATTTTTTGAAACAATTGTGAAATAGAGCATTTGCCCCATAGAAGGAAATTCTCTATATATCACAGTGGTTTAAATCAACACAATTCTAGAAGTTTCCCTTTCTGTAGTAAATACTCCTATTGGGTTGATTTAGTCAAAGAGATTTGGTCTAAAAATAGCCAACTACGAAATGGGTTAAACTGACACCTGTCTAAAAGTATCTAAATTCTTCTCTACTAGAATTTCGGTTAAGATGCTTTTACTGTATGAAGTGAAGCTTGTGTCATAGGGTGTTATTCTCATTAAACGGTAATAACCTTGTTACTATGCTAACACTAACATCAAGTGCTGCCGGGGTCATCCCTCAATTAAAAAGAATTCAATATGGTCGCCTTATCTTTGGCATTGTAATATATCTACTGAATAAATTGAATATTTATTTATGTAATTAGTCTTTAAAATGTATCTTTAATTAAAGATATACTTAAGGAGGTTGTCGTAAGTTTCATTAAACTCTTCTCATATATGTCCTTGATGAATGTACTACTTAGGCATTTGTACGTGGCTAGCTACGGCTACACCGTGCCAATGTTGTTTGTGTAAACTATTTATGTTTTGACACGTTCCTTAGTGTTGATTACACATTTACTTATTATTGTTATTTTCAAAATATTCAAACTGTATCACGTTTTGAGCAAATATACACGTGTGCAAATAGTTTAGATTGCCTGTAACATCGATATGAAAAACAATTATATGAAATCGTCAGCAGCTGTAAGAAAACAGCTGGTTTCTGTTCAATGTTGAAGTTGATTTATCGACAATATCGATTATCTTCTCATTGCTTTATTGCGAATCGCGAACAGTTAAACACATGGATTCTTCAATGACACACTGCCCACACTTATGAATCGCGAAACACTGTAACCCTTTGCACATGAGTGACAAACTTAAGTCACTGCCTATAAGGCAAACATTTTGGAACCAGATCAGAGCCACAAAATGTAGAACTAGACCAGGACCCACAACGTTCGCAGTCTAGATACAAAATTTTGATAAAGTCCTGAGTTTGAGAAAGTTCTAAGGAAAAATGTAGGAAACAAAAATTCAGCTGATCTGAGAACCACTTTCGTTGTTTCTGTAGAATTTGCAGGTACCCATCACGCCATTTTTTCCAGAACATATTGGATAACACCTGCACTTGCTTCCAGTGTGCATTGTGGAGATCTTCGAGGTTCACATCTTGGCACATAATCGGCTCACTAGTTACCTTCTGGTTCAGCAATCTAGATGGGCTGAGTATCACTGGATCCTCAGGATCTGTTGACATGGGAGCTACTGGTCTCGATATTATGATGGCACATGCTTCTGCCATATATCACTAGAACTTCATGCGCCAAGTTCTTGTTCAGAGTTTCCAATAGAATGCCATCGAGAATCCTCATTGTAATGCCAATCATCCTCTCACACACTCCTCCCATTTGTGATGAGTGTGGGGAATTGAACAACCATTTGACTCCAGAACCGTACATAAACATCGCAACAGACTCATCTTCTATGTTAAGTGCGTCGATCCCCTTCGACAGCCTCAACAAAGTTCGTGCCACTGTCCGATCTGAATTGTTTCACTTCCCCTCGTAATGCAATGAAGCGGCGTAAGGCATTAATAAAAGTAGAGCTACTCATCTCCTCGACGACCTCAATATGCACAGATCTTGTAGTCATGCAGGTAAAAAGAATGCCCCAAACGCTTTGAACAGGCTGCTCCATCCCTTGTACGACGTGTGACGACAGAATACAGCCCAAAGGTGTCAACACCTACGAATGTGAAAGGTGGTCCTGGTGTTAACCTGTCACTAGGCAAATCGGCCATCACCTGCATAGCTAATGAACCGCGAAGCTTCTTGCATTTTACGCAGGCAGGTCTGAGATTGGGAACAAGCTGTTTTGCACCAACAATCCAGTAACCAGTTTTTTCTTATCGCCGTCTCTGTCTACCCTGATGCCTATACTTCTCATGAAAGTGGCGTGCGACTAGCATATTGACGTGACTCTTTGCAGGCAGAATGACTGGATTGGTTTCTTCTACTGGAAGACAGCTTTGATTTAGACGTCCACCAACTCTCAGTAAGCCATCTTGGTCCATATAAGGGCGTAAGGCCGCTATGGAGCTTCTTTTAGAGATCTATCACTCGTCAAGGCACTGAACTTCATCTGGATAGGCTTTTCTTTGTTCATCTTGAATAATTGTCATTTCAGAGTCTTTTCGAAGTACTAGACTTGACTCACTAAGATCTAGATCATGTGACTTCTTTCTTCCTGCAGCTTTTTTCACAAGACCGATGGCCGTCGATAGTCTGCTCCAATCTGAGAATCTTTCAAATCTTTCCGATAGGCTTGGTTTAACTCTTGATTTGAACACATTGACTCTGATCTCTTGGTCTTCTTCCGGTGTGACTAGTGGAAAGTCGCGGGATTCTTTATTACTACTGTCTTTCTTTAGCAATCTGTTTGGTGCTGTAAGCCATCCTTGCAGAGTCCCCAGATTCCACAATCAGCAGGGTTTTCTTGGGTTGGAATGGAATTCCACTGTTCTGATATGGTTGCAGATAGGATTCTCTGTACGCGGTTACTGACATAATTGTAAAACCGCCTCGTCTTGTTGTTAAGATAGCCCAATACGACTTTGCTATCTGTCTGTATAGTACAAGAACGTCTTAGAAGGTACTTCTAGGCTTTCAATGATTTATCCATGCCGGGCTGCCAAGAGAGCTGCGCATAATTCTAATAATGGTATTGTGTTTCCGTGCGATGGAGCTACCTTAGATTTGCCAATTATGAAACCTGATTTAACCGTAACACCATGTTGGACCTTGACAAACGCCACTGCAATGACCGCCTTTTCCGAAGCGTCGATAAATACATGCAACTCTGGCTCTTGTGATCGACAAACATACGGGGCACTCTCAGTAATTTAAAGGACTGTAACGCGTCTGTCCAAGTCTTCCACTTCTGTACAAGTTGCAGATCTAATTCGTCATCCCAGTCTGCACTCCTTGCTACCTCTCATCAAAACCTTGCCTTGTACGACAATGGGTGCCACAAAACCAAGTGGATCGTAGATACTCTTCAGTGTTGATAGTAGACCCCTGCGTATGTCCGGGTTCTTTGGTAGCTGTATAATGAATCTAAAAGTGTCATCAGCCAGACCCACCCTAAGACATACCCAAACTCTGATGCGTAGGCAGTGGATCCTTCCCGAGATCGAGAAACTCGACTTCTTTACCAAGATCTTCTTCTGGAAACGAATTCATGATCTCGGAGCTATTTGCGACTATCGTGTGCAGTCTGATCTTGCTCTCTACCTGTAGAGGAATTTGTGTTCTTTTCACAAGACTCACACCTTCAGATGCAGTTGGTACAGATTTCAATCCATCGTCTACATAAAAGTTCCTTTCCACGAAGTTCCTCACATCTTTGCCATACATATCAGTTTTCTCGACACTCTGGCGCAAACAGTAGGTGGCAACTGCCGGCAATGGACTGTTCCCGAAAACGTGTGCCCTCATTCGGTATTTGATTAGCTCCTGATTGGGTTTGTAGTCTCTGTACCAGAAAAAACGTAAGTAGTCTCTGTGTTCTTGTTTTACTAAAAATACATAAAACATCTGTTCGATATCGGCTGCTACAGCATATTGGTTCTGACGGAATCGTAGCAGGATACTAAGAAGAGGATTAGTCCTGATAAGAGGGTTCCGTTCAGCGATACGCCTTTGAAGGATGGTACACTCCAAATATAGGAAGATACCACACTTCATGTCCATCTGGGATTTTCGGCGCTACCTCTGCTGCTTTGCTCTTCAACACTTTATCAATAAAGGTCACAAATTGTCTTTCTTTTAGACTGGAATCGAGAATCAATGCACGCTTCAAAGACATCTGCCTGTTATTTGGGAGCTGTTGCCTAAGAGTGTGGAAGGGCAATGGGGCGATCCAACGGCCATCTTCTGTATTTTACACTCTTCGTTCATCATCTTTACAAAGATCATGTCCTCAATGGAATTCTTCTCATCATCTCTCGTGGTTCTGAAGAGGGATTCATGACTGCCTAACTCTTTTAAGATCATAGCACTTGGACAAAGTTGAAAATGGAAGCACGCTCAGCATCTACCATGTATGTTTTGAATGTGCTGATGTGGACTTCGGAGGTTCTGTGTTTGTGAACCTTTCTTAGAGAGACGTCTCCGATAATTACCCATCATTAACCAAGCCTCTGTGCAAATAGAGATCCCGGCGGTCCCACAATCTGTTCTGGCACCTGATGTGCTTCGATGACATTTCGACCAATTAGCAAAGATATATGTGCATCTGCAGCTAGTGGTGGTATGTTATCAGCTATCGCCTCCAGGTGAGGGAAATATGGCTACCTCTGATGTTGGTATCTCTGATCTGTCTTGAGGGATGTTGTTACATTCAAAGACTATAGGCAGCTGGAGCTCGTATGATCCATCCAGTTACTGTACTGTAAGGGATTGGACTTTTCTGCCGAAGGACAGATGTATTCCTGAGCATGATGACAACTCATTATGAATCTCATTGCCTTCTACGCCGAGGCCATCCAAAAATTGCTTAGTGTCTAGTGTACAATTGGTGGTCCGGTCATCCAACATCGCATAAACCCAAATTGACTTCTCTGGTTTTCCATTTGGAAAAATGTTCACCAAGACCGTCTTTGCACATGATCGGCCACTGAAGCCTTCCCCACACACTTCCGTACACAATGTGACATGCTTCTTAGGTGGCGCCCCGCCATGGAGTCTCTCTGTTCTGCCACCCTCAACAATTCAAATGGACATGAGTTGACAGACAAGATAACGGTCTTGATGTTAGTTTATTCTCATCATACCACATCACCGTAAAGACTGAAAATAAAATATAAACTCACTAAGAACTAGTTTATATCCCTAGAATATGACTAGATACTTGCACAGTCATACTATAAGTAACCAAGGGACTAGAAAAGTCATTCAACAATAACCAGAGAAACTCTTTAAGAAAACAAAAGGTTACGTCTATTAACACGAAATACTAATAATGTTCAAGTGTTTACAAAAGATGGTTAGTATTTAATGAAGAACTCTTCTTAAAGGGTCTCTCCAAGAGGCGATTATCTAAAGTACGAAACATAATGAGTACGAAGCAATCACACAGTTTGCAACTTAAAAAACGCTATCTGCATTGAAGTTAACCAATAAACGTTTCTTAAAATACTACGAATGTTTTATCTAACTAATACATTATTCAAACTTACGCCTTGGAGCCTTGTAGAGGCGAAATTGAACCAACTATGATTTATCGTGAAAAAGGAACCACGTTTTTTCATCAAAACTTCCGTTTTAGGTACAGTATAAAATGCGTACCGATAGCGCATTGAACACTGAAAAGCGGCGGCAGAACACTCCCCGCCTGATATTTATAATATCACACCCATTCTAGGCTTCAAGGTCAAGTTCAAATACATGTAAATGGATCACATGACTTATCATTGCTGAAGATGCAACTATGCGTATGAGATAACCATTAAATATAACTGCCTGTTATATATATCCAAACAATAGTAATCTTAATTATGATGCAATGTCTGTATGAACTCATTTCCGAGTTTTCAAATAACAGTATCTTGAGACAAAATGAATGTTAAGACAAAAATCTTAAAACGAATCAAGTCTCAAGATAAAGTAGCTCTAGTACTTAAATGTGAAACTTAAGACATAACATTTACAGGCAATGTTACACTATAAACAGGATACTATACAAGCCTCAAGAATGCATCATAAGATAAAACTAAATCTAAGACTAAGTCTCAAACTAAAGCCTAACACACTGTAGAAACTAGATCTATGATGTTTGTTGAAAACTTCACACTTTTAACACCTGTGATTTGAACACTTCAAACTTTTAACACTTGTAGTTTGCACTTCAAATTTTGAACACATGTAATTTTGAACACATGTAATTTGCACGTCATATTTTTATCGCTGGCTGATCTCTCACATTTTAAGAGTCTCTATCTCAAATTTCACTATTCGAAACTTTGGGTCTATACACTATCCACTAAAGGAATCAGCTCAGCTACCGGTCTTACATAATTCACAGTTTTACCACCTTTCACTACGCGAATCTCTACGGTACGAATTTTTCCGTCACAATCACTTGGAAAGACCTTCTCTATTACTGTCATAGGCCAGTTGTTTCGGTGAAGCTCTTTGTCCCGCAGCATCACTATGTCACCGGTTTTCACATCAGGTTGCTGCGTCAACCACTTACGCCGCATTTGCAAAGATTGAAGATAACCATCTCTCCAACGCCTCCAAAAAGTGTTCGACAGACACTGAACGTATTTCCATTGCGACTTGTAGATGTCTTTGATATCGACGGATGTAGAAAGAGCTGGTAATGGCTCTTTCTTCTGGGTAAGTAGCATTGCAGGTGTGATGATCTCTGGGTTTTCTGGGTCATAAGAAATGGGCGCGATTGGTCGCGAGTTCATTATTGCACTCACTTCAGACATGAAAGTGCAAAGTACTTCATGAGTCAATTTTTGTGAATGACTGGTTAAGAGCATGGCATCAAGAATTCTTCTTGCAATACCTATGAGTCTTTCCCATGCTCCTCCCATATGTGACGAGTGAGGGGGGTTGAAAGTCCAAATTGTTTGCGTACTCTTTAGATGATCATGTACTGGTCCCTTCTCAACACAAATTCCCACAGCTTGGATGTGATCTAGTGCTCCAACGAAGTTCGAGCCACGGTCCGACCTAAATTCTTTAACAGGTCCCCTCAAGGCGACGAAGCGTCGTAGGGCATTAATGAAAGCGGAGGAGCTCATGTCTTCTACAACTTCAATGTGGGTGGCTCTAGTGGCTAAACAGGTAAATAGAATAGCCCATCTCTTACTTTCCGCACAGCCACCCCTGGTTTTCCGGGTGACCACTGACCACGGGCCAAAGGCGTCAATTCCAACTGCAGTAAATGGGGCTCCTGGCGTTACTCGATCTGCTGGAAGGTCCGCCATACGTTGAGTATGAAATTTTCCTCGAAGTTTGCGACAGGTAACACACTTATGTAACACTGATGAGACTAATCGTTTAGCACCAGTAATCCATATGCCACTGGTGCGGATGGCTGATTCTGTCACAAGTCTCCCTTGATGCTGATTTTTTGAATGATAATGGGTCACCAGCAAACGAGCCAAATGAGATTTTCCTGAAATAATGATGGGATGTCGTTGGCCATAACTGGTTGGAAACTTGTTTATACGTCCTCCTACACGTAGGATGTTCAGCTCATCCATCACTGGAGACAGCAAAGCAATACTACTACTTGATGGTATGGCTGCATTCTTCTTCAAAATGTTAATCTCATTTCCAAAGGCATCCTTCTGAGCCGTCTGTATAAGAAAGTTCTTGGTATCTTCTGAATCCAGAACGTTGCTCTCGGAGATAGGTGTTTTCTTCTTATATGCTTTGCAAAACCTTTGTAAAAAGGAAAATGCTGAAACAAGGGACTTCCATGTTGAAAACTTTTCAAACCTCGAAGCTATACTTCTTGCTATTTTAGTAATCTTCACCTGAATCTCAGGCCGTAGTTCACGATCTTCTGTTTCGTCAACCAGGTTAAAGGTTAGGCTTTTTTCAGGATCCTTTGGCACAGATTCATCTTTCATGAAAGGCGGTCCGATAACCCAAATGCTATGCTGAAACTCTTCGGCTGGTGTATTACACCTGGTACCACAGTCTGCTGGATTGTTCTGTGATGCAACGTATCGCCATTGGCTTGCTTTCGAAGTTTTCAGAATGGCTTGCACCCGATTGGTCACATATGTGTAAAACCGTCTAGTGCGATTGTTCAAGTACCCAAGAACAACTTTGCTGTCGGAATGGTATATAAAATCCTTTGCAGACACATCAAGATGTTCCATGATAACATCTGCCATCTCTATGGCTAATAGAGCTGCACATAACTCTAGGCGTGGGATTGTGGTGCCTCCTGGTGGTGATAGCTTGGATTTTCCCATTAAAAATCCAACTTGGATATTGGACTGAAATGTTGCGCGAACATAAGCTACAGCTGATATTGCCTTTTCTGAAGCATCGGCAAAGACGAAGATATTCAAGGTATCGGCTTGACTCCATGACTTTCGCATGAACATTCTTGGAAAATGTAGGTTCTTGACCGTTTCCAAGGACTGCTTCCAGGTCTCCCATCTATTCTTCAAATCTTCAGGAAGGGGTTGATCCCATTCAAAATCACAAGCAGTGATCTCGCGAAGAAGCATTCGCCCACCGACAGTAATGGGGGCTAGGAAGCCTAGGGGGTCAAATATGCTGTTTATCGCTGAAAGTACTCCCCTTCTTGTATCTGGTGTTTCTGGAATATTGAGACTGAAGGAAAAAGCATCTCTGTTAAGATCCCAAACCAGGCCTAGACTTGCCTGTGTAGGAAGGTCATCAGAAAAGATGTCTATGGTTCTGAGATTCTTCTCTAAATCTTCAGGCGGGAAAGCATCCATCACTTCAGGGACATTAGATGCAATCTTGTGTAACCTAATCTTGGCATTCTCACACAAGACTTTCTGTGTTCTTTGTAAGAGGCTAATGGCGTTTGCTACAGATGTACATGATGTTAGACCATCATCTACATAGACGTCTCTCTCAACAAAGCGTTTCACATCTTCATCAGCATTGGTCACACTTCTACGTAATCCAAATGTGGCTACCGCCGGGGATGGCGTGTTGCCAAAGACATGTACTCTCATACGGTATTCTATCAAATTCTCCCTGGGGTCATTGTTCCTGAACCAAAAGAAGCGAAGGTAGTCCCGATATTCCTCACTCACCAAAAATGAATAAAACATCTGCTCTATATCCGACACCACAGCTACACAATCTCGGCGGAAGCGGAGCAGGACTCCCAGCAAGCTGTTTGTTAAATTTGGTCCTGTCAAAAGTTCGTTGTTGAGAGAACGTCCTTCGTATTCAACAGAAGAGTCGAAAACCCCTCTTATCTTTTCTGGCTTTCGAGGGTGGTATACCCCGAACAACGGCAAATACCAACATTCTTTTTCAGGTGACAGCGCAGGAGCAACTTCAGCAGCTCCGGATTCAAAAATCTGTTCCATGAAATCGAGCATATGTTGCTGCTTCGTTACATTCTTTTTCAAAGACGACTCAAAGGCGCATGCTCTTTTCAGTGCTACTGGTCTGTTATTCGGAAGGCGTATTCTCGGTTTTCTAAAGGGAAGTGGAGCCTTCAACTTGCCACCAGGGTCTTTAATCATCTTCTCTTCCATGATAGCAACAAATTCAAAGTCATCTTGGGACATGCCAACACGCTCATCACATTTCGATGTCTGGAACACATCTCCTTTGTACTGCTGGAAAAAATCTTCTTTCACTTGAAAACTTTTGTTACATGGACTGAAGACACTCGGTCGTTCTCCTTTGGTGAAGTGGGTCTTGAAGGCATTTATGCTGTCTAGTTTGTGGAACTGTCCCAAACAAACTTCTCCTATTATTACCCAACCCAGAGGCAATTTCTGAGCAAATGGCGCTTTCCTCGGACCAATGATTTGCTGTTCCACATGGTGAGCCTCGACAACATCTCTCCCAATCAGAAGCCCAATTTCAGCGGCAGGATCCTCGTTAGGTATGCTGTCTACCAAAGATGCAAGATGTACAAACTGTTTAGCCACTTCAGGCGTAGGAATTTCTGACCTTTCATTTGGTAGTTCACATTCTATCAGATCTGGCAATGTCAATTCTCTGGAACCATCCACTGACTGCACAATTAAATTTGAAGCGTGCCTTGCACGAATCTTCGTAATACCCGCACATGATGACAAGGAGTATTGGCGTGTTTCTCCCTTTATGCAAAGACTGTCAAACAACACTGAGCTTCCCAGAGTCTTATTGCTTTGATCATCGTGAACAGCATACGTCATCACACTATGCTCAGGCTTGCCTTTTGGAAATACTTTCACTAATATTGTTTTCGCGCAAGATCTTCCAGCAACTCTGTCACCGCATAACTGAGTACATTTGGTGGAAATGGCTGCACTGCCAGTTTGTGGTTCTACTGATTGTTTTTGCACTTGTCTCTCCCCGCCATAACTTCTCACACCATGGGTTTGAAACGGCCTATTCACATGCATTGCTGTAGGATGATTGGCACTATTGCATTCTTTGCACTTGACATCAGTCTTACAGTCGCGGAAAGTGTGAGCACTTGTTTCACAGCACCGATAACACAACTTATTGTCTTTCAAAATGCCTTTGCGTTCGTCTATAGTTTTTTGGCGAAAAGTTCTGCAGGCATTGAGTTGGTGACCTGCTCCATGCAAAGGGCAGAATGACGGTCCATTCGACTGTGACTGCTTTACATCTGTCTTGTAAGCGGACACTGTTTTCTTCCAAGGAGCTTGTCTTTTGTCTGACTCATAAACTGGCAGTCCAATTGAGAAGCCTGGATCATTGCAACGAGTACACACTTCGCGAATGAATGATACAAATTCATTGAATGGAGGATATGGCACATGCTTCAAGTTTTTGTATTTGGAAGCTCGGTCAAACCATTTTTGCTGTACATTGTACGGTAGCTTAACTAACACTTTATTTACACCTACTGATGTATCGTATTGACTAAGTAAGGCACGGTACCGTTCATCTTCTTTCATTGATTCTATTTCATTCAAAGTGTCTAACAGTTCATAAAGGCGCGGAAAATCTTTCTGATTCACAATCTTTGGAAAACGCTCCAGCTTTGTCTTAAAAGAAGCATCTATCAGTTCTGGTCTTCCATATCGCTCTTCAAGTCTAGCCCAAATCTTTGAAATAGCTAGGTCGGGATTACTAGCATTCGCGTTTCGCAAACTCTTAGCTTGTTCCGATGATTTTGGACCAAGGAACTTAACCAACAAGTCCAATTGCTCTCTTGCACCTACTCCGAGTTCAGAAATTAAAGCTGTGAAGCTTTCTTTCCAGACAGAAAATGACTCTGCTTGGTCATTAAAGTTAATAAATCTTGTCATTAATAGTTCTTTTCTTATTAGGTACTTAGAGAACTCTTCAACAAAGTTGGTTTCATTCTGACACTGAGCATCATTTGGCCGTGTTTCTATTACTGTTGCCGGGGAAAGTGCATTTTGACTGCGCACTGTTGGAATAGTTGTTCTTATTGTTTCATGTTGTTCTTTAACATGTGGCCCTTCATTTGTAATTGCTGTAGAAATTTCTGGGATACTTGTAACCTCTGTTTTCTGAAGTGGCTGAGCTGTATCTGTAAAGGTCTCGGTTTGTTGACAACCGACATTTTCTGTCACATATGACTTCGTCCGTTCTTCACGCACACGACGCAAAGAAGCACTACTACTTGATCTCTCTGACTCATTGTCAATTTCTCCTTGAATATACACTTCATATTCTGCTTCAGCAACCGCAAAGTCTCTTTCACACTCTAAAAGTTCTTGTTCAGCTTTAAGTTCATTTTTTGTCCTTTCAATTTCAGCTTGTTTCTTTTTAAAGTTAGATGCTTTGAAAGCAAACTCATATTTGACTCTGGCTGCTTCCATCTTAGCCTTTTGTCTTGTGATACTGGATGCCACAGATATACTTGAAAATCCGCTTTTCGTAGAATTTTCACTTCTCACAGTTTGTGACTTTTTCTCACTTCTCACAGTTTCTGACACGTTTTCACTCCTCACAGTTTGTGAATTGACATTCTGCTCTGTACTCTTAAGTGTCTTAAGAACCTTATCTATCTGAGACATAACAGTTAATACTTTACTTCTAACTGCAGTTTCACTAGTTTGTAACGTGGATTTCTCACATTCAGAAATGTCACCAGGGTTCCTGTCCAGGAGTTCAATCAAATCACGTAAAAGTTCTTGATATTCATTGTAAAGTATTCTGATTTTATCACTTAAGTTCTGCATTGTTGATATATCTGTGCAAATATTAAAGTTCAAGATTTCTATGTCAATCCTTTCACTTATTCTTGAAAGCTTTTGAACGTAAGCACTAATCTTATCTTTTAGGTGCTCTCTCCCTCTTTCAGTAAGCTGCCTCTGTCGTTTATCTTCAGCTTCTGCCCCGAACACTGAAACGTTCTCCATGGATCTTGCTCGTTCCATCCCGAACTTTCTGGGTCCTCCGCAGATGTCGAAGCAAGGCTCTTTACTGTTCTGCCACCCTCAACAATTCAAATGGACATGAGTTGACAGACAAGATAACGGTCTTGATGTTAGTTTATTCTCATCATACCACATCACCGTAAAGACTGAAAATAAAATATAAACTCACTAAGAACTAGTTTATATCCCTAGAATATGACTAGATACTTGCACAGTCATACTATAAGTAACCAAGGGACTAGAAAAGTCATTCAACAATAACCAGAGAAACTCTTTAAGAAAACAAAAGGTTACGTCTATTAACACGAAATACTAATAATGTTCAAGTGTTTACAAAAGATGGTTAGTATTTAATGAAGAACTCTTCTTAAAGGGTCTCTCCAAGAGGCGATTATCTAAAGTACGAAACATAATGAGTACGAAGCAATCACACAGTTTGCAACTTAAAAAACGCTATCTGCATTGAAGTTAACCAATAAACGTTTCTTAAAATACTACGAATGTTTTATCTAACTAATACATTATTCAAACTTACGCCTTGGAGCCTTGTAGAGGCGAAATTGAACCAACTATGATTTATCGTGAAAAAGGAACCACGTTTTTTCATCAAAACTTCCGTTTTAGGTACAGTATAAAATGCGTACCGATAGCGCATTGAACACTGAAAAGCGGCGGCAGAACACTCTCACCGACCTCGTTTCGTTCCTTAGGTGGTTTATGCATAGCAGATACCTGCTTTATACTTTTACAATGACTGCATTTGACCCGATTCTTACAGTCTTTGGCGACAGATTTACAACACCGGTAGCATATCCCATCCTCACGCAAGAACTGCTGTCGGACCATAATAGTCTTCTTTTGAAATTATCTACAGTCGTTCAGATAGTGGGCTGATCCTTTGTGTATAGGACAATCTTTCAAAGTATCAGGAAGACATGATTGCACCTCAGTCTTCCTCATAGCAATCTGTTGACCTCTAGGCGGCGTTGGAATTATGGGTTCTTCTCGCAAGCGTGGTCTAGCAAGTTGGTCGAAGAAGGAACTTTGATCATTCATGGTCTGTGTTATTTCTTTGACAAAGTTCACAAGGTATCCGAATGGAGGAAATGACACATCATGGTTAACGTTTTACTTCGACGCCCTATCAATCCCCATTTGTTCTGGACATGCAGCGGCAGTTTCGCTACAATATGGTTAACTCCAGCAGATGTATCAAAGTATGATAGAAGAGAGTTGTATCTTGGGTCTTCTTTGTAAGATTCAGACAATATGTCACTGAGCTCGTAAAGTATTTCTTTGCCTTTTGCACTTGAATGTGGAAAGCCTGACAATTTCTTTTTCAGTGAGCTTTCAATAAGCTCTGGAGCACCATACCGTTGGTCTAACCTTTCCCAGATTTTCTTAAGCCCGACACTTGGATCACTAGAATTTGCAGCTCTTATCCCTAATACTTGCTTCGATGATTCTCGTCCAAGATGGTTTGTCAGAAGTTCAATTTCTTCTTGAGAACTGGCACCAATTTCTTTTATAATATTATGGAAGGAAGTTTTCCAAACACAGTATCTTGCTGGGTCATCGTTGAATTTTGAAAACGAGATGTTATAAGATCTTTCTTTAACATATTAGTTTGCAATATGCACATATGGCCATCAATATTGTCAGGTTTTGACACAATTTGACCATTAGGCTGTGTTTGAATGGCACGTGTCGTCTGGATGTCACACGATGTCTGAACACTACGGGATGCCTGAAAGATATGGCTGTGAACCAATCACGAACTGTCCAGTTCTCAAACTACTGTTTTCGTTGACGAGTGGTGGTATACGCGACAATATTGTGGGGCCAGGTGAGGAATGTGAAACAGAGTTACGCTCATCAATTGTTCTAACTCACTCTGACTGTATGCATCAGCCTTAGGTACTACTTCCGCGCACAATTGTCTTTCTTTCAACACCCCAAGTTCAATTTCTAGTACTGTATTTTCCTTTTTAAGCGAGCCTCTGTATCTAGGAATATCACACGCGCCTTTGCAGCTTCGGCTTTAGCTCTAGCTGTAGCTGCGGTAGAATACGTAGTCTTTAAAATGCTGCTTTTACTACTCGTTACCGATTTCACAGAGTGTCTGTAAGTTTTTACAGAGTTCCTTTCAGATTACTGCTCTAGACGTGTTCTCCCTTCATCAATGTAGTTCTTAAATAGCTTGCTCACGATCTAAATGTGAAACTAAGAGATCGTCACTTAATGCGGTGCGTGTCCTTTATAAATAATTAAGAAAGTTGTGCGAATATATTCTGTAATCATCGTACACGAATAGAAGTTTTCTCTCTGCTGTATCTAAAACTTCAAGGTTTTCACATTTTAACAAAAGGACCATAGCATCTCTAACATATTGTTTATGTTTTTTCTAGTTTCTTTTCCGTTAAGTTGCGCATTCTTGTAGAACCTTGAGCGACTAGTTGGACCCCTGAACTCTCGACCGCTGGCTGGACCAGGTCTGTAGATTCTGCCATTGTCTCATTCATTTACTGTTCTGCCCTTGGCTCAGCGGAAAGATAACGGACCACACTTGAAGATAACAATAAGGCTTTTATTCGCCTCATTAACCATGAAATCCGTTGACTGCAAATACAAACAAAGCGGTCTGAGAAAACTACAATAAACTAATCAAAACTAGTATGTAAGGTTTCTGTATACTATAACTTTTCAATCCTGTTGGACAACTGTGAATATACAGTATACAGAAGGGAGGCAACTCTTGTCAGAATCCAAAAGGTTGAATAATAGTTATCTCTCTTGTTTTACACTCCAGCATCCCAATTAAATATGCTAGTAGACCTACAATCATTTAAACATACTAAAACGTACTACGTATCAATGGTAACTTATAGTTCTCAAAGCAACAGACAGTGCAGACCCGCGTAAACATGGCATAAACAGTTCATTCTTCTCCTGAATTAACTGGCAGTAGCGTGACTGCTGTCTATCAAATATTAATATAAATAACACTGATAACTGATATAACTAGCACAAAAATCATGATAAAATGCATATTATTCTATCTTAAATAACTGCGAAAGCACCAAAACAATGGAGTTTTACCAGAAGACCAGAAGGAAACGGTTTACACGAAAACCCATAACTCAAGGCATTTCGGCAATAGAAAAACCCTGGACAAAAGTTTTAATGTAAAGACAAAGAGGCATCTTATAAGAATAGTCTGGGTTAAGCTAACATGGTGATTGACCCCGAGACTCTAAATTAAAATTGCTTATTGCAATAAAAGTGGCATGCTCGCAGAAGAACGTAAGGGAGACAACTGTTGAAATAGTTACGTCAGTCAGAGTAGCATTAACATGTAAGCACTGAGAGTACCGATGCTGGTGGATCCAGCACACACCTACTTGTTTTTAGACTATGATCAGCAAATGAAGGGTCGCTTAAAACAAGTTATTCTGTATATATAAATGCTTCTCGATTTAATATACTGTTGGCGAATTTCTGATCACAATTTTACTGGGGCGATTGATCGGCATCTAAATTGACTGACACTCGACTTGTAAGTTAACATAAATACAAAAAAGTCATAACGATAAAACATATCTAAAGCAAACACGGAGTGAATATTTTCACAAGCAAATAGGCCAGACCCTGATCTGAAGGCTTCTACAGAAGCCATCTGATCTGGGTCTACTTTGTTTCGAAAGGCACAGAAAGGCGTATTTATGGAGTAACGGGCTATAAATAAGAATTATGCATAACAAAACAAGGTAGAGCGACTAGTATTCGATCTATTTTATGTCATAAAAATACAGAGCGGACCTAGATCATGCGGGTCCCACATGAGCTGTCTGATCCGGGTCTTCTCTGCAAAGTCGTAGCCAAGCGTAATTATGGAATAAACGGTAAAGATTTGCCCAACTGTAAAATAAAATAATTATATGCTTCAAGTTTTCGGGTATGTGCATGTTCAGTTGTAAAAAGCGGCGACGTGTTGAATGTTTACATGTATTGATCCATATATCTCTACATGTAATGTTCCATATAAATAGCTGTGTTAACTCTTTCAGTACCAATACAGTACTCTGCTAGACACATTCTCGTCTGCTTCAAGATTTAGATTATGTGCTTGTTCAATTTATTTAATCGAGCGTAAAACTATAAACAGGGTATCAAACAGTTTGGATCCTGATGATAAGCTGAGTTACTCGACGTCTCATCTGGACCTAGACAACCGAAACATTTATCTTTATAGCCACAGTAGAATCTGTCTTAAGCGATCATCAAAATTAAGTATAGATATTGGTCTGGAAGGCACGTGGAAGCTTAAAGCAGTTCAAACTTAATCAAGAAAGTTCCAGTAGGAACTATCTGCATTACTTATGCATTGTATGAAGCAACCATCTATCTTTTAACATTTAGCCTGCGGCGGATGAGTGAATACCTATGCAAACAGTTTGTATCCATATGTTACTCCTCGGCGTCTCATCGGGATCGAAACTGTTTGACGCTCCGATGGCATTTAGGAAGACTAATTGATTATAGCTTGTATATTGAAAAATAACTTGATCATCAGGCTGAAGCTAAAGACTCCTAAGTTCAATAAATGAATGGCCACTTAACCCTTCGCTTGCTATTCACGTCAATATGCCCACCTGTAAATAGTGAAGACCCAGATGGGGCAGCTCCTGCAGGAGCTGTCTCATCAGGGTCTGCACTATTTACAAGTTGATTGTGCAACCAGTGCACTCCACAGCAGTGATTGCACAGCGAAATACGTGTACACAGTGAAGATATATGTAATTACACAGCATGGGTAAAGAAGGAGAAATGTGTTTAAAAATTCAGCAAGAGAAGGGTTAAAACGGTTTAACTGCACGGTTGGCGTTATTCTGTTTTATGAAGCGAATTGATACTTGTATAATGCTGTACCATCGTGTTTTGTAGCAGAGAAAAAAATAAATCGGCATATATCGTTCTTGGCAATAATTTGGTTAATTATGATTATATATTTAACGGTTTTTATGTTCATTCGTCGTCTGCCAGAGATTGAGTATCTAGATTTTTCTCGAAAACAGACCATCGTGGAATGGACCCAAATCAGACAGCACCTGTGAAAGCCCCCTGGTTAGAGTCTGCATTATTTGCTTAATATCAGTGTCTGCCATGCTAATAAATATACATGATGTCATTCTTTCTTACAAGAATATTCATGGAGTAAGTGGTTAACCCCTTATAAATACACATTTCTACGCATTTGCAAACAAGAGTAGACTCAGATCAAAATCTCCTATAGGAGTCATCGGATCTAGGTCTACTTTGTTTGTTTATTGTATAATATACACTTGCCTGAGCCAAAGTCTTTTGCGTCCATGTGCTATTATACGTAACAATGCATCTGTAATTAATATTAATGATGCCATTTGTTATTACATGAATATTCATCGAGTAAAGGGTTACAGGAGTGTCCAGGTTTGAGAAATCAAATAAGCCAACCATAGAGTCTCGTTAATGCGTCACCATACTTTATTACCATAGGAGTCTGCAAAACCATGTTATTGCCTAATGCAGGGCAAATGTAATGCAAAAAGTTCCTAAGAGAGCTATCTGTTTAACTTTTTTCCTGCATTGAGCTGCCAAAAAATCCAGAATTAGACTTGTTCTGTCATGCGGTCGTCAATGCTCATTTTCAGCAGATTTGTTGGATCTAGATCAGGTAACGGTTTAACCCTGAATAGCAAAGGTCGAACTTAGAACATTCGGGCTAACATGGCCAGCTGACATACGTAACTGCAGTACTAAATATTAAATTGTCATTAATATAATTTATTTCTTCGTTATAAACTTCAGAAATATATACCCCCTTGTCTGAAGCCGTATTATTGGTTTCAACATCAGTGTTTAAGGTGAATTTGAATTTGATTAGTAGGTGGATGATATTAGGGCCATTTTGTCAGATATTTTGAAAGAATCGAAGACGTTTGAGATTTCTTGTAATACATGTATATAATTCCAAGTGAGTGTCAAATAACACAGGCACGTGTTTTTAAAACTTGCATTTATTTGGAATTCAACCCGAATTATTTTCCACATACAAGTAAACATCTTCAAAACGACTACTTAATGAATATATATAATTGGTATTTTAAAGCAGGTGGGTATTTAATGTAAGGCAAAAGAAATGAACAAAGCTGTATGATCTTTCTGCTAGGCAAAATAAACCTATAGGATTTTTTTCTGTGTAATTTGCTTTCTACATTAAACTACTATCATATATTAACCCTTTACTTCATTTGTATACCAATCTACACATTTGTAGATAGAGTAGAACCAAATCAGACGGTTCCTGTTTGAGCCGTCTGATCAAAGTCTGCTCTGTTTGCATATAATATGGATATTATTCTACAGTTTTACCAGGGCTTTTCTTAGTTTTTTCATATGTTAAGATGATTAATATTCATACAGAATTGTTTTCGTATATGAATATTCATGCCGAAACTCTGTTAAGACCCCGAATTAGACCTATTAATGTGATGGCATTAGAGAGGTTACTGTACTTCGGTGTCTGCCCAATAACACCAGTGATGTGACTTTCTGTCATGCTGAAAAAATAACAAAAGCGTGTGTATGGCAACACAACTACACAGTGTCAAAAACATGTACGGCATATGTATCACATTTACGATAATATTGTGTTTGATTAAACCTTAATATTAATGATGAAATTATTGATTTACACCTTCCTATATATAAACGCCTTGTCACTCCTTTGCAAACTGAGTAAACCTACATCATACGGCTCCTATAGGAGCCGTCTGATCACAGTCTGTTCTATTCACTAATGAAATTATACTAGATATGACTCTACAGTTTCCACCAATACCGAGAAATCATTTATACATTAAATAAAACTTCAGCTAATAATCGTGGCACATGCATATTCACCACTGATTGAGGTAAACAAAACTCGTATTAAAATGTATTTCCCAAAACAACTTTTTATGACACACAGTGCAAACCCTGATGCAATGTCTCCCTTTGTGTAGTTTACACTATTTACAAATGTATCATACATTATGTTAATTAAAATCTACTCTATAAATAAGTCTTTTTACGCCATTGCAAACAGAGCAGATCCAAGTCAGACGGATCCTATCAGAATAGGGTCTGTTCTGTGTGGTTCTGATATAATATAGATATGATTCTAGTTTCTGGCATGGCTAAACATTTTTGTGTTCAAATCATGACGTCACTATTTATTACATGAATATTCATTAGGGGTAAATGGCTAATGTATAAAGGAGGTGTATCAATAGGCTGTTTGCTGTTTATATATAGAGAACATGAACGATTGTAACATGCAGTTACTATCATTTGGCTGCATTATATGAAATAATATGAGATTGACAATTCTATCACGAATTGTTTTGAACATGTTCGGCCAACGCAGAAAGATATGAAACAAAAGTACATTGCAAAATTCTCAATAATTCTCAAAATTTACAATAACCTCAGTTGAACATTAAGTAATTGTTGTCTGTATCATTTTTTTCAATTTAGTTTTAAGTCTTAGTTTAAACTGTTTTGATGTTGATGCAACACAAGGTTATTCCAATATACCAGCCGCTATATGGATTGTCCGAATTACTGTACAAACAGTTACAATCCGTTGACCCCAAGTCTACGCGGTTATCTAATAATATTTAACTTTTTATCCAGTGAGCATTCATGTAAGAAAATTATATCTTAGATATAAATCAGCTGTTTTATAATGGCATATGAAATTTGGTCCATGACAGAAACTGCGAAAAGACGAAATATTATTCCTAAAGCAAACACAGCCCAAATGAAATACATGTACCTGTTCTGATTGTACTGTTTACAAAGACAGGCGTCACAGCTTTGCGTGTCTACTTTATTACATATGCTATAAAAATAGCAACACATGCTCTACAATGCGATCAACACAACTTATATAAGCATATACGTATAATATGCACATGTATATAAGTCTTAAAGGCAGGTGATACTTCGATTCATTAAGCAACCACCTGCTTTTAATATCATTAAGTGGTCGCATTGGAGATTTTACTGTATACCAATTTCATAACTAATATAGCTTGAGAGAGAAACATTTATATTTATGCACATTTATATTATTATGTTGACCGACTGAAAATACGTTTATACGTATACTAGCCTGTTTCTGTTAAATTTGTTGCAATCAATTAAATTACTAATCCATTTCTGTTAAATACATGTGATCAATTAAATTAATAGTCTCTGTTCTATTTGTACTAGTTTTGACAACCATGTACTCGTACCTGCCATTTGTTTCTAAAATCATAGTTATTCTGCATATTTCTAACTCCATCGCATTATGATTTATGTAATTGTATTTCAATATTGATTAATAAATTATGATAACGTCTGATCAAAATATGCCCTGTTTGCATATGGAATTATATAGTTCGTATTCTATTTTGACAATTCAGTTTATGGATATTCATTTTGCCATTATTTTTTACAAAAACGTTTAGAAATAAGGGTTGACTGAAGGTGCTTTTACAATGATCTACCAACATATAATAGCTCTATTACAGTTTTCTTATAAGTAAGAGTAAAAGGAACTGCATACTTCTTCCCGCATATAGCATGACCCTTCCATGAACAAGGTGCACTACCCCATTGGAAGTTGTATTGTCCAAACAGTAAGGCACGGTTATGATTCAAGCTTTTGCTGTTGTCAGGCTCATTATTCACCGGCGACCAGTTTGAGTAGGTCTTAGCTAAAGCATGGCAATTTATGTACCATACCCACTGGCCCTCAACTTCGTCGTCCGTAGCGCCGATCCAGAAGAATGCAACATTTAACAAGTTGGCTAAATATATTTATACATACAGTAAAGTCTCGCTAATTCGAATTTGTGCGTATAATAATTGAGAACGTTTGTTAGTCGGTGGCTTCTTGGTACAGATTAGAAGGCGTGCATAAAGCTCCTCTTAAGTTGTCACCTGTTGTGAATATCATTGAAAAAAACATATTGAATTGTTCGAATTGTCAAGGTTTTACTGTACTAAAGAATTAGTTCGAACAACGGTACAGACAATATGTGCATGAAAGAAGGTCAGTCTTCAACGGAAATTTAATACATTGAATAAGCAAGAAATGTACGAGTATATTTAGATATAATATTGTGGGTAATATTTTAAAGCGCACAACTCCAACAGACATACATATACATGTATAACAAATTGCCGTCGGATGCATAGACTTATACATGAGCAATTCAATGTGGATTGCTTGACTGATCAACTAAAGAATGGGTGAATTGTTGTATGGATTGCTGTTACAAAGGGTTGAAACTTGATGGTAACCGTTATAACTAACTAGAGTCAATGATTGATATAGGAATGGAATTACAGGTGATGGGAGAATGGTGAATTGATTACCGGATGCATGCATTGATGGATAGGTAGAAAGATAGATTAGACAGATGCATCAGCAATTAATGGATATGTGGAAGGATGGTTGGATGTATGGTTGACAGATAGATACGGATATATACAAGAAAGGATAGTACATTAGATGGTTTATAGAAGGGCTTTACTACCTTTTCATTTAACCGTCATTGGAAATGTAACTCATTTTCTGGTATTCGTCAAAAGAAAGTGATGGAAAAATAGTGGTTCTGACCCCACACATTATTGTGTTGTATGCAATATTAACCCATTTCCTAAAATTTAAGCCTTTTGAAGTATTTTATTTTTTAATTCATTGTGATAAATACATGTATTGCATTTACTCCATAGGATCAAATACTCTATATATCGCAATGGTTTCATAATTACGCAATTCGAAACGTTTCCTTAATTTCATAACTACACAATTCTAAACGTTTCATTAATGCTTTTTTCAGCAATTTTTTCGGTATAAAGTAGCATATGAGGTAACTGGTCTAAAAGTAGCTTTTGAGGTAACGGGTTAACCAATACCATGTTCCTAATATCATCAACTCCCCCATTCCTTGAAAGAAGAAAGAATGAATGAAAGTAAGATCGGTTCCTAGCAGAATTAAATCAGATGAATTTAATTAATTAAATAAAGGTATATGAGAAGAGCAACATTAAAAGTACAAGCATGAGTCATGCAGGAAACACCACATATCAGCCACCCGAACAGTAACACAAGAAAACAAAGCAAGTGTACAAGACTATCAAAAACGTTATCATACTTGCTAAGCACCTGCAAATAGCTTGGATAAAGGTGAGACGCTGATTAAATCGGCATGGCATCAGGATCCACGATGTTGGACGACCATTCAACTGTTTCTAAAACGATTGTCCGAACAGAGGTGAGTGAAAATGGAACAGGTCAGAGTTTGACAGGCATACTTTCAGCACGATAAGGGTTGAGAGAGATAGAGAGATAGACAGACAGACATACAGACAAAAAAAGGCTGAGCAAGACAGAATATATGTCAGGAAAAAGATTAGCTGGCGAAAATATCAATTTTGCAAAAGAGAATCGACCAGTCGTGCTTATTGTTAATAAAATTATGTTTTATTATAGAACCATGTTGTAACTCTCAGTTCCATACGATTGTCGTCAGTTCTGTGCACGCAGTGACACATTCTGTCTTCTGTTTTCTATTTTCTGGTTTCTATACAAACGATAGACGATACACAATGAAATACGATCGCAACAGATGAGTTTGTTATGCAACCAACACATTATCAATGCAATGTTGTTAATAACATTTTACAGATGAATATTCACGTAAGACTCAACGCTGATGTTTTGGAATGTAATAGCCAATCATTGTTTAACCCTTTCCTTCATATAAATATCTTTTCACGCATTTGCAAACAGAGTAGACCCAGATCAGGATCTGCTCTTTTTGCTATTGGAATTTGATAAATATGTTTCTTTAGTTTCTAAAATGGCTGCAAGGTTACGCCTTCTATATTTCAATATAACTATTTTGTCCATGAATATTCAGTAGGTATTGAAAGTTAGACTGAAACAGGGAACGGGTTAATTAAAAGAGTCTATTCAGTTTGAATTTTAAACGACAAACAATGCAGACCTTGGTCAGAGAGCTCCTAGACGAACCTTCTCATCTGGGTCTGCACTGCTAGGGGGTTTTGAAGGACAAAATTAACAATACAGACCCTGGTCAGAGAGCCCCTAAATGAACCTTCTCATCTGGGCTTGCATTGCTAGTGGATTTAGAATGACAAACATTGCAGACCCTGATCAGAGGGCGCCTCTAGGACCCCTCTGATTTGTCTATACACTGAGTTCATCGAAGGTTTAGTCAGGTTTATTTTACAATAGCTGTTAAAATCTGGCATATCAGTACGGGTCGCACAAGTGCTGGTATTAAGAATGGGATACGTGTTCCATAATTACGTTTAATACAACGTTCAGTTTATTTTGTAATCTCACTCACTAGCTATGACAAAAAACTAGTGTAGTTTGAGTCTTCTATCAGGAATAAAACGTCGATTCCTTACTCTCAAAAACACTTATCGTTTTCGATTAGGAACCGTAATTGTAAGTTTGGGTGTAGATCATGAACCGTAACACCGCCTTAACAATGCAGTTTTGAAAAATGCATCCTATTTGCCTTAAAATCAGCCAAAAGAGGGAAAATTTGTTATGAAATTGGTCTGTTATTAGTTTCGGATTATGCTTTGTACATAACATTGGTGTTTGAAAATATGGTTTATCAATACTGGATCAGCACCTTTTTGTTATCATAACCCACGTGTCCTTTGTATGTAACTAGACAGGCCTTGTTATAATTTATATTATAAATGGGATGTGGCATAAGTTCACGTATTATTGACTGTGTCCTTTCTCAAACAATTAGCAAGATCAGCTCAACCCTTTCCGTCATATAAACGCATATGTATGTCTGTTCGTCCGTATGTCCGTCCAACCGTCCGTCTGTATGTCTGATTGTCTGTCTGTCTGTAACATATCTAACTCAAGACCCTTCTCAAATTTCACAACAATGTTTATCTGGACATGCTACAGTGACATGGGTGTGTCCCGGTACGTATATCCGTTCTCAAGCTTTAGAATGTGCGTTTAGCAGTTTAGCAAATATGTTAACCTCAATTTATGTTGAACAAAGCCTCGACGGGCGAATATTGGTATATTGTGCCAAATGGCACTCTTGTTTATACAAAATATTCATGAGGGAAATGAAATGGTATATGCATGATGATAGCGCTGCAGATCCCCCACCCGACCCAACGCACCCCTATAGCAGTTACCGGTGATAAAGACCGCAGATGAAATAGTTTGAGTTTGAGCGGTCGCCATAATGATACTGTACAGCGTTCTCAGGTACGTATAAAAGATATTAATTATATATTAGCTATAACCGTTCTCTTCCGTCACATTTCGTTATTATTATTATTTTGTTGTTGTTGTTGCTTTTTATCATTTTGAAGCATAGAATTCTGAAATTAGAGTCTATCAGCTGCTTGGTACTGATATAAATTTGATCTACTTGTGCCGCCGACGTCGGAGCTTCATTATGTAGAAACCTTCAAAACACACATACATTAAAATATATTTAAATTGGTAGAAACCCTAACATCACATCTTTATAATTCCATAGGCAAATAAGACAGACCCTGATAAAATGGCTGACGTCTGATTAGGGTCTTCTCTATCTGCAAAAAAGTGAAAAGGCGTTCACATGAAGGACAGAGTTATGTATCATAGTTGTCTTTCTTTCAATTTATTGGGTAATTATAAGTGGTGTGTCAAACAGTTTTGATCTTGATGCCACGAGTTACACGTCATCTCATCTGGACCCAAACTGTTGGCAAAAGTTATCACAGATTAGGGCCTTTTCAGCAAGTCCCATGTTCCAATTTCTGCGACCATGGCAATTAAATAGTATTAACACATCAGAATGAAAATAATCATATAACAGTAAAAAGTGAATATTACGAAAACTCAAATACGTAGCATTATTGATCTTTAACACAGGCGACAGCTTAATGCAGGGTGAACTTTATGCAGAAAACTGTGGGAGCTTTCTGCATGACGTCTATCCTGCATTAAGCAGTCACTTGCCAACAAGGACATAAATTCCTCCTTACTAAAATTTCATAGTATCGAGTGTCACTGTATTTGTTAAAAAGGTGCGTCCTACACAAATCGTACATACAGTGTTAGCAGACCGTGGTAAAACTATTCTATCAAATACATGTTAGAGGTACATTAACCTTTCACTACATCAACATTCATGTATGAAATGGTGACATCACGAATTATTAATTAGACCAATCTTTAAAATGGCTTATTAGCATGATATGTTTGCCATAGTGGAAACCTTAAACTCATATCTACATGTATATTATATCATACGCAAACATAGCAAACCCTATAGGAGCCTTCTGATATGGGTCTAGTCTGTTTTCAAAAGCGTAGAAAGGCGTATTTGTGGAAAAAAGGATTAATGGCAAACGTTTGAATAGTTTCAGACACACAAATGATTATTAACAGAGTTTGAATTCATTGATCTTACACAGCCGCTGTAAATTCAATAATCACCCGCTAGGAAGGGCCTCGGTGTCCGAGTGGTTTTGGACTTCGACTGATACGAAAAACAGACACGCCCCTTTATTTCCTAACCAGTAATTCAGTTCAGGAATTTGATTTATTGGAGAGGCACTTAGGCCTCTCCACAGTGTTGGAATTGGATGTCGACGTATTCTGAGATGTATTACAATTTATCTCAAAGAGTTTTTAATTAGGATAGTAAAAAGAATATCGCCGTCTACCGGACGGGACGAGTCGTGGCTATTCGCATGCGCGAGTATTAGTTATATAAAAAATACGCAGCCAAACTATCACTAACCAATAAGGAGATTAAATATTAAAATATTTATAGAAAACGTGGTTGAATTTGTAAAAATAGATCAGATGAATCCAGAATGTCGATATTTTAATTCAAATAGACATGATTATTTTATCCCAGACTCTCCAATGATTTTTGCGTTCCGTATAAAAATCGAGTAACGGTCGACCCAGTTTCTATTTTTATGACCTACTCATAAATCGATGGAGCTGAACAGATTATTTAGGTCAATGCCATTTCCCGTCCCTTTAGAGTTTCTTAATCTAATTATCATGCGAGTAGAAAGGAAACGTGTACTTTTTATCCATTAATATTTGCTTCCCAACTTGATTCTTATTAAACAGCGTTTCTCCAGCGGTGGGTTAAGTTAATAAAACTAATAATTCAGAGCTATTTACATCGATGGCTCAGTGGTCGAGTGGACTAATGCGTCGGGAATTAGTGTTCAAGTTTGCTCTTTGTATGACTTGGCGTTGATTCGAAATCCACCTGTTACCAAAAAAAATCTTTTTTTTCTTTTCTCGTATCTGTATAATTCTATTGGTGATTTTCCCGTTATTCCATCAGCATATTTACAGAAAATTGAAATACTAGGCAGTGGCACTTGATAGTCATCGTCTTCGTACAATTTACAATCCGGTGCCAAAACCTTGTCAAACGGCCCCTGTATATAGCAACAGTTCGATAAAAAAAACCGCTGCAGGCCTATCATTGGCTTCCTTCTAAAAGGAAGCCAACTTGTTTAAAAATGTCTGAGTAAAAGGGATGCAATTCTTGCAAATTTGTGAACGATGACGGAAGTGTTGTTCCGCATGAATCCATATTACATGGACTGGTGTAGAATTTATACATTCGGTTCTGAGAACCCACTACCAGGTTTGGTGTAATTCAAAACTTACCTGTAATAAAATAATAAATTAAATTGTTGAAATTAGCAATTCATTCATTTGAAGTAGAGATAAATCTATTATATTGAATACCGTTGTTATTTATTACTTTCTAGCATAAACATTTCCGTTATTGAATAATCATTTGCAAATAATACAAACATGGTAAATAGTTCATACTACAGTAGAACCCATATAAAATCCGACATCCTAATGGGTAAACATAGCTGCCTTTATAAGCAAGTGGTTTATTGTATTAGCAAATGCATTTATGTACGCTAACAGCATCAGAAGGGTTACACCTTTCAAACCGGAACACGCATGCATATTTCATGGATATGGATGAAAGGATTAGGAGAGGACTTGGCGGTATATTGTTGACTAACGGTTTTCTTTTTAAATTGCAATGTGCATTAGAAAGGAAAGAGACACACGGAGAGACGTACAGAAGGACAGATGATAGACAGTGATTGAAGGAAAGATATATTGAAGAAGAAAAGTGTTATATAGTATAGACAGGGGCCGGGGGGAAGATATATAGAAGAAGAAAAACGTGACATGGCAGTTACCTGGCGAAAGAGACATTTACGAAGATGATAGAGAATGATCATATGGAGTCGCGAAATAGGAAAGCAGAAGGAAAAGAAAGAATAAAGAACGATGGTTGGCACAGAGACTCACATACAAAATAGAAAGAGATACAGATACACATAAAGACGGAATAGAATTGAACAAGTTTATAAGAAATTTAAACACAATTTAAGTTTTATTGGTGTTAAGATACAATTTAAACTTTCTTGTTACATAAGAATTTCAGAAACCTTGGACCGTTCACCACCGTCTTCTGCAGCATCGACCCAGTGTGCTATATCCATTATAGCGACAATAATACCCTGGTGGGCACGGACGTCCTGCGATGCCACCGCAAGAGCCTCTACATCTGGAAGCTATGATGAAAACAAATTGAAACGTGGTAGACATAATGAATAAATATATATTCAAAGATGTGCGAATTTTACCATGTTAACAAGAGTGCCAAAATGTCACAATACATGCCCGTCAAATGTCTGGAAGTTGAAAAAGGCCATTACTCCATAGCAGGAGGCATAAAGTAAGGGGAGATAATTGTTGAGTGTCATGGGCAACCTTGCTATTTATTGAACTTGACCGAGACATTATGGTAATATACATGCTGACCAAATACGAAAAGGATTGGATTACAATTGTTTGAGTTAGAGAGCGGACAAGCAAAAGTTCACCAAAATTCATAAAGTAAGGGGAGATAATTCTTGAGTGCCAGAGACAATCTTGCTGGCTATCGAACTCGACTTAGTAAGGGGAGATAGTTCTTGAGTGTCAGAGAAATCTTGATGGCTATCGAACTCGACTGAAATATTATGTTAATATTCATGCTGATAAAATTTGAAAAGGATTGGATTACATTTGTTTGAGTCTGAGATCGAACAAGCAAAATTTCAATGACATTCATAAAGTAAGGGGAGATAATTCTGGTGTGTCTAGGGCAATTTTGCTGGTTATCGAACTTGACCGAGACGTTGGAAGCGAAAAGGTCCAAATGTTTAGGCATTCACATCGCCTGAGTCTGATCTGATGCCAGACATAGAGTGGTGTTATCTACATTCGGTGTGTTTATTGAAATATCAATGGTATATGACTTGCAACCACACACTGTTTACAGAAATTGTGCCGCATCATATTATAGATCCAAGAAAAATTTATGAAAGTAGGAGATCCTTCGCAATCAAAGGCAGCAGTGCGAAAAGGGAAACGCGCGGACTCGGTTTTACTGTGTCTGTCCATAAACAGTAATTAAATGCGCAACAATAGTCATACCCTCTAGCATCGGCTTCAGCGGTATTCAATTTTCAAACTAATAACATCGAAACTATTGATCCCGAAGGACCCGAAAATGCAACGACACTGGAAATGAAGTACGGGGTGATTTTTTTGCAGCCGCCACATCAGCACGTATAACTTACGATATGGAAATTGACCTTGAACTTCGCTGACCTGGGCACCTGAAAAGAACAGAAATAATATGTATGTGTATATAGTTAAATTCGAACCTAAATGAAACTAACTCGTATATAAATGTACATTGTATTCAGTTATATTCATTATTGCATCTACACAATCTCAATTATTTTGCTCCCTTGTTATCATTGCGTTTTAATTATTTTTCAAATATTGATAACTATGCACACTTTGGACAGAGTAACAGGGGTTCATATAAGAGGCACAAATAAAAACATTTTTAAGAATAACTATATTTCTACACCAAACCCTATACTGTGACCACTCGTTAGAAACGTCTCTTCGAGACGATTCTAAAGAGTGGTCACAGTATAGGGTTTGGTGGAGAAATGGCGATTTTAGTATTTGGGTACGTGCCCTTATCTGTAGCCCTGGAGTAATGCTCAGAATGGTATGATTCCAACGTGTTTTAAGTCACTGTTTTAGTACTCCAACTTGTAAATGTGATATTAAGCTTAACGTTCCGCACTTGTATTAACTCTTCTCTTGCTGAATTTTAAAATGCATTTCTCCTTCTTTACCCATGCCCTGTTGTATAATTACAAATATCTTCACTGTGTACACTATTTCGCTGTGCAACCACTGCTGTGGGGTGCACTGGTTGCACAATCAACTTGTAAATAGTGCAGACCCTGATGAGACAGCTCCTGTAGGAGCTGTCTCATCTGGGTCTACACTATTTACAGGTAGGTGTATTGACGTGAATAGCAAGCGAAGGGTTAATATAGTAATCTACACATGACAATATAAGCGGAAAACAGCCAAATTCGTGTAAGTACACACGTGTAGTAAATGAAATGCACTCGATGTCTTTTATTACGCTGTGCAAAAACGATGTCTGCTCATCTAAGAGCCGTCTGATCTGGGTCTACTCTGTTTGCAAATGCGTGAAAACACGTTTATATGAGGGAAATGGTTAAGAGCTTCGTTATTCTGTAATTCAGTTCAACCATGTCTGATTTATGTAATAGATCGCGCATTCGAACATGTAATATATCGTGTATTATCATGTAATAGATCATGTATTGTGTTGTGTATTTGATCATGTAATGGATCATGTTTTATATCGTGTATTACATCATGCAATATATCGTGTTTTATACCGTGTAATATATCGTGTATTATATTGTGTATTAGATCATGAATATATCGTGTTTTATATCTAGAATCAGATCATTTAATGTTTTGTGTATTATAGAGTTTTATGAAATAGATCGTGTACTACGCCATGAATAGACCGTGTATTATATGGTGTATTAGTTCATGTAATAGATCGCGTATATGTCAATGCTCGGAGTAAATTAGATTACGAGCCCTTTATGACGAATCTAATATTGCTGTAACGACCTACATATATATATTTCCCTTAAAAGCAACAATTTGCCAGACAATCACGACATCTGCTCGTTACATTAATTATGCTATTGCTTAGTGAAAGACTAAACAAAATTAACAATACAGTCTTTTAGCTAATAATGTACATGTGCATTTATAAATATACGAGTTTCATGATGTATAGTACTATTCTACATGTATGTGTTAACACATAGCTATTGTAATCGATCATTGCTATGAAATTCGACAGCCTCATTGATGCCTCATTTGCGATAGATGGCTTTGTCAATTTAACTACTGTAACATTCGTTCTTTTTATGAATGGAAACAACCATGTCCTGGTTGGGGTTTATGTTAGAAATAAGGCTTGGCTTAAGCTCACACATCTAGTGCCCTTTATACGCGTTAACTTTACTGTTGTTCTATCCTTTTACGTCCTTGTCCATCTGGGATTAAATACAACAACATGAAAGTTAGCCGTTCTCATACGATTGACAAGATCCCAAATTTGGATACCATCATGATAACAGTGAACATCAACATGGCCAGAGTAACTAATAGTATAGCCACAGTGAATATCAACATGACCAGAGTAATTAACAGTATAGCCACAGTGAATATCAACATGACCAGAGTAACTAATAGTATAGCCACAGTGATTCAGAGTAATTAACAGTATAGCCACAGTGAATATCAACATGACCAGGGTAACTAATAGTATAGCCACAGTGAATCAGAGTAATTAACAGTATAGCCACAGTGAATATCAACATGACCAAAGTAATTAACAGTATAGCCACAGTGAATATCATGGCCACAGCGAATATGAACAGGATTACAGTGAATACCAGCATTGCTACGGTGAAGATCTGCATTACCACACCGAATGTCAGCATTATTACATTATCAGAGTGAATATCAACATTATCCAAATAAATATCAACACCATGACAGTTAATATCAGAATAATCACGATGAATACCAACCTGGTCACACTGAATATCAGCATTATTACAATGGATATTATGACAATAGATATCAGCATAATCACAAGCATGTACTTGTAATGGCATAAAGGTAAATTGAAAAAGATGCAATATATGGCTGAGGAAATGCGAAAACCGAAAGAAAAATAAACTGCATTGTAGTAAACACATCAAATCAAAAAAAGAGGAGAGAAGCATCTTGTAGAAGTCCAAAAGGTCTAGGTGCACATTAACCGTCCAATTCCTTGTTTATTTCAGTCTGGCAAACGTATTGATATACAGGATGTGGACTTTTAAATGCAAATGCAGAAAAGAGAAATGCTGTTGGTCATTGTATGTCGCGATTGCAAAACTGATGATTAACAATATGTTAAAAACAACGAACTGAAGTAAATTTGTTCAGTACTTACACATCAAAAAGGTTACCAGGACAACGATGAAGCAAACTGAAGATGTCACTTTCATTTTTGAATCCAAAGCGGCGATTGCATAAGACAATGGTTTGAACGTATGTTGTAGAGAATTGTTCTTCTTTTGAAATCGACGCAGTATTTATATCTTCTCCATATAGTTTAACCCTTTACCTGATACAGAACCTTTTTCACGCCTTTAAAAACAGGATAGACCCAGATCAGACGACATCTGTAGGGGGTGTCTGATCAGAATATGTTGTGCTTACTTATGGAATTATGTAGATATGACTTTCCAGTTTCTGTCATGTGCAAAATTCTGTGTTCAATTATGTTTATAATCGAATACACCATATAGCTATGTATGCAAGCACATTAGTTAGCAAGCTAAAGATTTATAAGGGGACGTGTTTTCTTCTTAAGGAAACATACGTCGTTGTAAACAAGCGAGCGCTATCACTGGCTAGCGTTAACCACATTGTATTTTACGCTAGAATTTCCCGGTAAATGTTTAGCCTGCATGAAATTCGACAGTTTGAAGTTTCACTATCAAAATGTATTAACCTGTTTCTTCTACAAGTATCGTTTTCCGAAACTATCAACGGCGCGTTTTCTTCATTTTATTTACTAAAAACTAAAACAGTGTCAAACTGTTTGGATGATTAGAAGATGCGGAGTTACTCTCTAAACCCTCTCTATAACGGCCACTAAACCTCTCTATAACGGCCACTAAATCGCGTTAATTAGTTGGTATTTAGGGCAGATGGTTTGCTTAAGGCAAGGTGAAAGTAAAACAGAACGCTCCTATATGAGCGTTCTGTTTTACTTTCGCCTTGCTTTAAGCTGCCACCTGCCTTTAACACAAAAACACTTGATGTAATTTAGTGGCCGTTATAGGGAAGTGTTACTGTACAATATATAATATGGAGAAAGTGTGGTTCATTATCAGAGCCTGACTTCTTTTTTAAAACAAAAAAGCAATAAACTAAGTCGTAAGCCATCATGCAGATATTTTACAAATACAGTTGAACATCGATAAGTCGAACTTCAAGGGACCGTACAAATTAGTACGAGATAACAGATGTTTATGTCATCCGATTTCTCATCTGAACGAGTTGTCAAGACCACAGCTTAATACAGGTCTAAAGTAATGCTGAAAGCTTTCAGCATTACTTTAGACCTGTATTAAGCTGCCACATGTGTTTCTTGATATCTGTAGCGATATATATTAAAACAATTATGTAGTGTTAGTTTTGGAAGGACTGGACTTTTCGTTCGAGTTATCCCGAAGTTCGAGTTATCCGAGTTCGAGATATCGAGGTTCAACTGTAGATGCCTAACCATTTCGCTGCCAAATTTTGTCGTCTGCAACAGTTGTTGTCTGCTACAATTTTCATGTTTTGTTTTTCTTCATTTTTGTTTAAATTAACATGGTCACAGTAACAAACAGTTACTCGGCGTCTCATCTAAATCCAAACTGTTTGCATAGATAATCACAGACCCGGCCTTGGCAGAGAAAGGGTTAAAATGAAAACATAAGCATCCCCGTTACACGTGTGGCTCTACAAAACTACAGCGTCACACAGTTATGATTACATTTCCAAACTATACAGTTTGGATCCTGATGATACGCCAAGTAATTCGATATCTCACCAGGATCCAAGCTTTCTGATACACTGAGTGCATATTGATAGGCAAATTGATTATACCTAGAATTTTGACAATATAATGGGGGAATAGTTTGATCAACAGGCTAAAGGTTAATGATAAACTAGAGTATTTCATCTCTAATTTGTATATAAAGAATTTGTCAATATGTGACGACTTCGCCAAATGTCTGTAGTTAATTGTTTGTAGTTTTCCAAGTATTAATTGGCGGTTAGAACAATAACTTTTCCACATTTGATATGTCAAAGTTAACATCAACCGCATCCTGTTATCACTGCGTGTAAATATGTCGTAATTGTATTATACTACAGAACAATGCGAGCACAAAAAAACAACCATAAGTGTGGGACGTAGAGGCAGGTCATAGCTTAATGCAGGACGAAAGTTATGCACAAAAGCTCCTGTATGATCTATCTGCATTACATTCGTCCTGCATTAAGCGTCCATGTTTAGTCATTGAGTTGCCGTTTAGAGAGGTTCTATTATATGTACAATATTTTCCTTCATATAAACGTGTTTTCACGCATTGGCAAACAGAGTAGACCAAGATCAGACAGCACCTAGAGGAGCCGTCTGATCAGGATCTGCTCTGTTTGCTAATAGAATTTGATAGATCTGGTTCCATGCTTTCTATAATATGTTCAACCCTCCATATTTCTTTATAACTATTTTGTTAATTCGCACTCAGTAGGTAGTGAAATTCGGTCCTATAAATAAAGAACAGGGAAAGCGTTAATATTTGCAACAGATATGGGCGAATTTCACATGATCTTAGCAAACAATGAGGTACCAGATGAAATGTAATTCTGCATCTCATCTGTATACACATTGTTGAACTGTCGGATTATGTATTTTTATAAAATTTGTACAAAATTGTTATTTTGTTTACATAACCTTGATATGCCGTTAATACACGAACTGTCATCTGATGCGTGTTAGTGTTTAACCCTTTCCCACATGTAAGCGCATTTTGATCCGGGTCTACTCTGTTTGCAGATGCGTTTAATTGTTTAACCATTTCCCTTATGTAAGCGCATTTTGACGCATCTGAAAACAGAGTAGCCCCAGATCAAACGGCTCCCATAGGAACCGTATGCTCAGGGTCTGCTCTGTTTGCTTGTGGTATAATATACAGCTTCTGCCTGAGCAAAGATGTCATGTGTTCATATGCCATTATAGAAATAATCTTAATATTCATGGCGTCATTATTTCCTACATGAATATTCATCAGAGAAAGGGTTAACTGTCGGAATGATTAGCAGTGTAGTTATCTACTAAATTGTCTTTAACATTTTCCTTTTTCAAAACTATTGACTTTCTTTCTGATGTTTTGTTTGCAGAAGTTTAAGTTAAGCTGCAGACAATTTGGATCTCAGATCAGGCCTCACATTTTTAGAGTCTGTTCTTGGATCCAACCCGTTTGCATATATCAAAAATAACAGGGGAAACTACCGGGAACAGAGAATCAAAACGTGTCAGACCGTGTCCCTTATATAGACCCATATACATGTAGAAACATTTGAGAGATATACTATATCAGCCCCGGTGTGTTTTTATTATTTAGGGATATTGATCTGATTTACCAAATGACACATTAAAAATGTCTAGAAGTAGGTGTTAACCATTTCCCTTTAGATGACAAACAGTGCAGACCCTGACCGGGCCCTTTTTTCCGTGTCTGTCATGATGTGCAAGTGATGGTAAATGCATATCAGCCAACTCTTTAAGGCCTATTTAAATTGTTTACTGTATCAGAAATGTAATCTGCTGTGTGTGTGTGTGGGGGGGGGGGGGGGTGTTTAACTCAGTTTTTTCAGTTCAGTATCTTTAGATAAGAATATTGTGTGTATATAAGAATAATGTTCAGGATAGTATAGTTTTCAGATATGACAGGCTATCCTTCCATAACCTACTCCCTCATATTAGCGTCTTTTTGATGCCTCTGTAAATGTAAAGTATTGACACCATTGTGATAAATAAATCATTTGCTCCTATGGAGGAAATACTCTATTTATCACAATGGTTTCAATACTTCACAAGTCCACACACATTCCTTTTCTCCAGTAAGTGCTCTTTTTAAGTAAGTAGATTTATTCAAAGAGGTTGGGTCTAAAAATAGCCTATCCGTGAATGGGATAAACTGAATCAACAGTTGTTACTTTTTACAGGTGCTGAGAAGTTATAGGTAACTGCTCAGTTGTCAGCTGCTAATCACACTCTCCATTTCAGAGCGATTCATTTGTTGTCGGATCTTTTCTTTGCAAACACTGAACCTAAGTGAAGGACAATTCAGGCTCAAATCAAATCTCAAATCAGGCTCCGCTTTTTGTAGGGTCTGATCTTAGGTAACATCTTTGCATATGTCATAAATGACGGAGAATCCACCGTTAGCATGCATATAAAACAACCAGACCGTGTCCCCCATACAGACCCATATAGGATAGAAATATTTGTTATACAGAATAGATCCATACCAAACAGCTAGTGGGAGATACCTTTGCTTTTCTTATTGAGAGATATAGATCTTATCTACCAAATGGCACATTGAAATGTATGTTAACGCATTACTCCAAAACTACGTCTTACTACGCCATTGAACCCAGAGTGGACCCAGATCAGACGTGTGCTATGTTTACTTATGGGACAATTTAGATGTAATTGTAGAGTTTCTGTCAGTGTAAATATGACTCTACAGGTTCAGCCACGGACAGGAATTCCTGCGTCAATGTGCTATTACAACAAATTAATCTAATCAATATACATCATTTTACATGAATATTCATGATGGAATAAAGGGCTAAGAAGTGTGCATTTCCCCTCTACCCCTTTGGATGATAAAAAGTACAGAGCCTTTTATAATGTGTCCCCTACAAGTCCGTAGACCTTGGTCTACAACGTTTGCAAAAATAGGTGAATGCGTGTCTTGCATACAAAGGGCCAATCATTTCAGAGCTAAATGAGAAAGTAGTCAAGTCAAGCAGGAACAGACACATACAAAACGCAACCAACACCAAACACTGATAGAAAGCAAGTAACAAACAACCATATACACACATGCACGCACGCACATCATAAGTCATTACTGTATGTATATAAGAATTCTAATTTGCTATTTATTAGTAATTATTACACTACTTGAAGTCTTAGTAATTTTGTCTGATAAACTGTCGTCTGCTACTCAAGTGCCGTCTGCATCATTTTCAATACTATTCATTGTCTTTTTGATTATATGTTTGCAGATAACAATATTTGTAGTATTGTATTGTTTGTACAGTAAAACCTCTCTATAACGGCCTCTAAATTGTGTTAAATTAATTGGTATTTAGGGCAGGTGGCTGCTTAAAGCAAGGTGAAAGTGAAACAGAACGCTCCTCCTATAGGAGCGTTCTGTTTCACTTTCACCTTGCTTTAAGCAGTCACCTGCCTTTAACACAAAATAATTTATGTAATTTAGTGGCTGTTATAGAGAGGTTTTACTGTATATGAGGCAGTCCATTTATCTATAATTTTGAATAGAGGTGTTTTTAGATGAAGTATCGTCTGCTACTTTATGATGTTCGACACTTTGCATGCAAGGTAATTTTGAACCCTACTTAATTTTGTGCTGGTCATTGGTCGTCTATAACAGGTTCATTTCAAAACTATTCGTTTTCTTTCTGACATTTAGTTTGCAGAAGTTTAACTTAAGTTACAGACAATTCGGATCTCACATAATGCCCAACTTTTTGTAGGGTCTGATCTTGGATCCAAAATTTTTGCATATGCCGTAATGACAGGATAATCAAATGTCAGCAGGCAAAGGTAAAAAAAACCACTAAAAAACACCCGACGACTGTGTCCATCAAATACACACATAAAAACAGAATAGACCCATATCAAACAGCTTGTAGAAATCTATAATGTGGGCCATTTGTCTTTCATATTGAGGGATACACTAAGTAGTTACAGTATAGGTTAAAAGCATGCATTTCCCTTTGGACGATATAATAAACCTGGGTATGCACTGTCTACAAATACAAGTGAGTGCATGTCCCGCATACAAAAAGTTAACAGTTTCAAAGCTGTGTTAGTTTATTGTGTGTATATACAAATTGTCCTCAACATTTTTTTTATTGTTTAACCCTTTCCCTCATATAAACGTGTTTTCATGCATTTGCAAACAGAGTAGACCCAGATCAGACGGCTCCTCTAGGAGCCGTCTGATCAGGGTCTACTCTGTTTGCTAATAACATTTCAAAGATCTGTGTCTTTACTTTCTAAAATGGCTACAAAGTGCGAAGTAATTCTGTTGTCTGCAAACTTGTCATCTGTTGCTAAATGGTAGCCTGCACTATTGTCAAAACAATTCAGTTTTGTCTGACTTTTTATTTACAGATAAGAGTTTGTAGTTCTGTATTATCTATACATGTGACAGACAGTCAAATTTCTTCCATATTCTTAAACAGTTATATTGAAATAAGTATGACTAACAGTGTTGCCATTTTAGAAACAGATCTATAAAAACATTTATAAGCTAATAGGGTAGACCATGATCAGACGACTCCTTTAGGTGCCATCTGATCTGGGTGTACTCTCTTTGCAAATACATGTACAGTAAACCCCCGCTAATGCGACCACCTGAAAGAGGTATATTTCTGGGTGCTAGATGCAGGCGGTAGCTTAATGCATGACAAAAGTAATGCAGAAAGCTCCTAGAGGAGCTTTCTGCATTACTTTTACCCTGCATTAAGCAACCACCTGCTTATAAAGATACCCATGTCTATTCATTAGGTGGTCGCATTAGCGGGGTTCTACTGTACATGAAAATGCGTTTATGTCGGGGAATGGGTTAATCAGCAGTTTGATCAAGAACTTCACTTTTTGTATCAATCTCTATATTTATATCTGTGCTTTATTCCTTTGAAATTTGCATTTATTTATCTCTTTTCCTTATTTTACCGAATTATTTAACAAAATTGGTTCGCAGACGACAATTTGAAATTTCGCGCCGAAATACAGCGTTTGCAACAAGCAACAGAACGCGTGTAACAGAACGCATGTGCCAGGCATGCTTCCGGTGCCATGTTATGTTTGTATATTTTTCCCTTAGCTTTTGAATACATAATAGACTGTTTTCTCAAATATACGGGAAAGGGAATGTTAGTTATAAAATGGGAATGTTACATCTAAAACAAGCAGTAACTATTGTTACGATGGTCTGGTCTAGTCTGGCTCTGTTAGAGCTGTCAAAGTATTATTATTATTATTAGTAGTAGTATTATACCACATTTATATAACACCCGTTTCACACATGATATGTGCGTTCAAAAGCGCGTCACATAGATAAATTATATGTACAAAATAGTGTATATCCAATTCATATGGAATATGTAAAATAAAATATAGTTAATACATATATATTTATATATATCAAAATAATACAAATGCAATTTATTTAGAGCATAGGCAAACCGACTTCATCCTTTCCGTAAGTTTATCTGCCTGTGTCATATTATGCTCTATTATCAACGCACTCAGATCACCAAACACTTGAATGTAGCATTCTATGCACAGTGTCAGTACGTCACACAGACCGAGAACCTATATAAAATGTCTCAATGAATGTGTCATTGCCATTTGTAAACGCACACAGTATATACCCCCACCCAATTGTCGCCCCCGACGTGGGCAATACAGCTGCTTGATGACGTCAAAGCAATAAAATCAACAATACCGAAGATAAACGAGATAGAACACTCTGTAAAACTCATGAGCGTTAAAATATCAGACATCGACAACAAATTAACTGGACTGGAAACAAAAGTAAATGAGATGGACAATGCAATCAGTTTTATGAACAATGAACAAGAAATCCAAAAATCTTCAATCGACAAACCAAAACAGGAAGTAAAATTACTACAAGAAATGTGTAAATCTCTTGATGAAAAACTTGGTCAATGTAAAAGCCGTGAAGAGTCAGCAAACGACAAAATCTTAGACCTAGAATTCCGTTCAATGAGAGAAAACCTTATGTTTTACGGCATACAGGAGATCAGAACCGAAAACAACGCAGAAAACTGTCAAAATCTAGTAAAAGAACTGATATCCACTAAGCTACAGCTAGACACTAGTCAAATGATCATAGACAGGGCCCACAGGATTGGTAGCGAAATGGTAGCGAAAGGGCAAAGAAACCACGACCCATCGTCGTGAAATTCCACAAATACAACGACAGAGAATCCGTAAGACGAAAGTCACAAGAGGAAACCGTCAAAACGTCTTTGAAAGGATCAAACCTAGGTATTGGAATCCAATCGCCACAGATGTACAGACAGGCTCGAAAAGCCCTATCTGATCACGCCAAGGCTGAAGAACAGCTAGGAAAAAGTGCCAGGATAGTGGGAACCACACTGTTGGTTGACAATAAACCGGTAAAAAAGTACCGTGACGGTAGTGTGGTCGACTTATAGGGGTGTCGTGAGAAGGATGTGAGACTCTTAAGCTGGAATGTTAACGGGCTCGCTCGTAAGATAGCAGATCCAGAGTTTATTAGTAATATTATATCTTATGACATTGTCTTTCTCTCAGAGACATGGTTATCAGCAAAAACTCATTCAAATCTGGATATTGGTGGATATTCGTGTTTTCATTTACTGGGAAATAAGTCAAGAAACGTGCGAAAAGGTAGATATAGTGGTGGAATTAGCATTTACTTTAAAAATGATTTAGACAGATATATATCAATTGTTGAAAAACATCAGAATGGAATAGTTTGTATTAAATTAAGTAGTGATCTGTTTTCTTTTGAACAAGACGTTTTTATTTGCTGTACATATATACCGCCAAACCAATCTACTGTTATTAACAATGATAATTTTGACTTTTTCGAAGAGATAGAAATAATTATTGAAAAATATAAAAATCTGGGTAAAATATTTGTCCTAGGCGATTTAAATAGTCGAACCGGAAAAACGGCAGACAGATTAGAGTATGACATGTATATAGATTTTGACAGCCAGCTGTCAAAAGATGTAAACATTCCACATTGCATATCATGTGATCACGTGACTGATTGTCAAGGTAAACGCCTGATTGATTTCTGTATCGCTACGTCACTAGTCATAGGTAATGGTCGCATGCATAGCGACCTAGGATTAGGCGATTTTACTTTTTATTCCCTACATGGCTCTAGTGTTGTAGATTATTGATGATTTTGCTTGTATATCTCACTTTTGTATATTGGATCCAAATGAATTTTCGGATCATTCTGGCCTAGAAATAAGTTTATCTGGAAAAAGGAAAAATGTTGAAGCAGACGACATATTGGGGCCAAGAATAGAAAGGGTTATTAAATGGGACGATTCAAAAATAGAAGAGTTTAAAACTTGTCTGTCAAACAATGTAGAGGATTTCAACACGATTAAGCAAATGATCTATAACACTGAAAATATTAATTTGATATCAGAACGCTTTATTCATAAACTATATAACTGTACTGATGAGGTTTTTGGAAAACAAATTATACGCAAACGAAATAAAACTTCAAGTAAATCAAATTCTTCTTGGTTCGATAAAGACTGTTATGAAGCTAGAAATAAATTTAAAGAAAGTAGAAATAAATTTGTAAAACATGAAGCAAATACAGATCTGAAAAATGAATACATTGCTGCAAAATCTACATATAATAAGATAAAAAGAAAAGCAAAACACGCTTACAACTCAAAGGAAAAACACAATTTAACTGAACTAGTAAACATCAACCAAAACAATTTTGGAAAATAATTAAAAAACAATATAGCAAACAAACCACACAGACAAACACTTTAAATATAGAAGACCTACATGATCATTTTCAATCATTATATAATACACAGGATAGTCAAACGAATAATAATCATCACCACCATAACAATGAACAACAACAACAAACAAGACAACAACAAGCACAACAACAACATCATGATTACATCTTAGATAGTGAAATTACAATGGAAGAATTAAAACAAGCAGTATTTTCACAAAAGAATAACAAAAGCAGCGGTATAGATTGTATTACATCAGAAATATATAAACATGCATTTGAAGACCTTTCACCATTGCTATTACTTTTATTTAATAGAATATTTTTAAACCAAGAATATCCAACATCATGGGGATCTGGAATTATTGTACCAATTTTTAAAAGTGGTGATATAAACGATGCAAAAAACTACAGAGGTATAACATTAATAAATTTAATTGCAAAAGTTTACTCACAGATTTTACTCAATAGATTAACAAAATGGACAACCTTTCATGATAAAATTATAGATAACCAGTTTGGATTTCAAAAAGGCAAATCAACTATTGATTGCATATTTCTTTTGCATTCAATTATTTTAAAAACTTTAAATAGACAACAAAAACTATATTGTGCGTTTATCGATTTTGAAAAATGTTTTGATAAACTGAACAGATCTTATATATTTCAAAAACTAAGAAATGAAAACGTAAGTGAACGCTTTGTAAATGCAATAAAAGACATGTACAATGTCGTTAAGGCTGCTGTACGGTTTAACTCAGAAGTATCACCCTTTTTTTATTCCGATATCGGAGCAAAACAGGGGGATCCCAGCTCCAGCCTATTATTTTTATATTTTGTTAATGACATCATTGGACACTTGAATGAAAATACAACAGCAGACGACACTTTTACACTCCACGAAATAAAGCTCTTTATATTACTTTTTGCAGATGACGCAATTTTGTTCTCACATTCACCCACCGGATTACAACTACTCTTGAATAATTTAAATACCTATTGCCAAAATTGGGGATTGAAAATAAATACAAAAAAAACCAAAATCATGATTTTTGAGTTAGGTAGACATACTTCGTACGAGTTTTTTTCTAGACGATACAGCTCTAGAGGTCGTACAATCATTTAAATATCTAGGCATGCATTTATTAAAAAACGGACACATTAATCGTACACAGAAAAGACTAGCACAACATGCCGCTTATGCATTACATAATTTATTCATTGTTTTCAACCAAATTGAATTGAATGTTAAAGATAAATGCAAACTATTTGATAGTCTTGTTGGATCAGTTCTAAACTATGGAGCAGAATTATTAGGAGGTCATGAATGTAAAAATATTGAGCTAATACATTGTAAATTTATAAGGAAAATATTAGGTGTCAAAAAATGTACTAATTTGAGTGGTCTATACGGAGAACTTGGCAGATATCCGATGCATATTAGTCGAAAAATAATTATGTTTAAATATTGGCTAAAATTATTACAATTAAACGAAAACTCACTTTTAAAATCAATTTATAACATGTTAAAAGAAGATGCTGATAACAATATCACATACAAAGGACTTAACTGGGCATGTAAAATAAAAACTTATCTATGTGAAATGGGACTGCAATATATATGGACACAGCAATATGATATAGAAATAAACTACAACACAATAACAAATAGGATACTAGATATTTTTAAACAAAATTGGTATACAAATATAAATAACTCAAACAGATTATCTTTCTATAATATTTATAAACATGAATTTGAATATGAAAATTATCTAGACCATATAAGTGATAACAAACTTAGAATTTCACTAACCAGATTTAGACTGTCATCACACAATCTTAAAATTGAAACAGGCAGATATGAAAACACCCTAGGGAAGATCGATTATGCGAAAATTGTAATATGAATACGATAGAATCAGAATATCATTTCCTTCTTGTTTGTCCCAAATATTTATCACTAAGAAAACAATACTTAAAACCATACTTTTGTCGATGGCCAACCATCCAGAAATTTGAACAAATAATGAGCAGCAGACATAAGAACCAACAGATAAAATTAGCCAAATATCTATACTATGCCTTTAAAATAAGAGAAACAGATCCATAACAGCTTACTGATTATCTGTTTTGCTTGTTGGTCTGGTGCAGAACTGAGCTGGCCCCATATACCCAAAGATGGGTTTAGTATATTTTTGCACTGGGTCATCTGACCCATATAATTGTTCTTATCCTCGTGATTTGGTACAGAACTGAACTAATCCCAAAGACAGGGTTGATTTAGTTCTGTACGGAAACATACAATACGTATCGAAATCGGTAAACATCATATACATGTACTTTTACTCTAGAGAAGATCCTTCATATATATTCATGAACATTTTCATATGACTGTTAACAAAATTTAGCTTCTCAGCAAACATGATTTGAAATTTCAAATATTATAATTATGCCATGCACTTTGTGTACAAATATGACCATATTGGCTATACTATGCGTATGCAAATTTATGCCAAATAAAAGATATGTTATGTTATGTTATGTATTACTGTCCCATGCGTTATACAATGTTACTATAGCAATATCATTTAATTTAGTCAAGTTGAAACGTGGGTTGTATCCAGATTAGCTTGACCACAGTGTTGTGGTCAGTCATATAACATTAAGAGTAAAATTTCATTTAATTGAACATTTGATAAACTATTTGATATACATGCGGCAGATTGGTGCCGGCTGGTGGGCGTGCAGAAAGCTCTCCTGTGTGATCTATACTCTGCATTGGACACTCATTTAAAATCTTCTTTTTTAACCTTTAGCCTGCTGAGCAAATTAGTTTTACCGAAATGCTTCACCTACTACATTTTCAAAAGTCAAGCTATGATCAATGTGTACCAAAATGTAATCAGATGTCAAACAGTTTGGATCCTGATGAGATGCCGAGTTACTCGGCGTCTCATCTGGATCTAAACTGTTTGCAAAGGCATTTACTATAGCAGGCTAAAGGTTAAGAAATGGAATAATCGAGAGTTTGCGCAGTAACCCATTAGCGAAAATTATAGATAATTTATGGGTGAGACTGTCAGCTACAAGTATTGTACTTAGGTGTGTCCAATTAACACTTTCCCTATTGAATATTTATGTTAGAGAATATGGTTATGAATATTTGTTAGATTAATGGTTAAAATGGCATTTAATACACAAGATGTTTTGATACTGGTATAAAACAATACAGTCAGACCAGGTATAATTTCTCCCACAGGAACCATCCGATCTGGGTCTACTCTGTTTGCAAAGATTTTAAAATGTGTTTATAAGAACGAAATGAGTAACCATTTATTTCAGGGTTCATGCTTATAAGGCTTTTAGTTGAGTCTGAGTTCGTTCTCAAGTTTTTGATTGGTCAGATTTGAGCCTTTGGCTCAAATCTGACCAATCAAAAGCTTGGGAACTCAAATCTGACCAATCAAAATCTTGAGAACTAACTCAATCGCAACATTAACAGTCTGATGATTGTACGAGACTGCAGTGAAAGTTTATGACAGGATTGTTGGTTTTCACTACTTGTGTACCTTCTTGCACGGTGAGAAAATTGCCAACTGCTAGTTTTATGCCCAGCTCCTACTTACATACTGAGACACTTGTCATATACTAATTGTATGCACAGATCCTACTTGCATATTGGCGAAAATTGTCATCTGTCAGTTTTATGCACAGTTCCTACTTGCATATTGGCGAAAATTGTCATCTGTCAGTTTTATGCATAGTTCCTACTTGCATATTAAAAAACCTTAACTGCCATATGCTAATTTTATGCACATATCCAATTTGTTTAATGAGGAAATTATCATATACTACGTTTATGCACATACCCTATTTCATGGTGAGAAAAATGTCATATGCTAATTTTATGTATATTTCCTTTTTTGCATAATGCTAGATTTAGGCACAGTTCCTACTTGCATATTGAGAAAATTGTCATATGCTAGTTTTAGGCACAGTTCCTACTTGCATATTGAGAAAATTGTCATAAGCTACGTTTAGGTGCAGTTCCTACTTGCATACTGACAGTAAATTGTCATATGCTATTTTTATGCACAGTTCCTTCTTGCAGTTAAGAACATTGTAACATGCTAGATTTATGAATAGTTTCGAATTGCATGAGAACATTGTTATATGATAGTTTTTTATGCATACTGAGGAATGTGTCATCTGCTTAGCCATTTCCTCCACGAATATGCCTTTCTACACCTTTGCAAAAAGAATAGACCCAATCAGACAGCTGCTATAGGAACCGTCTGATCAGGATATGCTCTGTTTGCTTATAATATAATGTAGATACCTATACTCTACTGTTTCTACCTCGGCTAAAGATTCCTGCATCCTTGTGCTTTTAAAACCATATTCTAATTAACCCTTTCGCTGCCAATGCCGGATCTGTGATTACCAATGCAAACAGTTTGGATCCAGATGAGACGCCGAGTAGCTCGGCGTCTCATCAGGATCCAAACTGTTTGTTACTGTTACTATGTCTTTGAAATAAAAATGAAGAAAAAAAAAATTGTTGCAGACGACAAAGTTAGCAGACGACAATGTTTGGCAGCGAAAGGGTTAATATCCATGACGTCATTACTTCCAGTATGGATATTCATTGAATAAAGGGTTGGTATTTGTCGTCTACTGTAGAAATACTGATTATCACGCTATATATACCGATGTAGTAGTATAGATAATTGCAAAATTAACCGATAGCATGAAAAGTGGTAAACTTTATAACCTACTACCAGTACTTTCATTTCGTTATGGTTATTAAATCAGCTATGAAACAGCCAGTACACGATAATCACATTGAGAACTGAACCTGCTTTCCGACACTCATCGCCTCACCCGTTGAATGACATGTCTTTTACAAATAGCGTTTATATTTTTATTAATATAAGCCTACGTATCAGTCCATGACGTGTCCGTTTCATATAGTTTTCAGGTTAATATTCTCTTTAGCTCACGCATCAGTTCAGGTTATGATATATCCATAGTTTTCTGTATAAGCTCGTTCACAGGTTGATGTATTTACGGGGGTGATGTCTTCACTGATTGTGCGGCTATCAACTTGTTGAAGAACGAGTTCTTGTCTGCAAGGAGATCCTCTGGAGAGGCGCATTCAACAACCTATTGGGAGAGAATAAACATACCATAACGCTCCTCTTGTCAACACATTCCTGCATGTTGACGCTTTTTGACGCCTCTGTAAAAGTCACTTTTGAAACTATTGTGAAAAATATAACATTTGCTCCAAAGGAGCAAATGCATTATTTATCACAATAGTTTCAGAACTACATATTTCTAACAATTCTGTTTATCTAGTCAATTCTCCTTTGGTGTATATTTATTCAAGGAGGGTGTGTCTAAATGGCCTATGAGGTAATGGGTTAAGCACGGTCTGACTCACGTTTCTAAACAGCGTGGATCCAAATGAGAAACTATATAACCCAGAGTCTGATCGGGATTTATGGTGTTTGACACTTAGTCGGTTGTTTTTATAAGATTGAGCGACTCAGATGTTTGTGCAGCAGATCAGGACATGATCAGATGCTATATTTTCAGTATGTAAGCTTTTGAATAAGGGTGAAACGATTAATCGCGATGTGGATTGAACCGCGATCTTTTGGCCTCAATTCGACTCTGTTCGATTCGGCTCGACATGTATCATTTTCGATTCATTTCAGTATGTAAGTTTCTTGAATACTTCACGAGTATGCAATGTTCTCTTTTTGCATTTTTACTTTTGCTTTTGAATGATCACCCATTTTCAGCATATATGTACTTCACAACAGCAGGTGTTAAGTGCTTGTGTGGCGGGCGTAAAAAGTCGCCCAGTATTTCATTCTCAGTGTTGTTATAGTTTCTGGTCCTTCGGGGTCATTAGTTTTGATGTTATTAGTTTTGAAAATTGAATACTGCTTAAGCCGGTGCTAGGAGGCGTGAGTAATGTTGCCCTTTTAATTACTACTCATGAATAGATCCAACAAAACCGAGTCTGCAATTTTCTGTTTTTGCATTTCTACTTTTGCTTTCGAAGGATCACTCATTTCAGAATATTTGTATTCACTGATTAACTTGCATTCAGGAGAACTTTCAGGGGCAATGTTACTGGGCAGCCCTCTGAATTTAGAGACACTCCTGCCAATGTATTAATGGTGTTTACTCCGTCAATATTAATGTCAGATATCATGAATATTGATCAGTTAGCGCTGAGTTTCTACAACGAAATGAAGTTTTGGCCACGGCAGATATTGTACAATCATATCTGTATAATTTCAGACCATGATCAAATGGCGCGGTGTGATTTACGTCTACTGTTGTCAAATACGTGAAAAAGCGGATACATGTATACTGTGCACTTCTTAACCCTTCCCTTGCTGAATTTTAAAATACATTTCTCCTTCTTTACCCATGCCCTGCTGTATAATTACAGTAAAACCCCGCTAATGCGACCACCTAAAAAAGATATAATTCTGGGTGCTATATGCAGGTGGTAGCTTAATGCAGAACAAACGTAATTCAGAAAGCTCCAAGAAGAGCTTTCTGCATTACTTTTGTCCTGCATTAAGCAACCACCTGCTTATAAAGACACCCATGTTTGTTCATTACGTGGTCGCATTACAGGGGTTCTACTGTACATATATCTTCACTGTATTTCGCTGTGCAATCACTGCTGTGGAGTGAACTGGTTGCACAATCAACTTGTAAAATAGTGCAGACCCTGATGAGACAGCTTCTGCAGGAGCTGTCTCATCTGGGTCTTCACTATTTACAGGTAGGTATATTGACGTGAATAGCAATCGAAGGGTTAAACGTCTATTATTTTACTATATGAATATTTATTTGTTGACTTGATTTACCGGCTTTGAAGAAAAGATTTACTTAAAGATTGAATTACATTTTTGTTGTGGTCATCGATGTATAAATCCAGACCTGATCACACACAACTTGCATGAATTCCGAAGGAAGAAAAAATTCCATCCATCTGTCCTTTTTAAAATTGTTACCTGCAGACATAAACACATATTTGGCATTGGCTATTTTAAGTGTCGTGCGTAGGAATTCAATCAATACACATTCTAACAACACTATGTCACTTTGTGTACTGTATCCTACGTCATAGATGACGTATCGGGGACCGCTATTTTCCGACGGTTTTTCGTGAATGTTGTGACATATCCCATACGTAGGTGGTAAATCGGCATCTGATATTTGGAATAAAGTAGTTCCTAAAAATACATTGCTTTTAAAGATTTAGCACTGGAATATTATTAAAATGGTATTAGTTTTAAAACATTTACATTCTCAATTGAATTCATAATAAATGTAATGCTTTATTAAAATCTGTAATTCAATTTTTAAACAGTAACAAGTAACGTCGTACCATAACCCATTCGAACTGTTCGATTTTATACTTCGTATTTTAAAATTTGTGTTGCCATTTCATTAAAGTACTGATTTATCGTTTTCATACGGTGTCAGCTAAAGTTTATACGAGTACTGCTATGAATAAACAAACATACGTTATCTGTATGTCATAAGCATTTAGCTTGAAACTGTTTTTGAATCCTGCCAGACAATACATACGTTTACTGTATGTCAACATTTGTCAGCTTACATCACACACGAAGTACTGATCTGGTGCCACATACATTAATTTTACTGTCATCTCATCATTCATCGGCGCTATATGACCTATTCAGTGTCGCAGTGTCGTAAAACCCAACTCACTCACTCACTCACTCACATTTACTGTATGTCTTGAGGATTTATCTAAATCACTTGATAAGTCCTAACAGGCTAGACACGCGTATATTGTATGTCAAAACTCATCTGACGCTGCAGACTTTTACCGTATGTCATAATAAATTACCTAGAAACACTTAAGTTAACTGCATGTCATACCTTTTCTACTAAAACACGTATGGATTACTGTTAAGAAGAGACATACGTTAAATGTATGTAATCAATTTCAGCTACAAACACTGATTAAATCCAATCAGAGGAGATCTACATTTACTGTATGCTATACGTTTTGTACTAACACACATGTTAAATGATAATAAGAGACATACGTTAACTGTATATCATAAGCTTAAGCTAAAATCACTTGTTTAGTCCTACCAACTGAGACATATGTTTACTGTTTGGGTTTAAAAGGCTTGTGGATACATAGAGACATACGTTAACTGTATGTCATAAGTTTCAAGCTGCAATAAAAGTCCTTTCAGAGGAGACATACGTTTACTGTACATGTCTCATGTTTTCTGCTATAACACCTGAGATACATGTGTTGTCTTATGTCACAAGTTTTAAGCTACACACACTTCTTAAGTCCAGTCAGAGGATACTCACGTTTACTGTATGTCATACGATTTAAGCTACAACGTCCTGTCAGAGACGACATACGTTTACTGCTTTTCATAATTTGCCTGCTATAACACGTGAGGATTATGAATAATAAGAGACAAACGAACCTGATGTCATAATTTATCTGCTAAAACATGTGTGGAGTGCCACTTAGAAGAGATACACGTTAACACTGGTTAATTGCTACCACAGAAGACCTACGTTCACTGTATGTCATACATTTGCTAATAAAATACCTGTGGAGTACCGATAAGGAAAGACATACATTAAAAGTATGTCATAAGTTTGAAGCTACAAAAACTAATAAAACCCGATCATTGGAGACCTATGTCTACTTTTTGTCATTTTTTTCTAATAAAATACGTTTTGAGAGCTGATAATAAGAGACATACGTTTTCTGTATGTCATAAGTTTTAAGCTACATGCACGCGTTAAGTACTATTAGAGGAGACATACCGGTGCCTTTACTGTATGTCATAATCAGTCAGCAAAACATGCATGGGCTACCTATAAAAACAGACACACGTTATCTGTATGTCATACTTTGTCTGCTAAAACATGTGTGGATCTAGCGCCACTTAGAAGAGACATACGTTAAATGTATGTCATAAGGTTTAAGCTACAAACACTAATACAAAGTTATCATAAGAGACCTTATTGTGCTTAAAAATGCGTGTCGTGCCGGTTATAAGAGACATACGTTAACTTATGTCATTTTGTTCTGTTATAACACGTGGCGAGTACGAATAGTAACAGACAAACGTTAACTGTATGTCATATATCATGAGACCCACGTTAAATGTATGTCATACTTTTCCACTATAACTTATTGTTCTGCTATAACACTTGGCAAGTACCAATACTAAGAGACAAACGCTAGCTGTATACCAAACGGTATTGCAGTAACTTTATGTAATTGGTTTAATTTGTAAACATAGATGAAGTCCTATCTCGGGAGACATACGTTAACTGTATGTCATATATTTTATAATAAAACACTTGTGGAGTAAGGATAAGAGACATACGTTAAGTGTATGTCATAACATTTAAGCTACACACACTAATAAAATCATATAATAGGAGACCTACGTTAAGTGTATGTCATACTTGTACCAAACAATGTGTTGAAAGCTTTTAATTAGAGACTATTTTTCTTCTGTAATATGTTTTGGGAACGTTAAATAAGAAGAATGCATTAACTTTATGTAATTGTTTAATCTGTAAACATAGATTAAGTCCTATCTCGGCAGACATACGTTAACTGTATGTCATATTTATTTCTATTAAAACACTTGTGGAGTAAGGATAAGAGAATACGTTAAGTGTATGTCATAACATTTAAGCTACACACACTTATAAAATCATATAATAGGAGACCTACGTTAAGTGTATGTCATGCTTGTAAAAGTAGGTCATATAGCGTATGAATACATAAATACGTATTCTGTATGTCATTCACTACGAAAAACCGTCGGAAAATAGTATCCCCCTGACGTATCATAGACTGTTTTCAACTATTTGGCCTAATTGCAACAAATCGAAGTTAACAATAACTAAAAAGCAATAAACGGAATTATTTGAACACATGTCCTACCTTACTACTTTTTCATATTTCCTCTTAATCGAATAACTTGCATAATCCTCACTGGAATCGTTCTCTATAAGCTCTGAACATAGACCAGTGGAATACGTGTCCAAATCCTCAACAAATCCCTTATATTTTCAATAAAATGCACGCTACACGAAAGTATACATTTGATATAGTATACAGCCAAGTATTCTCAATTATATTCAAACCCCGATGATTGTGCAGGCCAAGCATTGGATCTAGAATGTTATTTCTGGCCTGGTAAACATCTATCCTACCAGACTACCAGACTGAGTACGTTTTACTGGGGTATATTGTCGTCCTGAAATAACTGATTTGACGGGGAAGTGTCTTGTTATTACTGGCAGAGTTGCCATACCATTTTGATACTAAGTCTGGTTGTAGACCTCGCTTTGTTTTCTCCAAATCAACACACGGTTATCACTGCCGATCACCACTTTACTTCCATCCGAAAAAATCACTTTATCCCACCTCCCAGAAGTTCACCTCGTCCTTCTAGTCTCTACACCATGCGAGCCGCCTGGCTCTGCTGGTTCTTGGTATACAATCACTTGCGTTTTACAATACATTTCACTATTAACACTTAAATTTCAAAATACGCGCTCAACAAAACTTCAAAACAACATTTTTCTCAAAATAATTATACGTCAACATGGTTTCAAGGAATTTGTCTATAAATAGAACTTCATGCATAATAAAAAGAAGTAGTTCCATAATGTATCAGCTACTGGTTACCGACTTCATGTAAATCATGGGGCAACGACCAAGAACCAGCTCTTTACATTTATTATTATTATTAGTAGTAGTAGTTTCCTCCATGTATGGAGATCCATAACATATATACAGGTATCAATACATATAAACATGCATGTAACAAGGACACAGGTGAATAATATTCAAATAAGCAAAAACAAGACAGGTGGCTGTCCAAAGCAACGCGACAGCAAAACAGAAAGCTCTCTTATAGGTTTTCCGCCTTACACTCACCCAGTTCCAAGCCACAACTTATTTCCCACACACCCATTAACCTTCTACATTGAAACAAAATACACCCATGTATACTCTCCAACGAAACGAAATTTGGAAAAGTAATTCAGGTGCAATAACAAGACGGTTGGCCATTGAACACGCACTAATAACTTATATAAGCAAGCAGTTTTGATCCATATCAGGCGCTACGTAGCATGGCGTCTGAACAGAGTCAAACCCGTCTTACGCTCGCCTTAATCAGGCTACAGTCAACCGTTAAACAACTTAAACAGGATGGCACAAAACCTCCCATTCAGAGGAATCATATAATTACCTATCAGTTTCCAACGAAATATGCGAAATAGGGAAAAGGATAAGATATAATTATATAAACCTGAAACTACTCTTAACCCTTATTTCGCCGTAGGCCTCAATCCGTGTGTCAAACAGTTTGGATCCAGATCGGACTCGCGGAATCCAATCTCGATCCAAACCGCTTGCAAATAACAGTCAAGTCGCGATCGACAGGATAAGGGTTAATACAAGTCAAATAACAACCGAACGGGCATGACCGTCGCTGGATTGGGGCATATACACGTGCAAATCGTGAGATGGCGTGTAACACCATCATTCTTAATATAGTAGCCTTTACAATCTACAAGTCATATTTTGTGAGTGAAAAGAGAACAAAAGAGATTAGCATACTAAACTTATTCAAAAGCGAACTTAATTTTATAACTGATTTTATGAAGTGGACACACAGTTGTATACATTTTCTAGAAAAAATCAAGAACTCTTTGCAATGTGTATAGCTTAAGTGCAACAACATGCTCACTATTACTTTACCTAGAGATCAGTGTAATGCACGGCTTGATAGATACTGCCAACACGTTTGAAACTTTGTGAGAAGCTGCACTGTAGGCGACCCACAAAGATCCAAATTGTATCAGCTGTGATTCCTTGTTGTGTTATTCCTTCCTTCCTCTATGTATCTCTTCTCATTTTAAGCATTCGTCCACACTTCCTCTTCCCTAAGTTTCATTTCGCCAAGAGCAATACATACATGGTTAAACATGTACATAGGGATTTGCACACTAGTCCATATATATATAAATGGGTGGTGGATGGACTCACGCTTGTCCATGCATATGTATGAGTAGAAGACTTTGCAAACGTGTACATGTGTATGTATAGGCGTATGATTGTCAAACACTGGTCTATATATATGTATACATGAGTGAATGGGGTCAATACAACATTCCCCCCCCCCCCAAATAAAAAAGGTCCGATATGTAACAAGTAACTTACTACCGATCGAGTATTCGTTGTGATATGTTAAGCTTGAAGCAAATGTTTGTTAGCATTAACTGTTCACAGAACTAGTGTTTTCTGTTTGTGTTGTCATTTGTGCTGTTTATGATAACATTAACTATTTATTATCAAAAACAAGTCATATCTAAAAAACAAACAAAAAACACATACATGTTTTGAAATTATAACAATATAAGAAATAATAGTGTTACATGTATATGTGTTATGAACCATGCCATTCGTATCGATATTAACGATGACAAAAAAGAAAGAAAATATATATCTTATTCTCACCCCCCCCCCCCCCCCAAAAAAAAAAAACAACCGCGGGGCTGACATAAGCGACATCTGAAACGTTTTACTATCTTGTAGGAGGCCTTCCATTGAAATCATTCTGACGCCAATACACAGGACCAGGAGAGAACGCTTGGCAAGAAGTCACCGACGGGCAACACAAGTTTAGACGAACAGAAAAGGGGAGAACGGTCTGCAAAATAATTGTATCTTCAGTTATGGCCTTGACTTGAATCTCAATGCATATTATGATATATCTGGAATCTGAACGATACGAGGTACCAGAATGAGATGCAGATGATACGCAATACTCGTGACATGAGACTCGTACAGCACGGTGTTTCTGATATTCTGAAAACCTCTGTGATGAACAGAACCGGCGGGAAACTTACATGGCCGTGTCCCACAGACGCTCTCCAAACTACACACAAGAGCAGTGCACGAGTAGAACAGTATCCCGCAGCAATACATACAGAGGTACGTGACGTCTATGCGCTGGCGCCAACATGCCGTCAACAAGGCACATGGAGAGCAACCCGTATTAGGTTCTCAACGAACTCCGTGAATGATGTGACCGTTTTGCAGTTTTGAAATTTTACATTCCGTTGAACAGTTATTTTTGGTGTGAAATGTCATTAGTTAAATTGAAAGGAATATAACAACATATGCCTTCTACTACTCCTCAGGAATTTCACCATCCACACCGGACATACCACACCGTATACCCTGCCAAATTGGCGTGTAACGAATATTTTATCCATCAGATCGTTATATGCATGCTATTTAAGATGTGTACATATGATGTCATATTACACATGGCTTTTGTTACTCGATCACGTCATAACTGAGCAACAGTATGAGTAACAACACATTACCTCATAGTATATATATATATATACCTCATAGGCTATATATGACTTAACCCATTACCTCAGAGGCTATTGCAGACCCTACAGCTTTGAATACATCTACCGAGAAGGGGCATTAGCGAGTGGAAAGGATTTTTTAAATTTGTGCAGTGTTGAAACCATTGTGATAAAAAGAACATTTGGCCCCACTGAGCAAATGCTATATCACAATGGTTTCAGTAAGTTAATTTTAAAGAGGAGTCAAAAGAATTATAGAGGGAATGGGTTTGCAGGCATGTAATTTAAAATCTCACAAACTGACCAGTGTGAAACAAATCATATTTTATTCCTTTAACACGGACTTTGATCTACATTTATATTTAGTTGGATAATAACTTGAATGTAGCCAGTTTTGCAGGATCTAAAGCCGAAAGGTACAACTTTATATTCGCTCGATTTATCAAATTTGTGAGTTGTATATATATGATTTTCTTATAAACCGCATCTTAACAAACTCTGATAGTAACGGAATGAGATAGACCATCTTGAATAATCGAATCGAGGGGGTACAATGGCCGCAGTTGAGAAATTAAATCGATCACGCATACCACTCCGTCTCTTTCCGGGGTGAACATTCACTACATATCCCGGCAAGTAGACCAATCAGAAACCGATAATTTTATCTGACGGGTAATAAATCATTTTATTGTGCCTTAAATTGAATATAAAATGTATATGATAGCAAACAGGAATAACATTCAAGTATTACACTGTACAGGTATTTGAGGTGAAGCCTGCAACTTACTGTCTTTCAATATGAACAAAGTAAAGCAGCGTATGAATAACCTAGGCTTCAGAGATTATCAGAAGTTTCCGCGTATTTCCACGTTTGTCTCTGTTACATAAGCCAACAAAATAACCACAGTTTGTATCTACAAATGAAAATGTAGTAAAGCCAAGCAGGCAAAGCCAAACACAAGACTCAACCACCACCAAAACATTGATAGATAGCATTTAACTACACACCAAAACACACACATGCACAAGATGAACACAGAGAACATCAACAAACACATACGTACTAGAGATAAACATTCCACACATGAACAAAAGCACAAGTACAAATACACAAAACAAACAAATGTAAGGGTGACAAAGAGAGTACCACCTTGGCACGGTCAGTAGCAAAATCACCACTGGGGGTTTAAACCGGTTTACAGACGTCCTAACCTCACACTTCTCTCAAAGTCTCCCTAGCTTTACAAATAGTGTAAATAAAAGTCTCCCCGCCGGACTTACCCACAACATAGAAGACGGTTAACACATGACAATATGTAACACATAGCATAACAACTGTGAAAACGATTTTAGCAGGCTGTTATTGCAAATGTGATCGGGTAATTTGAACTCCAACTGTTCTGTCGAGAAGATGTAGACTCCTCTTAGGTTTACTAGGGCTAAGTGAAACATACAACAACATTACTACTAAATTCTGTGAAGTACTATACCTTTTATACACAGTCCCCTCAAATGCAAGAGAATGACGAAGGCGACATCATGTTCTAGTTTTGACCACAGATGCCAGGCGCGTGACAGATTTCTTTCGTGTAGTATCTAATACTATGTAGAGGTATGTAACTAAATTGCAGAAAATGGCACTAACTACATTCGTCTTGTTTCGACGTCAATTTCCGCTCGATTTTATTCAAATAAAATTCAGTACACGCAGAAATGTCCAATCTTTTATATACACACCATCGATGCCGATCATTGGCCGAAACATTGGTTTAAACATATTTTATTACTTGAACATACAACATGCATCAATTTACATATATTCTAAGAAGGATTGGAATGAAAGCTAAGAGGTAATGAAATTCCTCTCCTAATGCCGATCATTGGCTGAAACATTACTGTACTGAGACGATAAACTCCAACTCAGCTTTAGTCGACCGCGTCGCTACCGACTCATGTAAGTATGTACATGTGTTGACAGCCGCGAGTCTCCAATGTTGAAGAAACAGAACTAACTTTGCGGTTGACATCGAGAGTAAGCTTAATTTTTATGTTAGATTTATTGAAGGAGGGTGGAACACGAACCATATTATGAGATTCGGTGTGACTTTCGATGTCATCAGTCGTGAAAATGTACTTGTACGTGTCGGTAGCGATGCGGTCGACCAAAACTATGTTGGAGTTTATCGTCTCAGTACAGTATTTTTTCGACTAATGATCGGCATCAATCGGCGTGTATTTCAAAGTCTAGACATTGCTGCTTGTAATGAATCATGTTTGATTAAAATCGAACGGAAACTGATGCCGTAACAAGACGTGGAATGTAGCTGATGCAATAGCTGATGCAATTGTTCCTGCCATTTTGGACCATTTACTTACACACATTTACATAGTATTATACTATACGAAAATCAAAATCAAAACTTTCTTTTGTCAAAGTATGATTTCTAAACGCATTTGAAGATGTTTGTTAGTAGTATTTATGAAACTGTCACGCGCCTGGCACCTGTGGTTTTGACACCCGGGTGTGCTTAACCGTACCCGGTATTAAACGGAAACAGATGTAAACTAGAGGTTTTTGTCACAAAAACGGATGTCTCCCCTCTAATAAAAACAATATGTAAAGGGAAATCACTAAAAATGTTATGGTCTTGATGAATGATACTTCCCCTCATTATGCGTTTTCCACACTACATTTTTCAAGAAGAAAATGATAACAGCTAATAACTCCAAAAATACTGATACCAGATTTATGGCCCTTGTGCATGACACTTACTTTCAACATGCTCTTTCCAAAAATAAAATGTCATTCCAATAGCATCAGTCGAACAGGAGTTATTGATCGGCCAAAAAATGTAACAAAGGGCAATAACTCCAAAAGTATTGAAGCCAGAATTATGGCCCTTGTTCATGACACTTTCTCTCATCATGCTCTTTCCATGCATGAAGTTTCAATACGATGGCAAGAGCCATGTAGGAGTTATCGTCCGGACAAGAAAGAATTAAACAAATGTACAAGGGGCAATAACTCTAAATTTATTGAAGCTCGAGTTATAGATCTTATGCATGACACTTTCTCTTATCATGATCGTTCCATGTATGAAGTTTCACTCCAATGGCATGTGTCACATAGGAGTAATCATCCGGACAAAAAATTGTGATTTTTTACAAAGGGCAATAACTCCAATATTAGTGAAGCCAGAGTTATGGACCTTGCGCATGACACTTCCTCTCGTTATGATCTTTCCATATATGAAGTTTTAATCCAATGGCATGAGCCATATAGAAGTTATCGTCCGGACAAAAAAGTGTGAATTTTTTTTACAAAGGGCAATAACTCCTATATTAGTGAAGCCAGAGTTATGTACCTTCTGCATGACACTTCCTCTCATCATGCTCTTTCCATATATGAAGTTTCAATCAACTGGCATCATGCATATTGAAGTTATTGTCCGGACAAAAAATGATGATATTTTTTACAAAGGGCAATAACTCCAATATTAGTGAAGCCAGAGTTATGGACCTTGTGCATGACACTTCCTCTCATTATGCTCCTTCCATATATTAAGTTTCAATCAACTGGCATCAGGCATATTGAAGTTATCGTCCGGACAAAAAGTGTGACAGACAGACGGACAGACGGACGGACAGACGGACAGACAGACAACTCTCACGAAAACAATATGTCTCCCTCATATAAATATGGGGGGGGGGGGAGACATAATGAACAAAATAATGACAAAAGATGTACAAACACTATACGCACCATTCCGGCGTCCATGACAATGATATTGTCACTGTTGAAGACAGTATTTAATCTGTGAGCGATGGTGATGACAGTACAGTCAGCGAAGCATGTGCGTATGGTCTCCTGAAGCTTTGCATCTGTGGGCGTGTCTATGTTGGCTGTTGCCTCGTCAAGTACAAGAATCTAGATAATAATATAATTCAATCCATACAAATCAAAGTGTTTAGCGATCCTACGTTGAGTATAAACATGTTACAATGATTTATTCGGGGGAAATAATAACATACTTGCACGGCTGTACGGTCTGTATGGTCTGCACGGTCTGTACGGTCTGTATGGTCTGTATGGTCTGTACGGTCTGTACGGTCTGTACGGTCTGTACGGTCTGTATGGTCTGTATGGTCTGTATGGTCTGTACGGTCTGTATGGTCTGTACGGTCTGTACGGTCTGTATGGTCTGTACGGTCTGTATGGTCTGTATGGTCTGTACGGTCTGTATGGTCTGTACGGTCTGTATGGTCTGTACGGTCTGTACGGTCTGTATGGTCTGTACGGTCTGTACGGTCTGTACGGTCTGTATGGTCTGTACGGTCTGTACGGTCTGTATGGTCTGTACGGTCTGTACGGTCTGTATGGTCTGTACGGTCTGTATGGTCTGTATGGTATGTACGGTCTGTACGGTCTGTATGGTCTGTACGGTCTGTATGGTCTGTACGGTCTGTATGGTCTGTATGGTCTGTACGGTCTGTATGGTCTGTACGGTCTGTATGGTCTGTATGGTCTGTACGGTCTGTACGGTCTGTATGGTCTGTACGGTCTGTACGGTCTGTATGGTCTGCACGGCTGTACGGTCTGTATGGTCTGTATGGTATGTACGGTCTGTACGGTCTGTATGGTCTGTACGGTCTGTATGGTCTGTATGGTCTGTACGGTCTGTATGGTCTGTATGGTCTGCACGGCTGTACGGTCTGTATGGTCTGTATGGTCTGTACGGTCTGTACGGTCTGTATGGTCTGTATGGTCTGTATGGTCTGTACGGTCTGTATGGTCTGCACGGCTGTACGGTCTGTATGGTCTGTACGGTCTGTATGGTCTGTACGGTCTGTACGGTCTGTATGGTCTGTACGGTCTGTATGGTCTGTATGGTCTGTATGGTCTGTACGGTCTGTATGGTCTGCACGGCTGTACGGTCTGTATGGTCTGTACGGTCTGTATGGTCTGTACGGTCTGTATGGTCTGTACGGTCTGTATGGTCTGCCTAACAGTGCTTAACCTTTATCCTGCTGAGCAAATTATTATGCCCCCACGGCGGGCATATAGTAATCGCATTGTCCGTCCTTCCGTCTGTCCATCCTTCCGTCCGTCCGTCCATCCGTCTGTCCGTCCGTCCCAAATTTCGTGTCCATTTTTTTTATTTGTGAATGAATTTCAAAATAACCTGGTACAAATGTTCACCACACAAAGACGATGTGTCGCGTTCAATTCCCTGGTCCATAGGTCAACGGTCAAGGTTATCCTTCAGGGTCAAAAGTCGAGTGAATAAGTGTTTCACAAAAACAATCTTGCTTTTACAGATTGTTTTACCTACTATATTTTCAAACTTCAAGCTATAATCAATTTGTCTACCAATATGCAACCAGTGTGTTAAACAGTTTGGATCCTGATGAGACGCCGAGTTACTCAAATCCAAACTGTTTGCATAGGTATTCAGTGATCCGCCCATAGCAGGCTAAAGGTTAAAGTAACATTTGAACAACGAGTTTTAATGTCAAATTTCCCATGTGGGCAATATGTATTCCATTTTATCTGGTAAATGTTTACTAGTACAAAGCATGAAATATCCACCGCCACCCTTCAAACACAAATGAAGTGCATACGCCCACATACACACAAGCTTCGGTCACATTGTCTCCTCATTATCGAAACCATGACAAGCTATAACATAACAACTCACAAAAGAGTTACAAACGACATGACGTCACACAACGCCCCATTGAAACCCTCAATTCATATTGGAATAGATTGAATTATGTCTAGGGCACTGCAACAATGTGCTGGACTGGTTTGGCCGTTGGGAACTTCGAATGTGAATTTGTCAGATAACGAACATGAAAGAACCTCAGAAGCACATCAAATGAAGTGTGCGTACACACGACAACACACACTCTCATTCGTATGTTCAAAAATGATAATTATTGCATGATACTAACATAAACATAGATTCAAGACCGGACTACCGCCTTCGACCGGCCGGCGGCAAAATACCATAGGCGTGTAAAGCATTGATAGCGAACATTCCAACATTGCACTTAGTCAAGTTTCCCCTAATCAGACGAACATCGCCAATAAATATACCTGACCGATCAGCAAAATACGTAACAGCTAAGAGAGCAGCGTGTATGCATGCTAACCAAACACAATTATACAGACAACTGATGCCTTAACCCTTCTCTTGCTGAATTCTAAAATACATTTCTCCTTCTTTACCCATGCTCTGTTGTGTAATTTCATATATCTTCACTGTGTACAAGTATTTCGCTGTGCAATCACTGTGGAGTGCACTGGTTGCACAATCAACTTGTAAATAGTGCAGATCCTGATGAGACAGCTCCTGCAGGAGCTGTCACATCTGGGTCTTCACTATTTACAGGTAGGTATATTGACGTGGATAGCAAGCGAAGGGTTAAACACGGACACTGCAACTATATTAAGTATGAGCCTGTAATGCTACAAAACGATAACTATCACAAATGTGGTCAAACCCCTACATGGCAGCATTAATCGCAAATCCAAGAGCTTATAGTATGGCACCAACTACCATTGTTACATGCTTAAATAAGAAACATTACTGTAAGTTCACAGTGAGATAATTATGCAATGTTTGGCGCTAAACATATGCAAAATGCATCTTACAATAACTTTCAAACTGAAAGAGGAGATCGCAACACCAACTACCAATGTTTCAAATTGTTCAAATTTCAAGGAGAGAAAATTCTGCGATGAATTAACACATGAATTTGGCATCTTGGACACTGAGTATTCATGATTAATATGGATGATAATAATCAATTTGATAACTTTCAAATTAAAAGAGGAGTTTCTGACACCAACTACATATATTAAAATATTTACGGACCGACCTCCTGCCTGACCTCTTGCCCGACTAGCTACCGGAGTGAGTCTAGTTTACCCCTCTCGAAGTCAAGCAAGAAAAGCTACATACAAGAAGCGCACGAGCGCATACATACACATATTCACATACATACACATACATACATACATATACACACTTAAGACTACGTCCGCGAGATGAAAATTCAAAACAACAAGAGATGTACAAGTACAACGACACAAACAACAAGATAACATTGAAGTAAGGGTGACAAAGAGAGTACATCTTGGAATAGTCGGTGGTCTTTAAGATATAAATATAAAGACACACTGCTGTTACATAAATGTACAGACGTACATATATTGTCCGTATTTGTTTTTCAGCACAAAACCTCAGAGGTAGATGCAAGTCTTTCAAATAACACTGTACTCTTCATTTTGTTTAAAATTTTGTCAAAAGTATAAATTTACATAAATCTTTAATTTTATAAAACATTCATAAAAATTTACTTTGCTTCTTCGTAACACTGCTCTAGCAAGACATATCAGCTGCCGCTCACCAACTGAGAAATTTTCACCATTTTCGTCAACCATGGAATCAATGTTACCATCCAACTGAAAAATACATAATGATCCACATAAATAACCACAGCAAACCTATTACCGCCTACAGTATTTCGTATCAAAAACATTTATTTCTTTATGCTAGTCATGTTTTTCCTAGGCGACCTGTTTATATGCGCCACAAACATTTTCCTGCTGAATATTTATGTACATTATATATTAGCTGACCTTTCACAATGATATATGCACACATGAATGTTTGGTATTGTTAGAAACTGTGATTAGTAGACTCCTGTAGCAGCCGTCTGATCTGGGTGTATGCTGTTTGCAAAGGCGTGAAAATGTTGTTTTGTTATTAAGGAAATGGTTTATATAACTTCATCTGCATATGGAATAACTTGTAATGCACCTTATTAATTTGAAAAATACATAATGCATACAAACAACATACCCGTTCCCTCAAATGCACTTTTTCTATAGCTCTCCATATCTCATCGTCAGAATAATTTGCGAACGGATCTATATTATGCCTGAAATATAAAAATGATATCTAAGTGTTTAAAGGAATATATTTCAAGGTTCACATGTTCTTTTTTCCTGTGTTTGCCGTCTTCTATATTGCGGGGAGGTCCGACGAAGGATACCTTTACACAGTTTGATTAACTAAGATGACTTTGAGATAATGTGAGATTAGGACGTCCGTAAATCGGTTTCAACCACAATGGTGGTTTTGTCACTGACCATTCCAAGGTGGTACCCTCTTTCTCACTCTTACATTCGTATTGTGTCTTTGTTAATTTTTGAAATGGTCATCTCGTGTGTATATGTGCGCACATGCGTGTGGTAATGGTTTTGGTTGTGTGTCACGTATTTTCTATCGATGTTTTGGCGGTGATTGCATCTTGTGTGTGGCTTTTCCTGCTTGACTTTAATGCTTTTTTCCTGTCTAATTAGCAACAAATGTTAGATCTATCTAACAATTTAAGTTAATTGTCCAATGCACTGATACATTTGTTAACAACATAAAAACGTCTTGACAGAGTGATTACCTTATAGTCGCATTAAACAGAACTGGGTCCTGTGGAATCGTTGCTATTCCGTTACGGATACATCCTAGTGACAGTTTTGAGATGTCTTCACCGTCAACTATAATAGCGCCATCACTCACCTCAACAAGGCGTAAAAGGCATGTGACAAGAGATGATTTACCTGAAATAAAGTCGTGATTCATTCCAAGATTATGCTCAAATGTCGACAAACCACATACATCAGAATAAACTCAGACTCGGCGTTTTATTATATTCGGGCCAGGAGCGTCTGTGCTATTTGCAGCTCATACGAGGGGTGTTCCAAAAATAATGTCACTTGCATCGGTGCTCATATAGCGGAAGTGCTTTTGTTCATTTTAATTTGCTCTGGCCTTCAAAATACTCTCCGCCAGCCAGAATACACCTTTTTAGCCGGTCAATCCATTTTGGAAGCATTTTTCATACTCTTCAATGGGGACACCCATCAGACACTGATAAACAGCAGATCCAAGGGCATTTCTCGAATTGTATCTCCTTCCAGATAAATGATATTTAAGTTTTGGAAAGAGACAATAGTCGCAGGGGGCCAAGTCTGGCGAATACGGAGGATGCGGAAGGGCGGTAACCTTCTCTGACTCCAAAAAGTCAGTCACAATACGTGCCTTGTGAGCGGGTGCATTATCATGCAAAAGTCGGACATACTTAAGTCCTGTTTTGGGGCGGCTACTTTTGTAGTAGTTCTTCAATTTTCTCAGAACAACGTTTTTATAGAACTTGCCTGTGACCGTTCTGCCTTTTGGCACCGGGATTTGAATAGCTGGACCCTTATTAGTGAAAACAATAGCATACAAAACCTTCTTTACCGTTCGTATTCGTTTGGCAATACTTGGGCGTCTGGCATTTTTAGTGGCCCATATTCGGTTGGAAACCTTCCGCTTTGGTTCAAAATAATACACCCAGGTCTCATCACCAGTGACTATATTATCAAAAGCCTTTTTACTATATTTTGGGTACATTTTGAGAAGTTTTTTTGCCATTGTTACACGCGTCTTCTTTGCTCATCCGTTAACAAATGGGGTATCCATCTTGCATTTATCTTTCTAACTTTTAGGTGTTTCTTCAAAATTGCATGAACTCTTGCTAACGACAAGTTTCTCATTCGAGCCAATTGTCTTACGGTGAATCGAGCATCAGTTTTGAGGATATTTCGGATTTTTTCTATGTTACCTTTGTTCGTAGTTGTTGCAGGACGACCTGGGCGAGCAGCATCTTTCAGTTGCTGCTGCCCAGCACTAAATTTAGCTACCCACCTACAAACAGTCCTGTGGGACATTTGGCCCTCCCCGTAAATGTCACACACCTCACGGTGAATATCTACAGCCTTTATGCCGAGTAATGACCTACCTTTTATATAGGTCCTAATTTCAAGAACATTTTCAGCTCGTTTTCCTGTCATTTTGTGTATAGTCTAACGAATAGGCTATGAAACGATGTACAATGTACCGAGGCAAGTGAACGTGTGGACGAGATATTTACCTGTGTCACGAGCCAGTGATCACTCAATCGACACGAGGTGGTTTTGTGCATGAATTGCACGATTTCCGCGAAATAAAGCACAGATGACATTATTTATGGAACACCCCTCGTATGACGGCACACTGTTCAATATATTTATTAGGAGACAAGTGCATTTCATACACTGTTTGTTATACTCTATAGTAATCTTTATAACATTCAGTTTGCAATATAATTCCAATAGTGTCAAATGTTAACTATCATCCAACAGTCTTTACAGATGTAGATTTACTTCCGGATCGAACAAGCTTTTGAGCATATGTTGACCAAGCGTCAAACAGCTTGGACTTTGGTCAGCCGCCAAATCACATGGCGTCTCATATTGATACCAGCTTTTTGCATGTGAGAACCAGGTCGTAGATATCGGGATAAGGTTTGGTATTATTGTAAATGTACAAATATGAGCCATGCAGGAAACACCACATACAGTACACACAGCCACCCGAACAGCAACACACGAAAACACAGCAAATGTACATAACTAGCAAAAACATAAAAAGACGCACAAAGATAACAAACAAACAATAGGGGGAAGATGGAAGTACCGCCATGGAACCGTCAGTGACAAAAGTCACTGCCGGGGGTGGGGGGAAGTTAAACCGGTTTTTGGGCGCTCAACCTCACACTTATTCCCCGACCGCGATGGTAAAGTGAATGTAAAACAAATAACATTTAAATGAAACAAACTGATTCCACCTATCGCTAGTGTACTCATTGATTGAGCTGCAAACAGTGTAGCTGTAGAAAAGTAATATAAGGTACGACAAAAACTAAATAGTACAGATATCTAACGTCCTCCGTCCGTTTCCGGATATAAGAGGTCATTTTCATAGAGTACTGAACCTTTCTTGTCGGCGTACATGCAAAGAGGCCAGCGTGATTGCCAGCTGTAAAGGGTTGACAATCAGACATGCAGTATGTTGTAGTACTATAGGATCAAATCCCTTTGTAATGAATTCTTTAACATATGCGATGAACAAAGTGAGAAAATGGATATGTCCAATAATTTCAGGATGTGAAATACTGTGTCACAGGAGCGTCTTGAGATTACATCTGCACTTGCCAATAAGTGAAAGATTTCGATAATAAAATTTAGAGAAAGTTTTTCTTAGTTTAGTCTTGCTTTTATTCCAAATCTTTAGAAAAGTGTACCTGCACCAGTTCTTCCTACTACTCCAACTTTTTCACGGGGTCTAACGCAGAATGAAACCGAGTGCAAAACTGGTCCAATTTCCGGTCTATAGCGCATCACAACATTGCGGAACTCTACAGATCCCTCTGTAGGCCAAGCTTGTGGTTCTAAAGTTTTCCCATACTGGTCCTCCATTGGCAAGAACTACAAAATATATTGTTGATCTTGGATAGGACTTAAGGACAGGTGTTCACGCCTCAAATTGTACGTTCAAAACCAATAAGTAGTGTGAACATAATCATAACTTCGTAACTATTCAGCGGTTCACTGCAAGATTGCGCACTAATAACTCGTATATACTTGTTTTATGATACAAATAATCGTTACGGCGAAATTTGCAATATCTGGTAGGAATGTATGGCCTGAATGTGTCTCAAACACTATTTGTCTTGCATAACTGAGACACTTGTGTTTCAATCACTATATTTGATTCTGCAAACTCATCAAGAAGGCGGTATGCAGATTGTTTCCTCCAGGTGTTCCGGTTGTAGTACATAGACTGATTATATGCAAACCTGTTTTAACCCTTATGTTGAAAAATATGCCTGCTGAAATGTGGGGTTTGTCAAATGTGGCATCCGATTCGATCAATTTTAAGAAACTATTTACCGTGTATCTATTTGCAAGTGTGAGTCAGGTCGTGAATAACGGGATAAGAATCAGTTTCAACAAATCTAACGGCTGTAAGGCGAGCAAATAGGGTTTTATAAACGCCATTTGTATGGATGATTCCTAAACATTGAATACTGCTTATGCCGGAGCTAGGGGGTGTGAGCAGTGTTGCACTTTCAATTACTGATCATGAACAGACTCAATAAAACCGTGTCCGCAATTTTCTATTTTTTGTATTGCAATTTTCGCTTTCGGGGTATCACCTACCTTCAGAATTGAAAAAGTGTACTCGTAGCACCCTCGTCTTAGCATGCTTAAGACTGATTGACCCAGTTTGAGAATAGTGTGATGGGGATTAATATTGATGTGTTGGTGTTGATTGCGTCTTGTATGTGACTTTCTACTGTATGTGTGTGTATGGGTATAAATTGCTATGCTTTCTGTAGGTGATTTGGTGATGGTGGCGTTTTGTGTGTGGCTTTTCCTGCTTGACTTTACTACTTTTTCATTTACATATGATAGTGTGTATCAAATTGCACAAATAGGATGTATTGCTAGATATTCAATATATTCTGAAAGTGGGACATCAAGTATTTATTACCTTCTCGGTATTGCATTGAATGTAAAGTGCCTATTTACATTGTAATTACGAACAATCAATGACAAATATAGGTTTCGATTTATGCTCAATATCATTAATCATGTATTTATGTACGATGCATATTTTCCACAATAATGATATACAGCAAAACTTCGATTATTCGAATTTTGGGTATAGAAGAATTTAGACCCTTTTAGGCAGGTGGCTGCTTAATGCATGGTGAAAATCATGCAGAAAGCTCCTAGAGGAGCTTTCTGCATGACTTTCACCATGCATTAAGCTGCCACCTGTCTTAAAGATCGATAATAATACGTATTTTAGTGTTCGGATAATCGAAGTTTTACTGTACATTGACTAAATCAATCAATTTCATTCGTATAGATAAAACGGGTCTGTACCTTTTCATACTCATGAAGACGTTCTACCGATGTAAAGTGTGCTTCAGTGTCGTTCATAAACTTCATAAGAAATTGGACTGCATACGTTGCCTGGAAAAATAAAATATACATGTATACACTAATAAATATTGCCATGTGTTTACCGTCTCCTATATTGTATGAAAGTCCGACGGGGACGGGGAGGTTAGGACGTCCGTAAACCGGTTTAAACCCCCGGTGGTGATTTTGCGACTGACCGTTCAAAGGCGGTACTCTCCTTGTCAACCTTTTTATTTGTCTTGTGTCTTTGTACTTGTGCTTTTGGTAATCTTTGGAATGTTTGTCTCTAGTACTTGTGGGTTTGTTAAGCTTTTCTGTGTTCTCGTGTATGTGTGTGTTTGGGTGTGTAGTTGTGTGTGACATGCTATATATCGATGTTCTGATGGTGGTTGCGTCTTGTATGTGGCTTTGCCTGCTTGACCTTACTACTTATTGTGGTATCACCAATGTTTGGTGATGGTTGTGTCTTGTGTGTTGCTTTGCCTGCTTGACCTTACTACTTTTTGTCATATGACCAATAGTGTTTTACTCCATGGTACTGGATTTTAAAGTATGGAAAATGTCAACACTGACCGGCCCGATTAGCCCAGAATGTAGAACGTCGGCTTTAAGAACAGGAGGTTGGCGGATTAGATTTCCAACTGTGACATACAAGTCGTTTGAAATGGAAATAGCAGCTCTCATGCTTACGCTCCCTATGTGCTATGACTAGCCGACCCTGCGTCAGTTTATATTTTGACCGGGTGTGGTATCATGTTATGTATCTTCGGCATGCAACCACACTGTTGAACACAGCCTCAACATAGTTTCAACAATTCATTCCGTTCATAGCCAAACTATATATAATACTAAGCTGATGTCACGAATCGTTGTCTTTCATATATGTTTTTGTATGATTTCAAATTCATATAATTATTATATATACATAGACCATTACTTGTTTTTCATGCTCATATTGCAATGTCAATATAATTATGTAGGCACTTCACGGTAAAGAGTATACAGTAGAACCCCTCTAAACCGGAATTCTAGTAGAGAAGGCTTTAGATAGGTTTAGGCAGGTGGCTGCTTAATGCAGGGTGAAAGTCATGCAGAAAACTCCTAGAGGAGCTTTCCGTATGACTTTCATCCTGCATTAAGCTGCCACCTGCCTCCAAGAACGGTATTTATACTAAGTTTAACGTCCGGTTTAGAGGGGTTTTACTGTATATTGCAATGGTCTTTTCTAAACTTAGATTTGTCACTGACGGTATCAAGGCGATAGGCTTATCCATTTACTGTTCTTCATTTGTGTAATAGTGCTGTTAGGGCAAGTGTGTCTTGTATGTGGCGTTTTCTGTGTGACTCATACATTATCTTTCAGACAGCGATGACATAACTGAGTGCTTTAATGTATAAATATAGTATTCCTTGATGAGGACAGTGTATATTATCAGACCACTGGTCAATAACAACAAAACACACCCGCAAGGGCTTACTATAAATGTTAACAGAAATATTCTAAAAATGGCTGATCCTTCGAAAGCAAAAGTAGTCATGCAAAAAAGAGAAACTTGCAGACTCGGTTTTATAGAGTCTGTTCATGAGTAGTAATTAAAAGTGCAAGACTACTAACGCTAGGATAAACTGTCCTAGTAAATGCAAAAGTAGTAAAGTCAAGCGGGCAAAGCCACATAAAAGACGCCTACGCCTATGTCAAATTTCTCCATGATACTTTGTAGAAATAAAATGATTTAAAAGTCGCCTCTGTCATTAGTTTTCCTGTTAGTTTTGAATTTCTGCTTAAGCCGTAGCTAGGGGTGTGAGTAGTGTTCCTCTTTTAATTACTCTTTTTATTACTACTCATGAACAGACTCAATAAAACCGAGGCTGCATTATTTTCGCATTGCTACTTTTGCTTTTGAAGAATCTCCCACTTTCAGAATATATTTAGATGAAAGGCAAAGCTGCAAAATCCACCGTTACAATGAATGGTTATACCTTTCCAGATAAGCTAAGGACAAGTCCAGCAAATGCAACTGGTATCTGTCCTTTGGTAAATATAAATATGAAAGTAGCCACCACTGGCATACAGCCGGCCAGGAGATCGATTCTTAACCCAGTCCATCTGATGCAGACTTCACACAGAAATACTGCCATGGAGGCAACGTCCCCATACCTTACACACCTACAAGGAACGCAGCACAGTTAAAGTTTGATATCGATAGTGACGTCAATTCTAGGTTATGACACAATCTCTTTCAGTATATATGTATGCATGTTGATTTGCTCTATACATACATGATTACTACATGCTTTCCTTATATTTGTTATGTTTTTATGATTGTTACAAACTGTAAATAAACGGACTACCAGTAGGTAGTTCCAAAGAGAAAAAAAAGGTTATGACACAATGGAATTTCCTGGCGAGGCTCATATAATTTATAAAATTGAAAGTACTTTAGCCTTTGCAAAAGGTCCATCCGTAGATGTGTGTATGAAAGTTTGGAATCAAGAAGTGTTTGGGTACTCTCTATATCGCTCACACATCGCAACGAACCTCACAAAAAACTGCAAAAGCTAACATTAGCTTGCAGAATGCTAGTATGCTCACATAAATGAAACAGTAGCAAAAGTACAAATATGAGTCATGAAGGAAACACCACATACAGAACAAACAGCCGCCCGAACACAAGAAAACACAGCAAATGTACATAACTAGCAAAAACATACAGAGACGTACAAAGACAAAACAAACAAAAGAGGAAGATGGAGGTACCGCCTTGGAACGGTCAGTGACAAAGATCACTGGGGTGGAACCGGTTTTGGAGCGACCATCCCCACCCCAAAAGGAAAACTGTAAATAAACGTATCCCCTCTCCGACTAAACTACAACAACCGCGGTGGCAAATACAGTGGTAATCGGAATGAAAAACAAAAACATTTAAGTAAAACAAATTGTATCCGCCTATCGCTAGTGTACTCAATGATTGAGCTGCAAACATAGTAACTCTAGAAAAGTTAAAAAGGGTACGACAAAACCAAAATAGTACAGATATCCAACGTCCTCGTTCCGTTTCCAGAAGTCAAGCAGGCAAAGCCACATACAAGACGCAACCATCCATAGACAGCATGTCACACATACGCACAAACCCAAACACACGCACACACACGAAATGAACAGAGAAAACACAAACAAATATACAAGTACCAAGGATACGAAAATCAAGTTCCGAAAGTATCGTATAGTTACTTACATTCTGTAGAAATTCTGCTGCTGTCCGTATGCTATTATTGTTTGGAGACTTTGTGATGTCACGTTCACATGACTTAATAATGGTGACCTGGCAACATTCTCAAATCGTTTTAGTTGTCGTAATGAAGTCCCAGAGATATACTTTATCAAAGAAAAGAATATTCCGACTGGCACCACTGCGATCAATATCCAAGGCGTGATGTAGCTAGCCATGGCGAATGATATGATGACCAAAGACAAAATCTGCAGAAGGCTGTCAGTTGAAAGTGGAATTAACACATCGCCTAAAATTGGAAAAGAAAATACTAAGACAATTACAGAAAGTTTTGCTTCTAAAAGTAAATGTATGGGTCATACAGCAAACACCAGCACATACAAAACACAATGCCGCCCGAATAGCATATGTAGGGTCCAACACTTTTCAAAAACTAAAAATTAAAAACTGAAACTTATTCTCTGTGTCTTCTGTTCAGATTCCTCATATTCTGGCTAATTTCCAATTTATACAGCCGTCTGTTTGTGTAAAACCTCTAAAACTTTTCTGTTTCGATTTTTCATGTTCTTTCGTCTGCTATAAATAACGTTTTTCATAATGGGTCTAAAATAGTTCTTTCTCCTTCAAAGCAGTATATCATTCGTTATAGTAAAGCTCATCTAAATTCACATTATTTGAAAAAAAGACAGAGTATATCCAATAATTACAAAGTGCAATAGTAAGAGGTGTATGTGTGGCAATTTTATTTCTACTAGATCAACTATTAAATATCTTGTGAATGGTAGAGTGTTTAGTGTGAAGTACAAAAATGAGTCATGCAGGAAACACCACATACAGAACAAACAGTCGCCCGAACAGCAACACAAGGAAACAGCAAATGTACATAACTATAAAAACAACAAGAGACGCACAAAGACAAAACAAACACACAATAGGGGGAAGATGGAAGCACCGCCTTGGAACGGTCAGTGACAAAAGTCACTGGGGGGATAAACCGGTTTATGGGCGCCCAACCTCACACTTATTCCATCCCCACCCTAAAAGACAAACAGTGTAAATAAACGTATCCCCTCTCCGACTAATCTACAACAACCGCGACGGCAAATATAGTGGTAAAGTGCATGTATAACGAAAACATTTAAGTGAACAAACTGTATCCACCTATCGCTAGTGTACTCAATGATTGAGCTGCAAACAGAGTAACTGTAGAAAAGTAATAAAGGGTACGACAAAAACGAAATAGTACAGATATCCGACGTTCTCCTTCCATTTCTGGATTTAAGAGGTCGCCTTCATAGAGTACTAAACCTTTTTCGTGTACATGCAAAGAGGCCAGCGTGATTGCCAACTGTAAAAGGGTTCACAACCAAATATGCAGTATGTTGTAGTACTATAGGATCATATCCCTTTTTAATGAATTTTGTAACATATTTGATGAACAAAGTGAGAAAATGGGTATGTCCAATAATTTTACGAAGTTTGTAAATTACATCACCATAAAATAAAGGATGTGAAACACCGTGTCGCAGAAGCTTAATTCTGAAGTAGACTGAACTTCGTCAAATATGTTATAACTTGAAATGCGCCACGTTGTGGTATTCAGTATATAGGTCAGACGGGTCCTTCTTTAAAAACAAGGTTTCTAGAACATAATGACCATTCTCGTATAAAAAAGTTCGCGGTTTTCTTTGCCAACACTTTCATCATACAGGACATTCATTTAAACATGTTTCGGTTCAACCAGTAGATCAAATTGAGTATGATTCTAATACTACCAGTAGTTTTAAATTTAAATCTCGGTTTATCACAGAGCTAGACAGAATTTAAAAAAAAAACCTTTCCCTTTGGGATTGAATGACAATATTTACCAAAGTTGTACTATATCTAAAGATCCTAGCATCGATATTTTCTCAATATGTTCAATTAGGAAACGTAAAAGCAGATCACAGGGAAACGTAGAAATGGTAATATCAGGCGCAAATTACCTCTTAAAATATTTATGCATACAGACCGGCTGATCATAACTGACTCAATTATACAAAAAGTACAAAAATGAGTCATGCAGGAAACACCACATACAGAACAAACAGACGCCCGAACAACAACACAAGGTAACAGCAAATGTACATGCCTATAAAAACATCAAGAGACGGACAAAGACAAAACAAACATACAATAGGGGGAAGATGGAAGTACCGCCTTGGAACGGTCAGTGACAAAAGTCATGGGGGGGGGCGTTAAACCGGTTTTTGGGCGTCCAACCGCACACTTATTCCATCCCCACTCTTAAAAGACAAACAGTGTAAATAAAAGTATCCCCTCTCCGACTAGTCTACAACAATCGCGATGGCAAATACAGTTGTAAAGTGCATGTATAACGCAAACATTTAAGTGAACAAACTGTATCCACCTATCGCTAGTGTACTCAATGATTGAGCTGCAAACAGTAGAAAAGTAATAAAGGGTACGACAAAAACGAAAGAGTACAGATATCCGACGTTCTCCTTCTGTTTCTGGATTTAAGAGGTCGCCTTCATAGAGTACTAAACCTTTCTTGTCGGCGTACATGCAAAGAGGCCAGTGTGATTGCCAACTGTAAAAGGGTTCACAACCAAACATGCAGTATGTTGTAGTACTATAGGATCATATCCCATTTTAATGAATTTTTTAACACATTTGATGAACAACGTGAGAAAATGGGTATGTCCAATAATTTTACGAAGTTTGTAAATTACATCACCATAAAATAAAGGATGTGAAACACCGTGTCGCAGAAGCTTAATTCTGAAGTAGACTGAACTTCGTCAAATATGTTTTAACTTGAAATGGTGTCCAATAATTTTTACGAACTTTGTAAATCACATCAGGATGTGAAATACCGTGTCGCATAAGCGCCTCGAGATTACAATGGTACTTGCCAATAAGTGAGAGATTTCGATAATAAATTTTAGAGAAAGGTTTTCTTAGTTTATGGTATCTAAATCCTTGCTTAAGCAGCTTTTCAGTTAAAATGAGATTTTGACTGTTAATATCGTCAATAGATAGCTCTAGCAAAACGAATAAGTTGAGATATATAAACCCCGTAAGTTCGGGCAAGTTCGAGGGAAATTTACAATATTAAAATCAAAATTATCTCTTTTGTCATTTATTTTAGAAGAAATCATTCCATTATCAATTTTAAGGTCTAAATCAAGAAAAGATGCATAATTGTCGGACGGGTTAGCTGTATTTAATTTGAGTTCTTTGGGATTAATTGTAGAAATCCGAGCATCAAAGAAAGGGTTATCTAAGTTAAAAATAGCATACAAATATCGAGAAGTTTCATTGAAGGCTTTTATAACATCTTCTTGTGATTGTGGATTCAAACGTAACATGAAATCTCTCTCATAACAGTACAAAAACAAATCTGCGACAAGTGGTGCACAATTAGTACCCATAGGAATACCTATTACCTGACGGTATATAGTACCCATAGGAATACCTATTACCTGACGGTATATAGCATTCCCATAACGTACAAATATGTTATCCAAAAGAAAGGTTAGTGATTCACAAACTTCTGAGCAAGTCAAATTGGTGTAATATTTCATTAGCTCGTCTATAAAGAAAGCTTTTTCAGAATTACATGCCAGAAATGATGTTTTTTTCCGGCAAATACTATCTGGATTAAGTTAGTAAGTTTATCTTTAATTAAAATATGAGGAAGAGTTGTGTACAAAGTAAAAAAGTAAAAAAATCTTACGTGCTTACAGTGGATGCAAGATACCTTTTGTTCTTCTTAAGATTGTTTAAGACTTCTGAAGAGATTTATTCCAGAATTTTCATAAATCTTATCACAGTAGACATTTACAAGTTATTTTACCTTCGTTAAACAAGAAGTCAAAAGTATAGACAATTAAGTATATAGTTGTACATGAGCTATAATTTGCAATGAAATGCGCTTTATATGTTTTTATGTAGTTATGGTAACCAATACATTGTAGGAAGTTTACGTTGTGTAATTTTAATATCGGTTTCAAGTTGTTCACACTTTTTGACATGGTCTGAAACAATGGTCTTTTTGTCAGTAGTAACTGAAATGTATGACTTTATAGTTCTTCGGGATCATTAGTTTTGATGTTATTAGTTTTGAAACTTAAATACTGCTTAAGCTGGTGCTAGGGGCATGAGTAGTGTTGTACTGTTAATTACTACTCATGAACAGACTCAATAAAACCGAGTCTGCAATTTTCTCTTTTTGCATTTCTACTTTTTTTCAGAATATTGGTATTAATCATTTCCTGCTGTAAGACATCGATAAAATGTTATCGTTAAATAATAATCACATTATTCGATACCTTATCAGCAGGAACAAAAACGTATTTCGAATAGAAATCATTTAAATATGGAAAATAGACAAACAGGAAGAGCCACATACGAAATGACATCGCACCAAACACCATAAAACAAGAAACGGTATAGCCACAAGACAAAACATAACAGGACGCATATCAAGACGAAAAACATTAAACATTAAGCATATTAAACAACAAAGTTGACCATAGGCTGAGAGCAGGAGTACCGCCTTGGAACGGTCAGTCGCCAAAAGTCAAAATGTAAATAAAATTCTCCCTCCAGACAACTTCACAACATGAATAACGATAACCCTTTTTAATATGTCTAAAAGAAATTCTAGGTTTAGGTGGAAGAAGGTGTTTGTTAGAGCTATAAAACGAAATGCGTTTGTCAATTATATAAAAAATTAGTTTGTTTTCAATTAGACAGAGCGTTAGACTCAACATGTTCTCTTCGACACCATTGAATACTTAAATTTGTAAATCCTCCGCAATCTGAATTCGACAAGAGTTAAAATCTATCAAGGATGGTATTCCATATTTGGGACCTTTATTCAAAAGAGATCGTAGACGTTTATCTTTAAATATCTCAAAATTACCAGTTATTACATGACTATATAGCAAAATTTTGAGGTGGCGCAATCTCAATTATCAGGAATGTTATTAATATTAAAAATTCTGAAGGGAGATGATCCCCCGAGAGCAAAAATTGCAACACAAAAAGAGAAAATTGCAGACTCGGTTTTATTGAGTCTGTTCATGAACAGTAATTGAAACTGCAACACTGCTCACGCCCACAATTTATTATAGTTGAAAATTGTATTTCTGATGGGTTTGTTATATTTGTAGCAGATGATAGGTGGTTCTGTATTTTTAAAGTATTGAAGAATAGTGTCAATTACATTTTTGTCTCTAAAAATACTTTGGAGGTCAATAAAATCAATACCTTTATTAATAAAAGGAATTTTCAAGAAGAATCTTTGGTGTTCAGACAATTTGTCAATGTACGGTCTGAGAACATGTAGAGTAAAAAATTGTATCAAACTAGCCGTTCCTATGAGAGGATCTGATCTAGAAAAGATATTATAGGCTTGCTCGTCAATTTCTTTTAATGAAGATATTGATAAGTTATCGAGATTTGCGTTTTCATATAGAAAAAATAGACAAATATCTATATCAGGATCTTTTGAAATATTTTCAGTCTGGTAAATATTATCATTCAAGCTTAAAGGAAAAGGTGCTTACAATTTTTTTTATCCAATTTAATTCAGATATAAAACTAGCTTTCGATTTAAAGCTACTTGTAGAATCCTTATCATATGATATATGCTCTACAATGTGTACTAAAACATCTTTAAAAAAAATGGCCAGACTTCCGAAAGTGTTGGTATAAAAAATGTTTTAGTTTACGATTTCGACACTGATATGCGTGCTCCCGAAATCGAGTATTCAAAGCACGTCCTGTTTGGCCTACGTACTGTATACCGCAACTAGGTGCGTTTCAAGTTAAAACATAAATAACGTTAATAGTAATTCAATCAACGTCTGAGTTTATCTTGACATTAAATGTTCTGCCATTAACTGTTGATTTTATAGTGCTATTACAAGAAATGTTACTACAACATATGTACTTTTGGATAATCGGATACATTCTTTGTCGCTTGTATACGGACCGTTTACAAATAGAAGAAACATTTTGGATTGCAGATAAGTTACACACAGCATATTCTTAGTCCTCATATTGATAAAGAATCTGAACATAAAATACGTTTTCTTAAACTTCAATTCATAAATAAAGGTGTCGATTTTATTGATATTCAAATTAGACTTCGTGATAATAATGTAATCGATACTATTCCTAAATATTTCATAAATTCTGAATCACCTATCATCTGCTATAAATATAATAAACCAATAAGGAACGTTATTTTTTACTATAATAAAATTGTATCTGACTTATGTATTGATGTCAATACCCCTACTTTTTGAGACTGTAGCACTTCAAGCTTTTGTTATAAATCAGTTGGTCACGTCATTACTGGTAATTTTAATATTATTAAAGATAAACGTCTCAGGACCCTCCTAACAAAAGGTCCCAAATATAGATAAACTCCCCTTATTGATTTTGACACTTGTACTCATTTTGCTGAAGCTATTAAAGAACTCTGCATCAAATGGTGTCGACGAGAACATGCTGATGTTAATGCCCTTTCGGACTGGAATAAACGTGTGTTTGACATTATTGAATTACTTATTGCTTTTTACAAATCTAATTACCATCTTTTACCACCTCGACCTTTAGTTACATTTCGATATCTGAAGAAAAACATTTCGAATTTTCATTCTAATTTTGTTCTTGATCCTTGGAGGTGATCCCCCGAGAGCAAAAATTGCAACACAAAAAGAGATAATTGTTGACTCGGTTCATGAACAGTAATATTGATGATGAATATGTTGATGTTTTGAAGAAGGAATTAACTGGTTCACAAACATATATTACAGTGCAAACCCCTGAAAAATGTGCAATACTGTTAAGTCTAATCCTAACATAAAACAACATAAACTTTCTACTATGTACTGGATTCCTAAGCTAAATACATGTAATATCTGTATAAGGCGCATTTTATTGCTAACTCTAGTTGTTGTACTACGACAAAAACTTTTTTCGTCGTGTCTTACTACTACCAAAGAACATGTTAAACGTTACTGTGATACAATATATGACAATTCTGGTAATAATGTTTTTTGGTCCATTAAACATTCAAATGATAGTTTAACTAAACTTGAAAATGAACAGTACAACATTCCTTCATTGAGGTTTTATGATTTTTCTACAATCTATACTACTCTATCTCACCATCTTATAAAGGATACACTGATTAGATTAATATAAAAAACCTTTGCCAGAGAAAATAAACTGTTCCTTTCTTGTAATGTTCAACGTTCGTTCTTTTCGAATTCAGAATTTGAAAATTACATAATGTGGACTCACTTGATGGTTGTAGATCTTTAACATTTCTCTTAGATAACATATTTGTGCACTATGGGGATACGATATATCGTCAAGTTGTTGGTATACCTATTGGAACAAAGTGTGCCCCTGTTGATGCAGGTTTGTTTTTGTATTGCTATGAAAGGGATTTCATGTTTAACTTAAAACCTGATACACAATCTGACATTGTTAGTGCTGTTAATAAAACGTCTAGGTATTTAAACGATATTCTGAATTTAGATAATCCTTATTGTGAAAATATTGTTTTTTCTATTTACCCAAAATAACTTACTTGAAACAAAGCGAATCGATCCGCCATTCAGGCTTCCTTTTTAGATTTGAATTTTTCCATCACTAATGGTAAAACAATCTGAAGAGAGGTGATCCTCCGAGAGCAAAAATTGCAACACAAAATGAGAAAATTTCAGACTCGATTTTAGTCTGTTCATGAACAGTGATTGAAAGTGCAATATGCTCACGCCCCTAGCACCGGCTTAAGCGGTATTCAATTTTCAGAACAAGAAGTACTGAAATTCATGATCTCGAAGGACAAGAAAGTATAACAACACTTAGAATGAAGTACGGGTGACGTTTTAAGGTCGCCACACAAGTTTCGTCTAAAATTTACGATTAAAGGGAAGATTTCGAATTCTCAAAATTGTTAATTATCCTTCTCTAGATGGAAATGTTCCCCGGTCTACATCTTATGAGGTTTACATTTCTGAACTTTTTCGCTTTACCGGAGCCTGTTCTTTGTTAAAAGATTTTAATAGTCGTCATATAGTTATAACTCATAAACTTCTTAAGCAAGGCAACAGATATAATAAAATTCGGAAAGCTTTTTTTCACCGACATTTACCCCTCATTAGTAAATATAACTGCAATGTACGGAAGTTACTGCGACAAGGTATTTCTCACCCTGATTTCTATGTTGATGTTATCTACAAACTTAGGAAAATTCGGGTTAGATCCATTTTCACGATTTGTGTATTAAACGCATTAAAGCGTTTAAGAAGAAAGGTTATGACCCTATTATATTGCAACAAACTGCATGTTTGGTTATCGACCCTTTTGCAGTCGGTCGCTACGCTTCCCTCTTTGCTTACACGATGACAGGCTGAGGGTAGTACTCGATGATGGTATACTCTTAAACCCAGAAATAGAATGAGCTTACCAGACTCACGTAATGCCTTTTCTCTGTCGTGCCCTTAACGGCTTCCCTGCAGTTGCTCTGTCTACAGCAAAGTCATTGAGTACATATTTGACGGACTTTCACAATTCTGAGGCGGGGATACCTTTATTTACAATGTTTGTTAGCTAGGGTGACTTTGAGATAAGTGCGAGGTTAGGACGTATGTAAACCGGTTTAAACCCCCCAGTGGTGGTTTTCCACTGACCGTTCCAATGGAAAAGTAGTAAAGTCAAGCAGGTAAAGCCACATACAAGACGCAACCACCACCAAAACACAAAACCCTCTTTGTCACCCTTGCGTTTGTTTGTTGGTGTCTTTGTACTTGTGTGTTTGTTTGGGTTGTGGCTTTAGTCTCGTGCGGGTGTAGTCGCCCTTATGTTGGTCTGGTGTCTGTACTTGTGCGTTCGTTCGTGTTCAATATTTCCATCTCATGTGTGTGTGTGCGCGTGCGTGTGTTAGATTGTGTGTGTATAAATTGCTTTCTTTCGATGTTTTGGTGATGATGGCGTTTTGTGTGTGACTTTTCCTGCTTGACTTTATTACTTGTTTTCATTTACTACTATTTCATCTAAGCTATTTCATATATTGACTGAATTTATTTCTATACATAATTGTACAAAGTGTGTCCTAAAGCTGTTGTTCTTTAATTAGAAAAATGTTGTAAATCTATGAAAACACACAGCTGCCCGAACAGCACCCCGACAAAAAGCAGTAAATGCACATGCATATCCAAAGACACAAACAGCCACATAAAGACATAACACACAATATGGGACGATAGAAGTACCGCCTTGTTACGGTCAGTGACGATTGTCCCGGGTGGTTTAAACTGGTTTAGGGGCGAACAATCTCACAGCAAAAACATATGAGATAATGTACACTTTATGTAATGGTCTACAAATATAAATATTCCTATAGCATATGTCGTTATAAGCATTCAGCCAATCAAATGTCACGATGGCCTTATTTCTTGCATGGATAGTTTTGAGCGAGGGATAAATAAGTACACGGTACTAATAAATGTTCGAGGAATTTTCAAAGGCGAATACCATTTTATTGACGAAGAAATACAAATCATAATGCTAGTAAATTGAGATGGACATTAGCTGCAAGTAAAGAAAAAATACCAGTGTGGGATTAACAACTTCATTGGACGCTATTTATTCACAATAATGTTTCTGTTTTATTGCTGAATATAAGTTCAAAGTTTGAAATATACACAGTGCAAAAATAATATTAACGTCTTTAAATTAGATCCCAAATGTTTGCAAAGGTCGTCATACAAAGGTACATGTAGTACTAAAACAAACGCAGCAATGGGGAGAAGAGATGGTTTCATGAAGTACAACACTACTCAAACCCCTAGCGATATTCACTGTTCATAACTAACAGCATTGAAAGTTTTTTATCCCTAAGGACCAGAAAATATAACAAACACTGAGAATGAAGAACGAATGAGAATAATTTCGCCTATCAGAATATTGCTTAGCCCTCGGTTTGTATTGTTTACAAATACATTTATGGAACATACTAATTATTATTAACCATTTCCTTGTATTATGTTTATTCTAAATGCCGATACCTACTATCAAGGAAAAGGGGGTTATAATGAAATGGGGAAGATAGAAAATTTATCACAATGGTTTCAAACTACAAAATTCTAACATTTTCCTTTTCTATAGTTAATGCTCCTTTTCGGTAGATTTATTCAAAGAGGTTGTATCTAAAATAGCCTATGGGGTAATGTGTTAAGGTAGATATGGTAAAGTCGATGAAAATAATAGTGATTATCAACAAAATCTTACATTCGTCTAGATCCTTTGAGAATCTATTGAGGATGCGTCCCGCTGGATTTGTATCAAAGAATGACATCCGCGCCTTCATGACCTTGTCCAAACACATTGTATGCAATGTGTTTGATGCCCTGAGTAAGACCTAAGAAACCATATAAAATACATATTTTGGTACATATATAGTCAGCAGGTCTATCAATATGAGTTAAACATACTATGAAATCTGGAATAATTAGTAATTACGTTCTGACAGCAGGAGATCCGTTGGAAGCAAAGCAGCACACTGCAGACTCGATTTTCTTAAGTGTGTTCATGGACACTTATGAAAAGTGCAACACTACTGACGTACCCTAGCATTGACTTAAACGTTGTTCAATTTTCAAACTTAATAATATCGAAACTAATGATCTAGTTATTATTTATAGTTTGCGACTATAGATAAAAGTATCCGCCATCACTTTATGTTGATACGCTTTTGCTCACATAAATGAATAAATAAATGTGTGGAGTAGTATAGGGAGTGGGGATTCTGGCGGCCCTCTTTTAACCTGTTTTAGAATGTTCTAAGGCATACACAGAAAAAACATATAAACGTATATTTTGGGTTCTACATCTTATGCGGTTTATATTTTTCAACTTATTCGGTTTGCCCGAGCCTGTTCTTTGCTTGAAGATTTTAACAGTCGTAATTTAGTTATAGCTGATAAACTACTTAAGCAAGGTTACAGATATCACAATCTTCGGAAAACGTTTTCTAAATTATATTATCGAAATTTACCACTCATTAGTAAATAGAATTGCCATCTACGGACGTTACTGCAACAAGGCATTTCTCAACCAGACTTTTATGGGGACGTTATCTACAAACTTAGGAAATTTCGGGGTCATATCCATTTTCATGATTTGTTTATAAAACGCATTAAAACATTTAAGAAGAAAGGTTATGATCCCATTATAATGCAACGCACTGCATGTTTGGTTATCGACCCGTTTACAGTCGGTAGCTATGCTTCCCTCTTTGCTGCGCGATGACAGTCCGATGGTAGTACTCTATGATGGTATACTCTTAAACTCGGATGCGGGATGAGCTTACCAGACTCATGTATTACTTTTCCCTGTCGTGCCCTTAACGGCTTACCTGCAGGTGCTCTGACTTCAGCAAAGTCATTGAGTACATATTTGACGGATTGTCACAGTTATTATGCTATGTTTTACATGTTGTCCTGTGTTCACCGTCGTCTATGTTGTGGGTAAGTCCGGCGGGGATACCTTTATTTACACTATTTGTAAAGCTAGGGTGACTTTGAGAGAAGTGTGAGGTTAGGACATCCGTTAACCGGTTTAAACCCCCAGTGGTGTTTTTGCTACTGACCGTGCCAAGGCGGTACTCTCTTTGTCACCCTTCCTTTTGTTTGCCTTAAGTCTTTGTGCTTGTGATTTTGTTCATGTGTGGAGTGTTTGTCTGTTTCTTGATGTTTTCTGTGTTATCTCGTGTGTGAGTGTGCGTTTGGGTGTGTGGTTGTGTGTGTATGTGTGTCATGCTGTCTATCGGTGTTTTGGTGGTGGTTGCGTCTTGTATGTGGCTTTGCCTGCTTGACTTTACTACTTTTCCATTAACCTGTTTTAGAATGATCTAAGGCTTACACAGAATAATCAAAATATACCACCACCTCATAGAATTCCAATGGGGGGGGGGTAAATAATATTATCTCATAAGCCCCAAAACTTCATCAGTCCCGCCACCCATCCGCCTTGGCGGGACGGATCGTTCTCTAAGTAATAACCCACTTGCTATACACAGTTTTTTTTTTGTCTAAATAGATCTACCGATTGGTGGGGTTTAAGCTATAAAAATCACACTATGTAATTGTTTATAATTTTGAACACCTTTTAGATAAAAAAATAGTATATGGTAACGCACACGCTGAATACACTCCTAACAATGGCAGAAAACATTGTAGAGAGGCAAAGGAAAACTTAAGAACAACGCATCCTTAAGTTTTATTTCACTGGCACGAGAAAAGAAAACGCCGAAACAAATTATAAACTATCAAAACTAATCCAACTAAAGATTCGATGTATGATTGTAAACGGATGTTCTTATAAAGAAACATACCCGCTCAGACCCGGGTCGCCAGGTTCGTAGTCATACACTCTACCACGTCGCCACAGCAAGGACATACAAGTAAGGATAAACCTACACACTGTGATATATTCACCCAGCAAGTTGAAATTCGTCCCGAATTTCTATGGGTATGAAAACGACCGGGGGTCGAACTCGGAGCACATACAGCCACAGTCCAACGTTAGGCGACAAATGTAACCGGGTGTTCTTATAAAGAAACATACCCGCTCAGACCCGGGTCGCCATGTTCGCAGTCATACACTCTAGCGCGCCTGTACAGCTAGGTCGTACAAGTGAGGATAAACCTACACTTTGTGATATATTAGCATTTAATCCAAAAGAAATTGGGTCAACTCATACCACACTTAACCTATTATGAGCAAAAAGCAATTTTAGAATTATTAATAATCCAAAAGTCCCCATCTCACCATTAGTAGAAGAAATATATATTTTATGGATTAAACTAACTGGAATAATAAAAGCACGCAAATCACACCATTATATTGCAACGCACTGCATGTTTGGTTATCGACCCTTTTACAGTCGGTAGCTACGCTTCCCTCTTTGCCTGCCCGATGACAGACCGAGGGTAGTACTCTATGATGGTATACTCTTAAACTCAGATACGGGATGAGCTTTCCAGACTCATGTATTATTTTTTCCTGTCGTGCCAATAACGGCTTACCTGCAGGTGCTCTGACTTCAGCAAAGTCATTGAGTACATATTTGACGGATTGTCACAGTTATTATGCTATGTTTTACATGTTGTCCTGTGTTCGCCGTCGTCTATGTTGTGGGTAAGTCCGGCGGGGATACCTTTATTTACACTATTTGTAAAGCTAGGGTGACTTTGAGAGAAGTGTGAGGTTAGGACGTCCGTAAACCGGTTTAAACCCCCAGTGGTGTTTTTGCTACTGACCGTGCCAAGGCGGTACTCTCTTTGTCACCCTTCCTTTTGTTTGACTTGCGTCTTTGTGCTTGTGATTTTGTTCGTGTTTGTTTCTGGTTCTTGTGTGTTTGTGTTTTCGGTGTTCATCTCGTGTGTGAGTGTGCGTTTGGATGTGTGGTTGTTTGTGTGTATGTGTGTCATGCTGTCTATCGGTGTTTTGGTGGTGGTTGCGTCTTGTATGTGGCTTTGCCTGCTTGACTTTACTACTTTTCCAATTATCAGAACATTACTTTATTTAAAGATAGATTGACGGGATTGAAAGGAATAATATGTGAGATGGGAAGAAAGAGAGCGACTCTTTAATTAAAAATAGTTTTTTTAGTTTTTTTGTATCAGAAGATGAACTACTCTAGGAGCGTGGTTGGTCACGATGCCGCCCTTATTAATTTCCCACAGCGCATAATTAGCAATTAAGAAGGTTGCCACGGGTAAAACAAATTGAATGATATCTATCAGGGTTATTCTCGGTGGGCACAGAATTTTAGAGATATAACAGGGGCTAAATCTCTAATATATAGGAGAGGATCGCAATCTATATCACGAGTAAAGATTATTAATTTTTTTGCGATCTCGGCAAGCGTTTCTTTGCGACCCTATTTTAGTAAAATAAAATGGTCCGCAACGTCTGATATATCCCAACCCGCGGGTGCCTTGCTTACAATATCGGAGATCGAGTTGAGATTTGCCCGTGTAATTGCCTCAATACGTTGATGTTTACTACACTTAGAAGAGAAGCGATGCCCAACCAACTTGCCAATAACAGCGAGATCAGCACACACAAGAGAGCCAGCATCAATGCTATTGCAACTGGGATATCAACGATTGTTGATAGAATCCAAAATCCTCCGATGCCCAGACCGGCAACAACACACATTAGAGTGGTGTCAAACCCGCCTATGAAGTTCACACTCCGCTAATATTTTTTTATAGAGACAGATCGTTTTATCTGTCTCACGCTTAAAATCGGTCTGTTTACGGTTTATCTCCCGTAGGCGATAAGCGTATCCTGAGTCTGGTAGGGTTCGATAAATGGGTGGAGCCGATTCGACAAGAATATCTCATGTTTGTGGAATAATATTATATTTCTCACATTTCTAGTTCAATTAGAAGTGTAACTACACCTGCAGCGTGGCTCAGGTTTGTTTCTCGCGATTTAAAGTTGATGATATTACCTTTATCAAGCTCTGGCGGTGTTTGGAAAATCTTATTGGAGGAGAAATGCTTTGGATTTTTGATTTTTGTTCGTAACTATATCTTAAATTACCATTAACTGTGATACCCACGACGACCTTACCTGCGGATAAACCCGTGCGATCGACTGAAGAGAGACATATAGAGGATTTTCCCTTTTGTCATCATAACATAAATTCTGAAAATGGGTGATCCTTCGAAATCAAAAGTAAAAATGCAAAAAGAGAAAATTGCAGAGTCGGTTTTATTGAGTCTGTTCATGAATAGTAATTAAAAGTGCAACACTACTCATACTCCTAGCACCGACTTAAATGGAAAAGTAGTAAAGTCAAGCAGGCAAAGCCACATACAAGACGCAACCACCACCAAAACACCGATAGACAGCATGACACACATGGGTCTTCAATCTCTTCCAACTTCCTATTCTCTTTTGTTATATCTTTGTCGAGAAGGGTAAGCCTGGCTAGGTTGTTCACAAGCTTATCCGCTTAGTTTGCATAGCTTTATTAAGCTCTTCAAGGTCTCGTGCACTGAACTTGAGTTTTGTCCTATCCGAATCCGTTATATGTATATTGCGGTCTTAGATCATTTTTTTTAAAATGTTTCATCAACATCAGAAAGCAAGGATATTGCCCTGTTAGTATCTTCAATCTCAGAATGAATTTTTACCTGCCAGTTCTCAAGCAGCCTCTCCTAGTGTATCTGCAGCCTCTTTAGGAAGCCCGCCCTTCTTCGGATCATAATCTGAGAAACCAATAATTCTTTGAAATAGTAGCTAGTGCAAAGGGTTCTCACTTTCGTTTTGTAAGTTTAACTTCTGGGAATTCTTTAAGTTGAGCACTTTTCCATCCAATTCAAAGTCATGGGGGTCTTTAAGTTAAAAATTATTAATGACATTTATGAGTACTCTCGTTTTTTTTTACTTAATTCATAAACATTTGGCTGGACCTGCAGCCTACTGATGATGATGCAAGATAATGAACGCCGTCTCGAAAACACAATCAAGGGTATTACAATTCATATTACCAAAGAAGCAGAAGCGAAAAGTGCTTTGAAAACGAACCTCTACGTTATTATGGACGCACAGCTGAACATTGAAAATGGAAGATTCGTCTCAGCACTTTACTAAAGAACGTCACTCAGCAATTACCTGTGGAATGACAGGGTGTGGAAAAACGGTCTTTGTCTTAAACTTGCTCGAGGGTCCGTATGCCGGCATATTTAATTATACTGCTATCCTCTGCCCGACACTTAAGCACAATATGACGAACCAAGACCGATCGTCGGTTTGGAAAGACCGGGGGGTTTTATTGTAGATCGAAGTGAACGCCTTCATGACTACCTATGTGCTTTCTACCATGTATTCCAGGGTGAACCGACCTTATATCTTATCGATGATATGACCGCAAACAGGCAGCTCACCAAAAAAAGAAGATATGTTCTCCGAGCTGGCGTTTAGTGGCCGGCATGCGAAGCATTTTGTCGGAGTCTCAACTCAGAAGTACAATTAAGTCCTCAAAGACCTTCGGAAGCAAACGCGCGGGTCGCTCTCTTTCACTGCAAAGACCGAGACTCATTTGAGGAGTGTCTGTGTGAGAACGATGCAATCCCAGCATCAGAGAAGCCTATAGTTCGGGACCGGTTGGCTAAAACTAAGCACGCTAAGCTGTTTTTAAATACGTCCCAGCCTTGTAAGTATAGTATAATATGATTAAAAGTTTCCACGTTGCCGTATTTGGTGGATTGGTATTCTTATTAGGAAGGACGCTCTTAATTAAACTTGGGAAGTGTGTGTATAGCAAAGTGGTGTGATGAGATTATAGACTCGCCTATTGAGACAGAAAACAGCACCCACCACCGGTGTGCTCGCCACCGAAGGAGAGAGACACCGGAGATATTGTTAAAAAGAGAGAGGTTGACTGGCCTTGCCATGGGAGGTCATTCAAAGCTGTTGAAGCCCTGAGTAATGAAGACATTGAGAAACTTTACGCCCGCTAGGAGACCAGGTTGTGGGCGAGTATGACAAAGACGCTTGACACCGTGACTTCAGTTATATAGTAAACTGGCAGCTTACCTACTATCGATCTCAGATGACGACATGATTTGCTTGTCGCTGACCTTAATGAAGACCCGTTTGTTGGGCATGCAATAAGCATGGCATTTACGTAGCTCCTCTGACGGCCATTCTCAACTCAATTAAACATTGACAAAGGCCTACAAATATAAATCATGGAAACACAACCGCTGGAGTTAAAGTAACTAAAGCTAAAGACTCTAACAAGGTGGCTGCGGGTAAAAAGCGGCTTTCTCCAGAAGAAAAAAACAAGAAGAGCTCCTTAAACAGCTTCAGAGTTTTAAGGAAAAGCAAAGTTTAACACATGCTGAGCAATGTTAAACATCAACTGAGCAATTTTCAACACCTACTGAGCAATGTTTAACACCAGCTAAATGAAATGATATATTAACATCTGAACAAAATTCGACGACACTTCAGTCGTCTTAGGTGTTGTAATTTGGACATGGCCAAGCACACAAACTACGTCAGCACCCGCACCCATTTTAAATATTATCCAGCACCCACACCCATTTTAGATATAAGAGATCCACATTATATGAAATAATGTCAAACCAAGACGGCAAAGAAATCATCTATCATGGAGCTCTAATAACGGGGTTTGCAGTCGGGTATGACCGGATTAGCAAGGCAGCTCTTGGGGGTGTACCATAAACTAGCTTTCACCCCTCGAGATGTTGGTATGATTATAGTAGATGTCACAGCCAGGGAAATAGGTTTCATTATATAAGCGGTGCGGCCGGGCTTGCCTGGTCACAGTTTGACCAATTCCTCAACAGTCTGGTTTATGTGCCTCGACTAGGTTTTCCCGGATGTAACCTTGGAGGCATCTCTCGCTGAAGTACTTGCTGGTTTTATGTTTACTTTGATCATATAATAAGCGGCTTAAGTTTGTTTTTATCGCTGTGTAATGTAATTTTCAGCCCTTTTCTATCAAGAGTAAAAGTACATGTATGAGTCATGCAGGAAACATCGCATACAAAACACACAACCGCCCAAACAGCACCATGACTACAAACAGCAAATGTACATGTATATAAAAGATACAATTAGACACACTGACATAACAAACAAACAAATGAGGAAGATGGAAGTACCGCCTTGAAACGACAAATGTCACTGGGGGTTAAACCGGTTTTGGGGCGCCCAACCTCACACTTAATCCATCACCGCCCTAACAGACAGTGTAAATAATCGTATCCCCTCTCCGAGTAATCTACAACAACCGCGATGGTAAATACAGTGGTAAAGTGCATGTAAAACGAAAACAATTAAGTGAAACATACTGTATTCACCTATAGCTAGTGTACTCAATGATTGAGCTGCAACCAGAGTAACTGTAGAAAAGTAATAAAGGATACGACAAAAACGAGATATACAAATATCCGACGTCTTCCTTCCGTTTCCGGATTTAAGAGGTCGCCTTCATAGAGTACTAAACCTTTCTTGTCGGCGTACATGCAAAGAGGCCAGTGTGATTGCCAACTGTAAAAGGGTCGACAACCAGATATGGGAAAGTATGTTGTAGTACTATAGGATCATATCCCTTTCTAATGAATTTTTAACATATTTGATGTACAAAGTGAGAAAATGGGTCTGTCCATTAATCTTACGAAGTTTGTAAATCATATAACCATAAAATTCAGGATGTGAAATACCGTGTCACAGGACCGCCTTGAGATTACATTTGTACTTGCCAATAAGTGAGAGAGTTCGATAATAAAATTTAGAGAAATGTTTTCTTAGTTTATGGTATCTTTATCCTTTCTTAAGCAGCTTTTCAGTTAAAATGAGGTTTCGACTGTTAAAATCGCCAAAAGATAAACAAGCTCTATCAAAACGAATAAGTTGAGATATATAAACTCCGTAAGATGGGGCACGGGGAACATCTCAATCAAGACTCGGGAAATTTACAATATTGAAATCAAAATCTTCTCTTTTGTCATATATTTTAGGATAAATCATTCCAGTGACCATTTTAAGGTCTAGATCAAGAAAATCTGCGTAATTGTCGGAATGGTTAGCTTTATTCAATTGGAGTTCTTTGGGTTAAATTGTAGGACTCAGAGAATCAAAGGGTTATCGAAGTTAAAAATATCACCCAAATATCGAGAAGTTTCATTGAAGACTTTTAGAACATCTTTTTGTGATTGTGGATTCAAACTTAGCATGAAATCTCTCTCATAGCAGTACAAAAATAAATCGGCGATCAGTGGTGCACAATTCGTACCCATAGGAATACCAATCACCTGACGGTATGTAGCATTCCTATAACGTACACATATGTTATCCAAAAGAACGGTTAGTGATTCGAAAACTTCTGAGCAAGTCTTATTAGTGTAATATTTCATTGCCCGTCAGTAAAGACAGCTTTATCAGCATTACATTGCAGACATGGTGTTTTTTCTCGGCCAAATTAGTAAGTTAATTTTTCGCATGGAGGCTGGCTGTTTGTTTTTGTGGTGAATTGAATTGTGGGAGTCAATTCCTTTACGGTTTAGGCGGTCTTTCACGTTATAATAGTTATAAATTCTGAGGGGAGGTGATCCCACGAGAGCATAAATTGCAACACAAAAAGATAAAATTGCAGACTCGGTTTTATTGAGTCTGTTCATGAACAGTAATTGAAAGTGCAACATTGGTCACGCGCTCTAGCACCGGCTTAAGCGGTATTCAATTTTCAGAACAATAAGTACTGAAATTCATGATCTCGAAGGATCAGAAGGTATAACAATGTTCACTGAGAATGAAGTACGGGGCGTCGTTTTACGGCCGCCACACAAGTACTTAACACCTGCTGTTGTGAAGATTATAAATTCTGAAGGGAGGTGATAAGGTGATTTTTTTACCGGAAATAATATCGCAAGCATACTCCACCATACACAATCGTCGTCCTTATGTTTTACATTTGTCACTGCATAATTATTTCTCACAACTTTAGGTAGTTCTGTGTAAGAACCCGCATTAACCGTGTTATGTCAAACCATAAATTATTCACTTGATCAACCACCAATCCAGAGCCTCTCTGTGTCCTTTTCTCAAAATTTTCAAGAAGTTGGGGGTATTTGATACAGTTCCATACGAGAATATAATTTCTTTTTAGAAAGAGACTGGTCTTTATTCTAAAAAAATTAAATATAAATCTTTTTTACCTGTTCTATTATATTATTTCTGTATTCCTTTCTACATTTTCATCTTCGTATATTTTAATGATTTACACACTCGTTGAGATTTGTTTTTATTGAATTTCATCGTTTCATCGTAAGTTTCGTCATTGGCGCTATATGACCTATTTAGGGTCACAGTGTCGTAAAACCCAACTCACTCACTCACTCTTAAAATCTGGTTAATTTCATTTGCCTGTTGAATAAACTTCTGCTTGTGCACTAAAACGGGATCGGTGTATTCCTGAGCTCCGTCCGACTTTGCATTACTGAGCTGAACTTTAACTGATAGTTGGTACTCTCCGAATGCTATGAGGGTTGGGAGGAAATGAAACTCTCGCGGATTTTATTGGAGATTTTCTTGCAACTCTAGAAAGCTACTTCGCGGATAGGGCAGTTTCTCACCGGTTACTCTTTCAAATACATGTCTCAACGCTCATGTTTTGTCTGCGTAAGTTGTCATATACTGTTAGCGCGTTTCTCTAAATGGGCGTGCAAAGAATATTTTTATTGTATAGGCGGTTTATAAACCAATAAATTTTGGAGTTGTCCGCGCCTTTTGAGCATATTCAAGAAATTCTTGCATTAAGAAGAGATGATTCCCCGGGCATTTTCCTCTGTTCTATATAGAAAGCTCATTACCCGATGTAACCCACATTCAGCACTACATAATCTAGGTATAGATTGTGTTCCCTTACCACAAACACGGCATGGATAAGGAATTCGATTTGGCTTTTTTCGGAGCTGAGCTCGGTGAATAGTGCAATAATCAATCATGTTGACATACCTTATTACAGCGGTTTCGTGGTGAGCCCATCTATGGGCAATTATTATTTATCACCATTTTATATATTATAATTAACCCATTTATTTAAACTGCTGTATGTAAGGAAGAGGTTTTCCCCGCTCAATGGACTGTGTGTATGTATAGCTAAACCCCTTGCTTAGTACGTCTATTTAGAGCATAAATATCACGGTGTGTATAGCGAGTGTTTATTACTTAAAACCAACTGACAGAGAATGATCAGTGCCGCCCATGGGGCATGGGCGGCGGGACTGATGAAGTTTTGGGGCTCAAGTGATAATATTATTTAACCCCCGTGAAATTCTATGAGGTTGTGTATTTTTTTTATTATTCTGTGTAAGCATTAGATCATTCTAAAACAGGTTAACCCAAAATATACTCTAATATGATTTTTCTTTGTAAGCCTTAGATCATTCTAAAACAGGTTAAAAGAGGGACGCCAGAACCCCCAATCCCCATACTATTTGTGGTCTTATTCTTCGTGGCTAGTGATCTTGATATATTCGTCAGCAAACTGTCCGCGTATTTACTTTGCATAACATGACAGTACCATAAACCACTTAATTCCCATTCATTGCCAGCACAGTATGCATCTGCTTCATTTAACAAAGCACTGACGTACTTATTAGATTAAAGTCTTCTCTTCGTGAGTTTATTTATATCATACAGCTTGTCACATGATATCAGCAAGCTGTGGTTTTAACAACAACTGTACCAAACTAAAACCCACCTTTGCTCCAGCGTAACCTTTGATAATTTGCAGTATCACAATTACACCGATCGAGCCTGTATACCACAGTAAGAAAGTATCGGAATCAAGTGGAACTGATATATTTACTGACTTGAAAACATTCTTATTGTGGACATCTGATGTATGTATTGTTGAATTTGTCTCCTGCGAGCTAATGTCAGACGTGTTCCTCTGTAAATAACAATGATATATGTAATATTCAATTTAAATTTCTAACAATTTTAGAAATTTGTCTCCTGTGAGCTAATGTCAGGCTTTTTTCTCTGTAATAAACAATGATATATGTAATATTCAATTTAAATTTCTAACAACTTTAGATATTACTGTACTTGTGTTGCATAGTTTCATTTGGCAGAGCGTTGATAGTTCCAAGATAAACACTACATTTTAACAACCTGTTCTATTAGTAAAGTAATATTTTAGCAGTTTGGTGGTTTTGCATGCCATGAATTTGAATGAGGGCTCACACTGCAAAAAAGACCATACATAGATAGTTATTGATTATATAATTCAGACATGTTTATTTTACAGATCGAATGTTTAATACCACAGGGGTGAAACCCGTGATTCATATGACATTATGACATCATTGTATCTGGCCAGGTCGTGACAATATTATTAAACATGAAAACAGAAACTTGTAGCAGACCAAAAAGTTAACAATGTATGTATTGAGTTGATATTTCTTGTATGTAGAATAGGGTGCTCTGAAACAATCCCACTACAAAAACCTGCGTTTTCATCACAGTTCCGTTTACTATTGGTTGGAATCGGTATTAGCATAATGCCGTAAGGGAGTTCCAGTTATGTATTAAATCTTTGCAAGCAACACAAGCGAGACATCATCACATGGTAACGTTTAAATCTCAAGAGGGCAGTCAATGATTACTCAACCAACGGAATGCAACACATTACTTTGTGCGCGCTACAAAATGTATTTGTGCCCTAGAATTTGATTCAAAATGAAAAGACGGCAGCGCCATGAAAACGAATGAAGGCAGTGTGATCCACTAAAATGCATATCAATAACAGATACAATCATTAAAGTGTTGTTACATTTCCAAAAGGTACTTTAATATGTTTTAGTGTTTCCAAAATAAGGCATCAAAAAGTAAATACACAATGACGGAGCAACTTGTTTCTAAAGACAATATACCTGTCCTGATAACGAGTCGAGCCATTCGCTGAGCCACCAGTCACTAAAGACCAGGGAACCACTGGCGACAAAATACATTACCATGACAACGCTGGATACGAACAAACCCCCGGTAGCCTTGATGTAAGCAAAATAGGTATTGCAACCGACAATACCAACCGCAATCTCCTCAGATGTTACAAGCTTGTCTGGGATAAGAAAGAAACTATCGAAAGTAGACATATAACATTTGGTAAAACCAGATTTGGTTTTGGTTTTGTGTTTCATTTTAATTCATATATTAAACTCGTGTAGATATAAAATCGTTACAACGTTGACAAATATCGAACTTTATTATAAATAGTCTTACCTATTATTCATATCAATTTATAACTTCAAAGCATAATCATGTACGCTTGTATATATGTAGTATTAGTTATCAATAACCGACGGAATATTATGGCTTAGTCTGAAATTAGGACAGTCGTCCTCACACTGTTGCAGATATAAGTATATATATAGAACCACTCTAAAGGGGTCATTTCACCGAGAAATCTTCCCGGAAGACTGAGCTGCGATCTCAGAGGGTGGATTGGTCGCCGCAGGTCGCACTTAGTCGACAGTTGACCGAGGGTTGGTCGTGCCTTAGTCTCCCATGGTCGCACATGGTCGAGGATTGGTGTCCCGGAAAAAACAGATCGTAGCTCGGTTTTTTGACATGTCAAAAAACCAAGCCTCGACCTAAAAGTCGCACAGAGAGCGTCGAAAGAGCGAGCGAGATCTAGGAAAGAACGCATTGGTCGTGAGACGATCGAAACTAGAGCGGGGATGAGCGAGACTCAGTCTTCTCGAGCGAGAACTGGTCGCGCGAATGGTCGTGCTGCTCGACCTTGCTCGATCCTCGCTCGATCTGTGCGATCTAGCTTCGCTCTTTTGCGATTAAGCCTCGCTCCGCGCGACCTGTCCCAGACCTTCCCTAGACCCGTACGTTCCATATTATTTCCATTGGCGACCTCTGTGCGCTTAAGCTTCAACCAAATAAGATTGACCCTCGCTTAACTTGAGGTTCTATAGATCTTCTATAGTTAGTGTCCATCTTTGCAATCCAAGTCCCACCATGGCCAAAATTTCGTCAAACATCTCCGGGGGCATACGGAGATAGGTCCGGTATAGGTAGCTTCATCTCCCAGCCTCAGTTCCGTCATGAGGGAGGTGTACTGACAATAATGTTCCCTCTGGTGTTCACGCAGCTCCTTTTCAGCATGGTTAGCATAACCAGAGAGTCTTGTTGCAATTTCAGGGCATGGTGCTGTAATACAAAAGCATGATGCAGAGCGATTGGGTCCATGTTATCCCTTCGGAGACTGGTCAAAAACTGATGGTCGGCCAACGATCGCCGGGCATTGTATAACGATCGCAGTGGGTCGCGCGCAAATCCGTGCAACCAAAACCAATGTGCGCGTAGCTCGGGCGAGACTCTGTCGAGGAAAGATCGAGATTTTGTCGTCTAATCGAGGCTAGAACGTTCGAGTTCACATCTAAATCGTATTGATCGAGGGTACATTGCAACTCGTACGTAGCTAGATCGGCCGGGAACGAGTCTTGGTCTGCCGAGGTCGCGCGCTTGCGAGGATAGGTCGCCGAGAGATCGAGGCAATGTTGCAGATTGGTCGAACAGAACGAACCTTGGTCGTGTGTAGAGCGTATATGACCTATATAGAGCTTACACATCGTAGGTCAAACGAGCTAACATCGAACATATAGCGTGCACAGAAAATAATGGGGTAGGTCGCACGGGTTTTGCCCTCGACTATGGGGAAAGCGAGCTGCGATTAAGGTCGTGCGTGGTCGCGTGCGACCTTTCCAGGTCGTACTCGGTGAAATGACCCCATTACAGGACCACTCAATGATTAAAGATTGAGGTTATTAAAAGTAGGTTGCTGCTTAATGCAGGACAAAAGTAATACCGAAAGTCCCTGCAGCTTTCTACATCACATTTATTCTGTATTAAGCTAATATCTGATTCCATCACGAATACATGTATAAATTTCGACACGTAATTTCTAATGCACTTTTGAACATTCAACTGACCTCTTTTCTTTGTTTCTTCGTATGGTTGTTGTTTCTCTAATCCGAATACCATCGCAGGTTTTTCGCCACTCAATGTATCGCCCTTCCCTGCTAACGATGATGTTGGTTCCTGTCCTAAGTTTTCCTCACCATTTCCTGAATAAATAATTGATTGCCATCGCGGTTGTTGTGGATTAGTGGGAAGGGGATATTATCAGTTATACAGTGCTTAGTGTCCCAAATATACACTGCCGGCATGAATAGTTGCTGACAGTGTATATTCCATATTAGGGACATTAAGCATTGCATAAAGATTTATCTTACCGACTACCTTTAATTTCAAGCATTTACACGCATGATTGCATCATAGACCTACATGTATGGCTTTGAGCGGACGTATTTCCGAGGAGTAACAAGGGAATTAATTCTTGCGACCTTCATATGAAAATGAACAAAATTATTTTTCTTGTTAATTACCTCTCTTTAATAGAAAATAATGGGGGGGGGGGTACTCACATGTAGTTTATATATTTTGTTGTTTTTTATATTTATAAACCTAGACTAATGATATGTTATGATAAACATAAATTATTATTATAAGAATATCATATGGCTGTCAAGCAAGGGAATTAACTCCTGATTTTAGTAACCCCATATGTGATTTATGGGGTTTTCACGTGACCTCAATTGAGCAATGGAATTACTAGAATTTAGTAGGAAGTAAGATAAGTTTATTTACACCGTTTTGTTTTCTTTTAGGATACGGATGGAATAAGTGTGAGATTGTGCGCCCCAAAACCGGTTTAAATCCCTAGCGGCTATTGCCACTGACCGTTCAAAGGTGGTACTCCCATCTTCCCCTTTTGATTCTTTGTTTTGTCTTCATGCATCTCTTTGTGTTTTGATAGATATGTACATTCGCTTTGTTTTTCTTGTTGTGGTACTGTTCGGGTGACTGTGAGTTTTTGTTTGTGGTTTTCCTGCACGACTCATACTTCTACTTTTGAAATACAAGGTTTTCTGTTTATGTGAACATTATTTTGTCTTGGCGTCGTTTCCCATGTCTGGAGGAGAGAAGTTATTGTTGGTTCTGCCCTGACCGTTCCAAGGCGGTACTCTCTTTGTCAACCCTACTTTTATGTCTGGTGTATTTGTGTCTTTTTACTTGTGCGTTTGTTCATGTTTAAAATGTTTCGTCCCGTGTGTGCGTCTGTATGTGTATGTGTGTGTGTGGTTGTGTATCGCTTTCTGTCGATGATTTGGTAATGGATTTTCCTGCTTGACTTTACTACCTTTCATTTACATTTTGACTTGGTTGAATGTGTGATAAGCGTCTGGTTGGGTACCAAAAACTTAGTTTAAACCCAGTAGCCTTTTTGACTACTAACCGTTCCAAATCGGTACCCCTGCTTTCATCATATAAGATACATGTTTTATCTTCATACAATGTGTTACTAAAACTATATAAAAGTACAAAAATGAGTCATGCAGGAAACACCACATACAGAACAAACAGTCGCCCGAACAGCAAACAAAATAAACCGCGTTTTATTGCATATTCTAACTACATGTATTGTTTTTTACAAACTCGTCTATACTTTTGATTTCATGTTTAACGAAGATAAAAGAACATGTTCAGAATAATTATATTACTTAACAACGACACGTGTTAAGTGCTTGTGTGGCGGCCGTAAAAGGTCGCACCGTACTTCATTCCCAATGTTATATTTTCTGGTCCTTCGGGATCATTAGTTTTGATGTTATTAGTTTTGAAAATTGAATACTCCTTAAACCGGTGCTAGGGGGCATGAGCACCGTTGCACTTTTAATTACTACTCATGAACAGACTCAATAAATCCGAGTCTGCCATTGTTTCTTTTTGCATTGCTACTTTTGCTTTCGAAGGATCACCCATTTTCAGAATATATTTACTGACTAGCCAATGACATATTGCACCAATTATACTAGCTTAGTTTGCAAATCACTAACATTTCTTCTGTATAACATATTCGTACGTTTCTGGAATGCTATATACCGTCAGGTGATTCCGTATTCGTATGGGTACGAATTGTGCACCACTGGTCGCCGATTTGTTTTTGTACTACTATGAGGTATATTTCACGTTAAAAGTACAAAAATGAGTCATGCAGGGAACACCACATACAGAACAAACTGTCGCCCGAACAGCAACACAAGGAAACAGCAAATGTACTATAAAAACATCAAGAGACGCACAAAGACAAAACAAACATACAATAGGGGGAATATGGAAGTACCGCCTTGGAACGGTCAGTGACAAAAGTCACTGGGGGGGGGGGGTTAAACCGGTTTATGGGCACCCAACCTCACACTTATTCCATCCCCACCCTAAAAGACAAACAGTGTAAATAAACGTATCCCCTCTCCGACTAATCTACAACAACCGCGATGGCAAATACAGTGGTAAAGTGCATGTATAACGAAAACATTTAAGTGAACAAATTGTATCCACCTATTGCTAGCGTACTCAATGATTGAGCTGCAAACAGAGTAACTGTAGAAAAGTCTTGTCGGCGTACAAGAGGCCAGCGTGATTGCCAACTGTAAAAGGGTTGACAACCAAACATGCAGTATGTTGTAGTATTATAGGATCATATCCCTTTTTAATGATTTTTTAACATATTTGATGAACAAATTGAGAAAATGGGTATGTGCAATAATTTTACGAAGTTTGTAAATCACATCACCATAAAATTCAGGATGTGAAATACCGTGTCGCAGAAGTGCCTTGAGATTATATTGGTACTTGTCAATAAGTGAGAGATTTCGATAGTAAAATTTAGAGAAAGGTTTTCTTAGTTTATGGTAGCTAAATCCTTGCTTAAGCAGCTTTTCAGTTAAAATGAGATTTCGACTGTTAAAATCGTCAATAGATGAATAAGATCTAGCAAAACGAATAAGTTGAGATATATAAACCCCTTAAGATGGGACATGGGGAACATCTTTTTTGTCATATATTTTAGAATGGAAAAGTAGTAAAGTCAAGCAGGCAAATCCACATGCAAGACGCAACCACCACCAAAACACCGATAGACAGCATGACACACACACACACAACCACACACCCAAACGCACACACACACACGAAATGAACACAGAAAACACCAAAAGACACACAAGAAACAGGGACAAACGTTCCACAACATGAACAAACCACAAGCACAAAGACGCAAGGCAAACAAAAGGAAGGGTGACAAAGAGAGTACCGCCTCGGCACGGTCAGCAGCAAAAACACCACTGGGGGTTTAAACCGGTTTACGGACGTCCTAACCTCACACTTCTCTCAAAGTCACCCTAGCTTTACAAATATTGTAAATAAAGGTATCCCCGCTGGACTTACCCACAACATAGACGACGGTGAACACAGGACATGTAAAACATAGCATAATAACTGTGACAAACCGTCAAATATGTACTCAATGACTTTGCTGAAGTCAGAGCACCTGCAGGTAAGCCGTTAAGGGCACGACAGGGAAAAAGTAATACATGAGTCTGGTAAGCCTTTTAGAAGCAATAATTCCCTTATCAATTTTAAGGTCTAGATCAAGAAAAGCTGCATAATTGTCGGAAGGGTTAGCTTTATTCAATTTGAGTTCTTTAGGATACATTGTAGGAATCAGAGTATCAAAGAAAGGGTTATCTAAGTTAAAAATACCATCCAAATATCGTGAAGTTTCATTGAAGGCTTTTATCACATCTTCTTGTGATTGTGGATTCAAACGTAACATGAAATCTCTCTCATAGCATTACAGCAGTACAAAACTTTAAGTTTAAGTTTAAACCCGCAATCACAAGATGTCATAAAAGTCTTCAATGAAACGTCTCGATATTTGGATGGTATTTTTAACTTAGGTAACCCTTTCTTTGACGTTTCGATTCCTGCCATTTACCCAAATGAACTCAAATTGAATAATGCCAACCCTCCCGACACGTATAAAGCTTTCCTTGATCTAGACCTTAAAATTGACAATGGATTTTTTCTTCTAAAACTTATGACAAAAGAGGTGATTTTGATTTTAATATTGTAAATATCCCTCATCTTGACGGAAATGTTCCCCGTGCCACATCTTACGAGGTTTATATATCTCAGCTTATTCGTTTTACTAGAGCTTGTCCTTCTGTTGACGATTTCAACCGTCGAAATCTCATTTTAACTGAAAAGCTGCTTAAGCAAGGATATACATATAATAAACTAAGAAAAACATTCTCTAAATTATATTATCGAAATCTCTTAATTATTGTACAAGTACAAATGTAATCTTTAGGGGCTCCTGCGACACGGTATTTCATATCCTGAAAGTTATGGTGATATGATTAACAAACTTTCACATTGTTCATTAAGAAATTAATTAAAACGGGATATGATCCTATAGTTCTACAACATATTGCGTGTATGGTTGCAATCACGCTGCCCTCTTTTCATTATCGCCGACAAGAAAGGTTTAGTACTATATGAAGACGTTTTCGTCGTACCTTTTATAATTTGTCTACAGTTACTCTGTTTCCAGCTCAATGATTTAGTACACTAGCGATATCTATATACAGTTTTTTTTTCTCTAAAATATGTGTCCGTTCTACCACTGTATTTGCCATCGCAGAGGTTGTAGAGCACTGTCACTGATCTTGCACTGCGGTATTTCCATCTTCCTCCTATTGTTCGTTTGATCTGTTTTGTGTGTCTCTTTTTGTTAGGTAGTTATGTACATTTGTTGTTTTCATGTTGTGGTGCTGTTCTGGTGGCTGTTTGGTTTGTATGTTTCCTGCATGACTCATAGTTGTGCATTTACGTTTGTTGTGCCAAACATATTATTTTCGAGTGTTTCTCTTTGTTTTCTTATCACTAATTAATATTCATGAGGATGCAAATGTAATTTGCATGATGTAAACCAAACATGAAGATTCATACATCAACTATGTTTATATCATTTAAAATTATCGCCAAAATAGGCCGCGATATATTTGTATGTTGGAGATATTTAAACACATTGTAATATGGAATATGAGGTTCGAATAGTTGCCTAGGATACATATATATATCACCATCAGTGCCATATAAGTTGTCCCAAATTTATTTATCTAACAATCTTTGTAAATTTCAATGATCATTTAAAAACTTTAGCTAACCATTTTGCATTTTGTTTGCTTTATAAGAGAAAGACTTGTGTCTTTCGAAAATTTTAACATATTTTACTGTTCTCATTAATATTCATACATATGCAAATTAGTTCATATCAGAAAGTAATATTTACTATTAAAGCAATGCCCCATATCTATGTAAAATTGATTTCATGATTCATCTAGTGGAGTATTACAGGTAGATATCAACTTTCCACAATTTATGAAAGGATCGGTTACCATGGAAACAGTAACAATGCTACTTCCAGTTCATTCTTTAGTTATCAATTTAGATACTTTGCTGAGTATATTGTCATCAATTTAAATTACATTACATTTGAAATCGTTTTCTGATATTGGTAGGTTAAAATGTGAAACGTTTACGTTATTTCCGTATTTTTACCATTTTTTAAATATTCTCATTAATATTCATGTGTATGCCAATACGGTAATTCATAAGTATAGCCTTAAATCAAAAGCACGCAGTCTAATCTTTTATTTGGTACCAGTTTATACAGTTAGCTCATTAACTCTCAGTGATATGGTAGATTGTTGCAGGTAGGTGTCGACTAATAAAATATGTGTGAACAGAGTGAAATGAATGGTTACTATGGAAACAATTAAAACGTTACTTAGAGTTGTTGTTTTTTCATCAAATTTGATATTGTGTTTTCTGAGGAATTTGTCACCATGTTAAACTGCATTTGAAGTTGTTATCAGATATTTGTAGGATACAAAGTGAATAAGTTACATTATTCACGTTATTTCTATATTGTGTTTACTATTATTAATATAAATGAGTATGCAAATAAGGTAATAAAAAAGCTTGAAATAAAAGCAAAATGTCGTATCTCTAATTTGGTACCAGTTTTATAGGTTTAGAACAAAACCTGGCTGTGGTATGGACGCTTTAGCAGGTACCATTATGAAAACTGGGGTGTTACTATGGAAACCATTAAAACGGTACTTTAAATAAATGCTTTGGTCCTCAAATTGGATATTTTGTTTTCTGAGTTTTTGTCATGCATTTCAAGTTATTTTCTGATATTTGTAGGATAAAAAATGAAAGTTTTACGTTATTTCTATACCTTTTTACTATTTTTAAAGTTTTCATCAATAATCATGAGTATGCAAATAAGGTAATTTAATAAACAAGTTGGAAATAAAAACACAATGTCTTATTTTCCATTTTGTACCAGTTTTATAGGTTTAGGACAAAAACCGACTGTGATATGGGCGAATTTGCAGGTACGGTTCATCATTACGAAAACTGGGGGTTGCAATGGAAACGGTTAAAATACACATAGCCTTAAATAAAATAAAAGTACAACAATGAGTCGTGCAGGAAACACCACATACAGAACAAACACTCGCCCGAACAGCAACACAAGGACACAGCAAATGTACATAACTAGAAAAAACAACAAGAGACGCACAAAGACAAAACAAACATACAATAGGAGGAAGATGGAAGTACCGCCTTGGAACGGTCAGTGACAAAAGTCACTGGGGGGTTAAACCGGTTTATGGGCGCCCAACCTCACTCTTATTCCATCCCCACCCTAAAAGACAAACAGTGTAAATAAACGTATCCCCTCTCCGACTAATCTACAACAACCGCGACGGCAAATACAATGGTAAAGTGCATGTATAACGAAAAAACATTTAATTGAACATACTGTATCCACCTATCGCTAGTGTACTCAATGATTGAGCTGCAAACAGAGTAACTGTAGAAAAGTAATAAAGGGTACGACAAAACTGAAATAGTACAGATATCCGACGTTCTCCTTCCATTTCTGGATTTAAGAGGTCGCCTTCATAGAGTACTAAACCCTTCTTGTCGGCGTACATGCAAAGAGGCCAGCGTGATTGCCAACTGTAAAAGGGTTCACAACCAAACATGCAGTATGTTGTAGTACTACAGGATCATATCCCTTTCTAATGAATTGTTTAACACATTTGATGAACAAAGTGAGAAAATGGGTATGTCCAATAATTTTACGAAGTTTGTAAATCACATCACCATAAAATTCAGGATGTGAAATACCGTGTCGCAGAAGCTCCTTGAGATTACATTGGTACTTGCCAATAAGCGAGAGATTTCGATAGTAAAATTTAGAGAAAGTTTTTCTTAGTTTATGGTATCTATATCCTTGCTTAAGCAGTTTTTCAGTTAAAATGAGATTTCGACTGTTAAAATCGTCAATAGATGAACAAGCTCTAGCAAAACGAATAAGTTGAGATATATAAACCCCGTAAGATGGAGCACGGGGAACATCCCCGTCAAGATGAGGAAAATTTACAATATTAAAATCAAAATCATCTCTTTTGTCATATATTTTAGAAGAAATCATTCCATTATTAATTTTAAGGTCTAGATCAAGAAACGCTGCATAATTGTCGGACGGGTTAGCTTTATTCAATTTGAGTTCTTTAGGATAAATTGTAGGAATCAAAGCATCAAAGAAAGGGTTATCTAAGTTAAACATATCATCCAAATATCGACAAGTTTCATTGAAGGCTTTTATAACTTCTTCTTGTGATTGAGGATTCAAACGCAGCATGAAATCTCTCTCATAGCAGTACAAAAACAAATCTGCGACAAGTGGTGCACAATTCGTACCCATAGGAATACCAATTACCTGACGGTATATAGCATTCCCTTAACGTACAAATATGTTATCCAAAAGAAAGGTAAGTGCTTCGCAAACTTCTGAGCAAGTCCAATTGGTGTAATATTTCATTTGCTCGTCAGTAAAGAAAGCTTTTTCAGCATTACATGCCAATAATGATGTTTTTTCCCCGTGCAAATACTTTCTGGATTAAGTAAGTAAGCTTATCCTTAATTAAAATATGAGGAAGAGTTGTGTACAGAGTAGAAAAATCGTACGTGCTTACAGTGGATGCAAGATACCCTTTGTTCTTAAGTTTGTTCAAGACTTCTGAAGAGTTCTTAATAGACCAGAAGAGATTTATTCCAGTATTTTCATAAGTCTTATCACAGTAGAATTTTACATGTTCCTTTACCTTCGTTAAACAAGAAGTCAAAAGTATAGACAATTTAGTAGTTGTACATGAACTAGAATTTGCAATGAAACGCGCTTTATATGTTTTTTTATGTAGTTTTGGTAACCAATACATTGTAGGAAGTTTATGTTGTGTAATTTTAATATCGGTTCCAAATTGTTCACACTTTTTGACATGGTCTGAAATGATGGTCTTTTCGTCAGTGGTAACTGAAATGTATGACTTGGTATTAATAATTTCCTGCTTCAAGACATCGATATAATGTAATCGTCAAATAATAATCACATTATTCGATGCCTTATCAGCAGGAACAAAAACGTATTTTGAATGGAAATCCTGTAACCCCTTTTTAAGATGTCTAAAAGAAGTTCTAGGTTTAGGTGGAAGAAGGTGTTTGTTAGAGCTGTAAAAGGAAATGCGTTTATCAATTATATCAAAGATTAGTTTTTTCCAACAAGAAAGAGCATTAGATTCAACATGTTCTCTTCGACACCATTTAATACTAAAATATTGTAAAGCCTCCGCAATCTGAACTCGACAAGAGTTAAAATCTATCAAGGATGGTATTCTATATTTGGGACCTTTATTTAAAAGAGATCGTAGACGTTTATCTTTAATTATCTCAAAATTACCAGTAATCACATGACCAGCCGGAGAATAGCAAAATTTTGAGGTGGCGCAATCTCAATTATCAGGAATATTATCATTAATATTAAGGTCGGCCACAATTTTATTATAGTTGAAAATTGTATTTCTGATGGGTTTGTTATATTTGTAGCAGATGATAGGTGGTTCTGTATTTTTAAAGTATTTAGGAATAGTGTCAATTACATTTTTGTCTCTAAAAATACTTTGGAGGTCAATAAAATCAATACCTTTATTAATAAACGGAATTTTCAAGAAGAATCTTTGGTGTTCAGATAATTTGTCAATGTGCGGTCTGAGAACATGTAGAGTAAAGCTTTGTATCAAACTAGCCGTTCCTATGAGAGGATCTGATCTAAAAATAATTTTATCGGCTTGCTCGTCAATTTCTTTTAATGAACATATAGATAAGGAGGAAAGTATAGAAAGCATTCGCGATTCTGATTCAGGAGACTTTTCTGAGCACATTGGTACCCATGAAAAACGTCTAGTGGGGTGCATGGAAGACCATATTGGCTCCCTGAGTACTAGCAGTGTTCTTCAATTACTGTTATTACCTATTTTTTCATAACAACTACTACTGTTACTACTAGAAGTGCTACCACCACAACCACTACTACGACATTTATTACTACTAATACTACGAATGCCATTTACTACTGCTAAAACCGTAATTGCATTGCAATCTTTTTTCTGAAAAAGACACTACTTTAAATTGAAATAAGGTTAAGTCAAATGTAGAATTTGGCAGCAGAAAGCAAGACGCAACATTTACCTTTATTATAATTTGACTTTATAGCTGTGCTTTCGTATACTCGGTGCATTTTAGAGTATGAGCTGCTGACTTCATTCAGCAAGTCGACCGGTAGTCCCATTTCAACAATTCTTCCATCGTTCATCACAACCATCACATCACACTCATCCAAATACTAGTCCATGAAAAGAAATAAACTTAAACTCAATAAACCCGAGTCTGCATTTTTCTCTTTTCACATAGCTACTTTCGCTTTCGAAGGATTTCCTACCTCCAGAATTTAGCCTCCTGCTTGGTTTTTATTCTATTTGTAAATAACAAGCATAGCTTATTGACGTTTCACCTTTAATTAGAGACAAACAACCAATTTTAGCATGTGACATAACGCCATAAACAAAAGACAAACACAAAGCCTCTAAAAATGTCGGATCTTGGCCATTAGGCACAAACCATTAGCTCATTGAACCAGGTAGTAACAGGGCAGACATAACTGAATTCCAATTTTACTCAGGTAATAACAGGGTAAGTGTGCCTGAATTCCAAATTGACTAACAAAACTTACATAACACTGTATTTATTCTCCTCCTCGTAGTGGCACGAATCTTGCAGAAGTTGCATCAGACTTGTTTTATAAACACTGTCAATATGGTTAAAAATAAACTATTTTAAACTAGGATAACCGTTCGTTATACACAGCTGAAATGCTACATCCTAGGCAACTCAGGCTGGGAAATATCAAGAAAATAAAATAAAATACACAAAAAGGAGAGGTGTTGATATCTTATAAACGTTATGACATGTTTCGATATAAGTACGACAACACGATATATGTTTTCAAAGCCAAAAAGACTGAAGCAACAATGATGTCATATACAAACTACCCATGTCGGAGAATATATGTAAAACGAGAACCTGAAGTTGATTTGTCACCAATAGAACCGTTTTGTCTTTCAGCATTCCTTTTATACAAGAATGGAACACTTGTTTCCCTACTCGGACGTCTAGGGCGGACATTGGATCATCCAGTATATAGATGTCGCTGTCCCTGTACACAGCACGAGCAAGACTCACACGTTGCTTCTGACCACCACTGAGGTTTATCCCCCTTTCACCAATCTAAAAGTATATTTGAAACACATTTAATACAACGCATAACCAGATGAGTACTCATATAACACATGACATCATAAACATTAACCAGATTAATTTATAATGGCATATCAACACACGCTGTTCTCGCTATGCCGGAAACTGTAGAATCATATCTATATAGCTCCAAAAGCAAATTGAGAAGACTGTATGCGCTATACCCAATTATAGTGTTAATTGATCATTGTCACAAATTCAACAGCACTTTTAGTACTCTGATTTTAATCCTTTTGTTGGTATACTGTAAAAGTGTATCTCTGCTGTGTAATGGGTGTTGAGAGTAATTTCAGCAGCATTAGACCAACTTGTTCCACTATGACGATAAGATAAGTCCCTTAATTACATAACCTACCCCTCCCCGCAAAAACTAAGATGCATTTGAATGCTTGTGGTGGATGCCAATAGTAGGTGGATTATTGAAACGGGTAGAGATTTTCCTTCAGTAGAATTTACCTGCTCTGTACTAGAACATATATACTTAGGGCCATGCTTTATATGTATTACAAATACGCATAAAGATATTACACAAAATGCTTTGATTCACAACTATACATGTGAACTACATAAAAATGGATATGTTTTCCAGTTGGTAGTGTTTGCTACCAAAAGGTATTTTTCCTACGTATAATGCATGCAAAGATTATTGATTCATTGAATAACTTCATTCGTTACTGGTTATATAATGAACGAGTGCACAATAATGTTCAGCATCCTCCATCACTACTACATATGCAATATGAGTTTTCTTTCTGATGATTATAACATAAATTACTGTTAATTGGAAAAGTAGTAAAGTCAAGCAGGCAAAGCCACATGCAAGACGCAACCACCACCAAAACACCGATAGACAGCATGACACACACACACAACCACACACCCAAACGCACACGCACACACACGAAATGAACACAGAAAACACCAAAAGACACACAAGAACCAGGGACAAACGTTCCACAACATGAACAAACCACAAGCACAAAGACGCAATGCAAACAAAAGGAAGGGTGACAAAGAGAGTACCGCCTTGGCACGGTCAGCAGCAAAAACACCACTGGGGGTTTAAACCGGTTTACGGACGTCCTAACCTCACACTTCTCTCAAAGTCACCCTAGCTTTACAAATATTGTAAATAAAGGTATCCCCGCTGGACTTACCCACAACATAGACGACGGTGAACACAGGACAACATGTAAAACATAGCATAATAACTGTGACAATCCGTCAAATATGTACTCAATGACTTTGCTGAAGTCAGAGCACCTGCAGGTAAGCCGTTAAGGGCACGACAGGGAAAAAATAATACATGAGTCTGGTAAGCTCCTCCTGTATCCAAGTTTAAGAGTATACCATCATAGAGTACTACCCTCGGCCTGTCATCGCGCAAGCAAAGAGGGAAGCGTAGCTACCGACTGTAAAAGGGTCGATAACCAAACATGCAGTGTGTTGCAATATAATAGGATTAAATTTTTTAATGCGTTTTATAAACAAATCATGAAAATGGATATGACCCCGAATTTTCCTAAGTTTGTAGATAACATCCCCATAAAATTCTGGTTGAGAAATGCTGCATTTGTTTCTCAGTCAAACATGAAAAACTGCAAGCCGTCTTTTCCCATGAGGAAAGTTTGAATGTACCATTGCTTTCTTGGTAATAAACGTTTGTTTTAAAGATGAATGAACCATGGGTGGTAAGATATCAGTAATATATGAAGGATCCATATCATTATTCACTCTATACATAAAGTAATATTTTTGTTAAAGTACATGTTAGAGTCATGCAGGAAACACCGCATACAAAACACACAACCGTCCAAACAGCACCACGACGACAAACAGCAAATGTACATGTATATAAAAGACACAAAGAGACACAAAAAGACAAAACAAACATAAAATAAGGGGAAGATGGAAGTACCGCCTTGGAACGGTCAGTGACAAAACTCACTGGGGGTTAAACCGGTTTTGGGGCACCCAATCTCACACTTATTCCATCCCCACCCTAAAAGACAAACAGTGTAAATAAACGTATCCCCTCTCCGACTAATCTGCAACAACCGTGATGGCAAATAAAGTGGTAAAGTGCATGTAAAACGAAAACATATTAAAGTGAAGTAACTGTATGCACATATCGCTTGTGTAATCAATTATTGAGCTGCTAACAGAGTAACTGTAGAAAAGTAATAAAAGGTGCGACAAAAACGTATGTTCCTTTTGTGCTGGATAATTTCCCACCAATATTCATTATATAAATTTTCTAATGAAACTGATTTAGTAAGTCCAGTGACTTTTCTGGCGGCTTCTGTATGTAATCATACAATAGACGCTGACTCCTGTTTTGAACATCATTCCCAGACAATTGATAAATAATCAAGTAAAGGACGCACATATAAATTTGATTAAAGGCTTTTCTACCGAAACATAGTTTCAGTTTCTCATAATACCAATTATTTTTATGTTGAATTACTACCGGTAGTCTGTGTATTTCTGCTCAAAACGCTGGTAATAATATACATAACATCCGCAACTAATTAGTGAGTTAAATCACAGTTCTGCTGTGATTCATTCTACTGTTTATCACAGACACTAATGTGTGACATACAAAAGCATGCTGTAATATATTGCAAAGTGATGTATAATTACCTCTGTTTCGTCTCTGTCCTCAAAGAGTTGCAGATCGGTTTCTAAACCACAGATACTAATTACCGTCATGTACCTGCAATATAGCATTCAGCCTTGACGCATGTCTGTATGACACAGGTTATGGGTTTGTCAACTTGTTCATAATTTTGGACAGTTTGTTTCAAATTGCTGTTTACCAAAGAAAACACGAATCAAGCATATGCACTTTTTGCACAGGAACATGTCTGTCCTTATAGTATACTAGAAATGTGCTAGAGATGTCTTTTATAACATTATATGCGTCATTGAACATTTATTGATCGTCTTCTATATAAAAATAATTGAGTTGCCATACCAATGGACCTCCATAGGTGGACTGTCTAATACTGAAGCACCATATTTTCTTATTCACAAATACATGGCAAACTTGAGCTCTCACGGGTCAGAACCCTGATTAACCCTTATCCCACTAATAGAAACATGTCACTAAGTAACGTATCGTTTCATCGGGGTCTAAGCTCTGTGACACCCGGTCAATAGTTTCTCAAAAGATTGATCGAAGAGGAAGTAGTAAACCTTTCTAATCCTTTGGGATCATTAGAAAAACAACGGATAGTGACGAAGATTATGCAGCATAGACTATTATTACAAATTAGAAATAATCAACTTGAGAAATACCACTCAGCATCGTAATCCAATCCAAAGAGTATGTTTTCCTTTATTGTGCCGTTAAATATCGATGCCTGTTGGGCTAGATAGGCTACACTCCCGTCCACAGACAAGTTACCGTTCTTCAAATGCATCTACAAACGTAAGATTATTTAAAATGTGAACATTTTAAACCTAAATAATGTACGAATATATATTTCGAATGATGACTCTTAAGATCAGTCGTAACCTTACAGTAACACGGTAAAATTACAGTAACTTTAATCCGAACACTTTCATATACAACAGGTGTGTGCGTTATACAAGGTGTGTACTAGCTGTAGAGTAATTACAATGAACTGGAAACCTCAATCATGATAAAGGATTTAGTGCATTCCTTAATTGTATAAACGACTGCTTAAACAAATCTGATACAAAACGGGCATGCAATGTACTTCTGTATTGTTAAAGGTTTGACATAATCTGTAAGCAATCAATATGTAAGACCACAATTATATATGGATACGCTTATAATAAAATCGTAGAACACGCTGTTTACCGTAATTATTTTGAGATTTACCAAGGTATTTCGAAATGTGTCACACCCGTCACCCTGTTTTATATATAAGATCATAATTATTATTACCGAGCTACAAAAAATGCGTAACCAAATACTAAAATCGTTACTTTTCACCCAAACCCTATATTACGACCACTCTTTAAAATCGTCTCTGCGATACAATTCTAAAGAGTGGTCACATGGTTGATGGAGAAAAAAAGGAGTTATTCATGAAAATGTTTACATTTACACATCTTGTATGAATCTCTGTATATGGATACGCCTTGCATATAATCAATGATCACGCTGTGTACCATAATTATTGTAGCTTTTGTTCTCATTTCGCTATACATACCCTGCCCACAATTGCCGACAACAAAGATGACTTTCCAGATCCAACCGCACCACAAACTCCAACTAGCTGACCCTAAATAGCATAATGTCTTTCGTTTATATGGCTACCATTTTGCCTCATTTAAAATCAATTCTTCCTTCATTTCACATTTTTAATGTCCAGTCGAGAATCAGATTGATATCCAGCTGTAACATGTTGCATGCCTTTTGCATCGGCAAATTAAATACTTGGATTAGCATTTTATGAAAACACGTTATCGGAAATAACACTTTCCCTGTTAATAATATCGTTCAATGGAAAACTATTCTTACAATAACAGTACAAAAGGTATAGAATAACGTTTTAGAATGATGTGCATTACTTATTTATATTAAAATCCAACCAGACATAACTTCATAGAAAAAGCATTAACTCTGGCATATTGTACTGGTGCTTTTCAGTTCATAATTGCTACGTATATCTACATGTCCATGTTGGTTAAATCGGCTTGCCGGTTTCCTTTGTGTTCCATTAAACAACCGAGGTTCAGGCTAAATATGCGCGTATAATCATGTTACTACATTTTCTGTTCCTTCGGGATAATAAATGTCAATGCTCTTGGTAACTAAAATTGAACAAAGCTTAAGTAGGTGCTAGGAGTCGTGAATAGTGTTGCACTTTAAATATTTTACTAATATAAAGGGTTAGATTTCACTTTACCGGTATGCGTACTGTGCATGTGCATAAACAACAATGGCAACCATCAGTTCGAATCGACAGTGATGTAGTTCTTATTAAGCAAGATAAATCGTTTAAATGTGAAGAGTCTGGATTCAGTTTTAATCTTGCCCATATCATGTAGTTTTCAGTATCGTATTGAAGAAATTGTGGGAAAATGCAAACCTTTTTGATATCCATGCTTATGTTTGTAAGGTTGAATATATTTAAAAGTCCCCGTCCGAATTTGGCGATATTGGTCACTGTAAAATGTATAATTACAATAGTGCGTTAGTCTTGGGCAATATCGAATTCTGCAAAAAAGTATGGTATTAAATATTTCATCTCGCATAAGTTAATGCCCGGTTTCCACAACGATGCCGTACAATCCAGTAATATGTGCTGTTAATATTTCAGTTTGTATAACATTTATAAAACTTTTAATAATAATAGTAAAAAACCTATAAACAATCAAACTAGACAATGTATGTTCATAATTAAGTTTTTTCTTTCCTTTTAATCGTTTTTCTTACTTAATTATCTATTCAGTTTCATTTAAGAATGGTTCTCTAACTCTACCTTTCGTTAAGAGAAAAGCTATAACAGCCACGCATGGTAACACATTCTAAATAAGTGTGAGAATGGAATGTACAGCTTAATGTGTTACATTCGTAATTTGATTAGAGCTGCTACATGAACGGGGTTCATTTAACCCTTTCCTTCTTTTAAACACATTTTTCAAGAATCTCCAAACAAAAAACACCCATACCAGACGTATCCTATAGGAGTCCTCTGATCAGAGTCAACTCTGTTTCCTAATGCATTATATTGGTTTCTTCAGTTTCACAGGTGTCTACAACGTTCTCTCTTCCAAATTCATTATAACTACTGTGTCCATAAATATTTTAAGTAGTTATTGATTTTTTTAAATAAATCTAGAACAGAAGAGCGTTAATACTCTCTCACATGATCAAGACAACGAGGAACCAGTCATAACACAACTGAGCGACTGAACTGTCGACGTGGTCTGTAATTGCATTGGAGAAAGTATTAAAACGTGTTTTCTTACGTCCATCATTCCTCGACTGCCTTTGAATTGCCCCACTGCTTTCATTGCATTCCGCGCTATCGGTAGTGACTTCCCAGGAGAGGTTGGCTTGGTTGAATTCAATGGCATTGGCCTGATCGGAGCAGTTAGAGCAATTGAGAATGCATTCGTCCAATAGAAGAATTTTCTATAAAATATGAAATTAAATCAGATTTGCATAACTTTCCTCTGTGTAAAGCATTTGGTACGAATATACTCTATCTAAAATTATAATCCGCTCTAAATGATTCGGTGTGACCGTGATTTACTTCATCACGAAATTTAAGGAAAGAATAAGTCAACTTCACTTGTCAATTGTATTATTGCATAAAAGTGTCATCATTTGTGTCCCTAAAATCATGAATTACAAGTGCAAAAAAGTGTACCCATTATTTATACAGTCGGACATCAAACAACTGCAGAGTCCCGAGATGTTTCCCGGTACCGTGTGATTTTGCAGATACTCATTTCGGACAGTACTTGAGTTCACAGACATCATCAGTGGCATCTTTCATTTATTTTAAATACATATTCCAATTACAATCTAGCTCCGACCGTACATCAAATCTACACGGCGCAGTTTGGATCATTTTATGTTAATATCATCAATTAATATTATTAACATTTTCAATATGCACCTGCCCTAAATAATTAATGTCAAATTACAAAAAATCGAAGAGATACATTAAATCATATTTGGTCTTTGAGACATCATTAGTAAATATTCCCATCATACAATATCTCCTTTTCATCTAATATGCCAACCACTGGTAATTTTTTATTTATTTCTACATAGATTTTTCAAATGAAATATGTATATAACTGAATAAAACGAAGCCTCCCTGGCCGAGTGGTGATGGTTTACTACCAACAATCACGTAGGCCGTCGCCGCTGTTTATCGAATCCCGACATGGGCATTTGCATTTTTCATACGAGGAAACCATCCAGCTGGCTTGTGGTAGGTCGCAGATATTCTAACCGGGTATTCTTTTAACAAAGCAACGTGTTCCATGCAAGGAAAAGCGTCTGGGTAGGTCCGGCGGGGATACCTTTATTTACACTATTTGTAAAGCTATGGTGACTTTGAGAGAAGTGCGAGGTTAGGACGTCCGTATACCGGTTTAAACCCCCAGTGGTGTTTTTGCTACTGACCGTGCTCTCTTTGTCACCCTTGCTTTTGTTTGCCTCGTGTCTTTGTACGTGTGATTTTGTTCATATGTGGAATATTTATCTCTAGTCCTAGTGTGTTTGTGTTTTCTGTGTTCATCTCGTATATGTGCGTTTGGTTGTCTGAAATACTGTTGAAGCGACGTAAAACCCTAACACAAAGAAATAATACGCACAGTAATCCGTTCCAAGCTGACCTTCGCCTCTCCGTACGTCATTATGGCTAACGGCAGAACAGAAACAATCACACGCAGAAAGTTCATAGTTCCGACAATTGCAAAAGCCTATAAATCGCAAATAAAGACATATGACATACGCTAAAACGATCATAGGATAAATTACTAACAAAACATTCAACATTTTGGTTTTTGTTTCCAAAACGCCTGTATGGTGGCTGTATTCTGGAAGTTGAAACTTACAATCTTTTTCTTTTTCTTAGGTGCGATATACATATTGTGAACAAATATACTTTGGCCGAACCAAACTTTTAAACCACCATTCAAAATTTTGACGAAAAGATGCAATTTATATCGACAATGTACCTGGCAAATTATACTGGACATGAAATTTTAATGAGCATTATATGTTACATCAATGTGCATACAATGGTGAGTTACAAACTAAAAATACTAAATAGTTGTTCCTTCCATTTGCTTCATTCGATCGATAATTTGCATGTGGCGCATGTAATGGGAATTGTCTAAACAACGGCCAGTAGATATTGAACATGGCGAGTGACAATACAATCTGAAGAATATAAACTGCTGGAGATGCTCTTTGCACCGTTTAGGAACCTTCTGATCAGTGACTGCTCTGTTTGCTTGTGGATTTATATAGATGTAAGTCTGCAGTACTACTGAAGGTCACACATCCTGTACCCATACACTATCATACAGTGTCAGTAATCATGATGTAACTGTTTCTTACATACGACTGGTGATCGGATAACATGATAGTTATTGTATCATGGAGCATCGCATCTTTATCGCAATTTTCCTGAGGGAAGAACATATTATTACTATGCGGACAGTAACCATATATTGAAATAAGATACCAGCGTCAGTCGCAGGATAGTCACGTTTCCCGCAGGAGTTGTCTCATCAGGGTCTGCACTATTTACAAGTTGATTGTGTAGCTAGTGCACTCTACAGCAGTTATTGCACAGCGGAATACTTGTACACAGTGAAGATATATGTAATTATACAACAGTGCATGGGTAAAGAAAGAGAAATGTATTTTAAAATTGAGCAAGAGAAGGGTTAAGATACATTACGAAATGACGCATGACTCACGGTTGGTACTGTAAGATCATTTCCTACAGCAATGTACACGCTGATGGTGATAACAGAAGCTATTGTCGTTGCAGTAAAAATGATGGAACTGCTTAGCGCGTTCACCACTGCTGAATTCAATAAGTATTTCTGTTCCGATTGCCTGTCACCTGTGCGAGATTTGGAATTTTTCTGTTTCCAATAGCATGCAAACTGAGGTATGAGGTATCAGTCATATTGCGATGAAAAGTAATGTTTGTGACAAAACAATTTCATAAACTGGATAATGTTTTCTACTATATGCTTGCTATGATAAAATTCTCTTTTATAGTTGCCAATTTAACAGTAAAGTTAATTAATATTGGTTTGGTTGTATCAGTGATTTACGTCGCTTTAACACTATGTCAGTCAAATCTCGACACCCAGCTGATTACAAGTGGAGGAAGATCCAAAGTTTTCTGTGCATTGAACAATTTGTTTCGGGCATAGCAGACTACTCCAGTAGAGCCGCTGCCACCTCACATGATAAATCTAAATGCCCAGACTGGGATTTGAATCATAGTTATGAAGCGCTAAATAACTGTCATTCGCAGACCATAACTAGGGAGGCAATAGCTAGTTTATCGTCATACATTCGTTATTTCAAACATGCCTGCTCATGGAGTCAAGCGTTAGAATATATAATACGATCATGAGTTTGACCTGTCATCAGAGATTGCGACTTACCTTCGATTACATTTTTAAATGGTCGCTCCCATGCATACATCTTGACGATTTTCATATTGTTCAGAATCTCCCCCATTCGTTTTACCTTTACAAATATAAATGGCAAATACAGATGAACCTGTCTTAACCCTTCGCTTGCTATTCACGTCAATATACCTACCTGTAAATAGTGAATACCTAGATGAGACAGCTCCTGCAGGAGCTGTCTCATCAGGGTCTGCACGATTTACAAGTTGATTGTGCCACCAGTGCACCCCACAGCAGTGAGTGCACGGCGATATACGTGCACACAGTGAAGATATATGTAATTATACAACAGGGCATGGGTAAAAAAGGAAAAATGCGTTTTAAAATTGAGCAAGAGAAGGGTTAAGCGGTCTTCAAAAAGAGGTCTGATTATGGGTATTTAAGGCAGGTGGTAGCTTTCTGCAGGTCAAAATCAATGCCATTACTTTTGCCCTGCATTGCAATGTGTGTGTTCACTAAATGAATAACCGCTCAGAACAGGTAATATTGTATATGTTACTGGGGGTTAAACCGGTTATGGGGCGCCCAATCTCACACTTATTCCATCCCCACCCTTAAAGACATACAGCGTAAATAAAGAAGAGATCCCCTCTCCGACGACCAATCTACAACCACGGCAATGACAAATACATTGGTAATTTGCATGTAGAACAAAAAACATCTATACGTGAAACAAACTGGATCCACTTATTGCTAGTGTACTCAGTGAAATCAGTAGATAAGTGAAACACAATTATAATGCCTTATATGTGTGTACCAGGCTGTATGGCTTAACCAAAATCCATATTTCAAAGGCATGTCTATGAATTAAATGATTGTAAGTTCACCGATCACCACCCTTCAGAATTTATTTACTATATATAAGCTTTACTACTCTCTATAAACTGAATGTGTGTGATAGGGTGGGGCGTAGCACAGAACTATTACTTACCCTTTTGTCGGTAAATTGTACACATAGTTTCCTGAATTCTTGAAATTTTCGAACGAAGTATGTCTGAAATAAAAAAGAGTTTATTTTACACTGTCTGTACCTTGTAAGGCGAGAAGAAATTAAGACATATTATGTTAAAAAACTATATTTCTATTGTACGGTTACGGAAGGATCATGTGTTTAGGTTATATGTATACCAAACACATCTAATACTGTATAGTTTCAGGCGGATTTCGTTTTTTCGACAAAGATGACTATTTTTCTAACGACAGCTGCTTTTGTAGAACCAAACTGTAGATGCGCTTGTTGTATTGATCTTCAACGCAGGTGCCAGCTTAATGGATCCAGGAGCTTTCTGTATGACTTTCACCAGACATCTGCCTATAGACATAAATTATTCATTATCAAAATTCCGTAGTATCGAATTGTTACTGTATTCCTATAGAAATGATGAAATATCGAGTATTCATTAGATTATGTTCTGTAATGGCATGCGAGCAAAGGGCATTTTGACAAAGGCAAAAACTGTAGAAACAGATCGAAGTTCAATGAGCAAAGAGAATAGACCCTAATGAGACGGCTCTCGTGGGCAGACATATGGGTTTGCTATATTTACAAAGCCGTTTAAATGTATATCTATCAGGTAAATGGTTCAACCATACAGCCTTATACAAATGTAAAGCAACATATTGTTTTCCCTTGAGAAGGTTAGATCACAAGCGCGTTAGTCCAAGGTCTCGAACTGATTATACGCAAAACCAACCGTGTTAAACATGGTCGTGCATAAAACGTGCCTGTCCTACCTTTATTATCCTACGCATTCCAACACTCAACATCTGCTCGAGTTTGTAAAACTGATCCAGCAAATTTATGCCATGCATATTGATTAACCTTTTGAATATTGACATGTAAGAAATTTCAAAGTCATATTATTACTTAGATAGCATACTAACACACTATTTGGCAGAATCTAGAAACAGATGTATATCAATTCATAAGCAAACAGGGCATACCCTGATCTGACAGCGTTTGTATCAGTCGTCTCATCTAGGTATCCTCTGTTTACATAGGCTATATGTTTATGACAGACTGGCTAAGTAGTTAGCAGTACAAGTAGTAACACAACGTCTTATCATCACCCAAACTGTTGCTATGGCAAAGGTTTCTTAGATGTTTTAATTACAGTAAAGCCTCTCTATAACGGCCACTAACTTACATCAAGTATTTTGTGTTAAAGACAGGTCGATGCTCAAAGCAAGGTGAAAGTAAAACAGAACGCTCTTATAGGAGCGTTCTGTTTTACTTTCACCTTGCTTTAAGCAGTCAACTGCATTGAATACCAACTAATTAACACAATTTAGTGGCCGCTATAGAGAGGTTTTACGTTGCTACATTTATAATTTTAACACTGCCCGCATTTAGTCCTGTTGTAATGTTTGCCTATTTCCGACTCGTTCAAACGTTTGAGAAAATATTGACGGGGCGTCCAACAGCCTGCATCCTGAAGAGGCGCGATACTCGACGAATCAAATGGACACATGCTGTTTCTGAATGCCAATCAGTTCGTAACGGGATATAGGTTGGTTCATTACCTGTATTAGGTAGCAAATTAGGAATGCACCCATAGCAAGAAAACACCAGTGGCTGATAATGATGTAGAAATAGACTGTCGCGATTATGAGGGATATTGGCACCACCAGAAGGAATGACACAAGCGTGGTACCAATGTGCAGCCGATGGGAATCCACACTGAACGCATTCAGTATCTGAAATAAAGTTTGCACAGAGGATGTTTGACCCAACAAAAACAATCTCAAAGGTAACACTAAACCTTACGTCGCTGTTAACCCTTCGCTTGCTATTCACGGCAATATACCTACCTGTAAATAGTGAAGACCCAGATGAGACAGCTCCTGCAGGAGCTTCTCATCAGGGTCTGCACTATTTACAAGTTGATTGTGCAACCAGTGCACTCCACAGCAGTGATTGCACAGCGAAATTCTTGTACATTTATAGATATAGATATATGTAATTATACAACAGGGCATGGGTAAAGAAGGAAAAATGTATTTTAAAATTCAGCAAGCGAAGTGTTAAAAATAACGTCTCAAATGTTGATCTGCTGGCCTTTTGACTACGCTGATATCGATCAAGCTTCTGAGACACTACTGATCGAGAGTCTTACACCTTGCATCCTGGTGAAGCATTGAGTTACTATGCCTTATTACCTAGCCTAGACCTTAACCGTTTTCCTCATATAAACGTGTTTTCACGAATTTGCAAACAGAGTAGACCCAGATCAGACAGCTCCAATAGGGGACCGTCTTGTCAGGGTCTGCTCTGTTTGCTAATGGAATTTGAAAATTGTTTCTTTATTTTATAAAATGGCTCAAATAGTCCACCTTTCATATGTTGTTGAAACTATTTTGTCAATGAATATTCAGGAGGTGTCGCAAATTTGAATAAATATTGATCAGGGAAAGGGTTAAAATACGCTTCTCCTTCTTTACCCATGTCCTGTTGTATAATTACATATATATTCACTGTGTACGGCTATTTCGCTGTGCAATCACTTCTGTGGAGTGCACTGATTGCACAATCAACTTGTAAATAGTGCAGACCCTTATGAGACAGCTCCTGCAGGAGCTGTCTCATCTGGGTCTCCACTATTTGCAGATAGGTATATTGACGTGAATAGCAAGCGAAGGGTTAGTACAAAGACCTCAACTGTATAACTAGGTCGTGTAAGCATTTGTAATACATTCATGATAGAGTGACATTAAAATGACATGCATACAGTAAACACTCCAAAGCGACCGTCTAAAAGAGTCATATTGATGGGTCTTTATGTCACGTGATTGATACAACAGCTTTCAGCATTACGTTCGACCTGTATTAAGTCATCATCCGATTTAACAAAAACAAAGCACCAGTGTTAATTCATTACGTGAATGCTTTAATATTTTCGGCACCAAATTACTAATTGCCGTCTGCCATCTAATTTTGTTCAATAATTCCCCAGAATGAGGAAATAAATACAGTTGAACTTCGATACCTCGAACTTCAAGGGACCATACAAATTAGTTCGAGATAACAGAAGTTCGAGTCATCGAATTTCTAATCTGGATAATTTCACAAGTTCACAGCTTAATGCAGATCGAAAGTAATGCTGAAAGCTCCTCTAGGAGCTTTAAACATTACTTTCAACCTGCATTAAGCTGTCAGATGTGTTTCTAGATATGCGAAGTTAAACAGTTTAGAACAATTCTGTATTGTAAATTGTGCAAGGGCCGGACTTTTAGTTCGAGTTATCCCAAAGTTCGAGTTATCAGAGTCGAGATATCGAAGTTGCACTGTAAATGCAAATTTCAAAGGAATAAAGCACAGATATAGAAATAGAGTTTGCAACAAGAAGTGAAGTGCCTGATTAGCCGCTCCCCTCCCACCCTTTTAAAAGGCGGCGTCTGATCTGCGACTGTACTATCTGTCGTTGTTCATTTTTGCGCCTTTGGAGGGTTAAATGTGTTCTGTTCTGTAGATACCTGAGCATTAGTTGTTCCTTTTAGAGTTCGTAGCTTCAGTAGTTTGTCAAACACTAGTCCGTTCATCCCGCTCCGAAATCTGGCACCTGGGATTAAAATAATATCTGATAATAAGTTAACATACATGTCGGCTGACAGGTGCATTATGTAAAAAAAAACCGTAAACAAGAGCTATGGATTATATTGCCAAGCTATATTGCATTGTATTTCGATCTAATAGGTACCATCATTGATCTTTATCACAGGTGACAGTTTCATGCAGGGTGAATGTAATGCAGAAAACTACCCTAGGAGCTTTATGCATGGCAGTCATCCTACATTAACCTATTCCCTCATATTGACGCCTTTTTGGCGCCTCTGTAAAAGTCACTGAAACCATTATGATAACCATATCACAATGGTTTCAACACTACACATTTCTAAAATTCTCCCTTTCTATAGTTGATGCTCCTTTTCGGTAGATTTATTTAAAGAGGTTGGGCCTAAAAATAGCATATGAGGGAATGGGTTTGGCAGCCACCTGCCTACAAAGACATAAAATCCAAACGTAAGTATTCGTGTTAAAGTACTTGTGGGTTTTTTTTCAAATCGATGAAAACGAAAGTAGGTTTAAATTTAGAGACTATGACGTTTATAGTATTTTTGTGAAAGGGGATTCAGAAAAATACAGCGCAATTTAGTTTAGTAAATTATTGTTGTTTTTCAGCTGAAAACGATCGAATAAAAAGCAGGGCTGTTCTAATGGTATAATGAGTGGTACATTCACCACCTATATTAGTGTTTTGTATAAAGGCGCCCAAGTACTTTAAACAATTAAACAAATTGGTTCATATATTATAAGAAGGCATGTAGAACCTGCCCTAAGCTGACATTCATGTATTGCACACATACGTTTTAAAATGCAGGTGATTGCTTAATGCGGGGCAAAACTATATAGCTTTCTATACTGAATTGCATTAAGCTGCCATTTGTCATACGGATGCATAATTAGACATCTTTTGATGGCCATTTGGGATAGATTCTACTGTATATGCATCATCGTTTGTCGAGTACATGTATAAAATAAAAGAGAGCATACCTATTTGTGCCCCGGATACCGTTAGAGCGGAATAAGAGCATGCACGTAGTATTTCACAACATACCATAGCCAAACATATACCTATACCAAGCCATGTGTCATCAGCTGGGGCCTCTATGTAGCTCAGGATTAGGTTCACCAGATATGCCTACGATAGTCAGTAAAACATTACATCAGACCAGTTCATAGGCATGTATTCTTCAGTGCTATCGTCTTTAAAAGTTCTTTAAAAGTTAATATTTGATTGTGTGGAATATGTACATGTTGTGCCTTGTATCGAAGACGAAAATGAACGAGTACAGATATGAATACAAAATTGCATCGCCAATTTTAGTTAAAAAGGAATTGAGAACAATTTTAGGCATGCATATGTTTTATGCAGGATGAACGTTATGCAGAAAGCTCCTTTGATAAGTTTCTACAGGACATTCGCCCTGCATTAAGCTGCCATCTGTCTTACAGACCTGTACTGCTGCTAGTTGTAACGTCCGCTGTATTGGGGCAGCCTGTGAGTCATACACAAAGCTTGGTAATGTTTGTTGGACCCATCCATTCTAATGGTTTATACTCGCGAATATGCTATATGCTGTGTACCTCAACAAAACAAGAGCACCGCAAGACGGGGCAATATACGCCCGAAGGCTGTTCTATAAAATTATGTTGAAAAATAAAGGAGGAGTTAGTTGCACAAGAAACTGCTACCCGAAACTATCAAAGGGCAATAACTCCAGAATGAAAATTGATATGAGAGTTATCTCACTGATATGCACAACTACACATCAATATCTATCATTCCTAAAAGTTTGAAGAAATTATGTTGAAAAATAAAGGAGGAGTTAGTTGCACAAGAAATTGCTACCCGAAACTATCAAAGGGAAATAACTCCAGAATGAACAAGTCATTTTGACTATATACATGCTGACTAAGTTTGATGAGGATTGGATTTTATTTGTTTGAGTTAGAGAGCGGACAAAAAACGAATTTTGTTTAAAATTTGTTAAAAAGTTAATAAAAAAGGGGAGATAATTCAGAAGTGTGCAGGGCGATGATGCTGATTATCGAACTTAGCCGAGTCATTTTGGCCATATACATGCTGACCAAGTTTGAAAAGGATCCGATTCAATTTGTTCGAGTTAGAGAGCGGACAAGAGAATTTTGTTAAAAATTTATTAAAAAAGGGGAGATAATTCAGAAGTGTGCAGGGCGATGTTGCTGATTATCGAACTTAGCCGAGTCATTTTGGCCATATACATGCTGACCAAGTTTGAAAAGGATCCGATTCAATTTGTTCGAGTTAGAGAGCGGACAAACAAAAGTTCACGGACGGACGGACGGACGGACAGACAGACAGACAGACAGACGGACGGACGGACGGACGGACAACGCCACGACATAATACGTCCCGTCTGAAGACGGGCGTATAAAAATGGATGGATTCAAAAACGATATGGACGGGATGTCCTTCAATAATATGGGAATGAATGATTTAATGAGTGAATGATCTTACTGATGACAGGAACGACGACAATGCAAACACCAGCATGTTTATGATGTTAATTAGGACTCTTCGTCGTATGAACTTGAGCCAAACCCTGTAGAATGATGCTCGTTTGGTACCATACGTGTCCAACTCCTTCTTCCAAAAACGCATTACTCTGAAATATTGGCAAACTATGATATTCAAATAGGTGAGACCTTCTGTGTGGAGTGAGCTTTGTGTTTGTGTGTACGTGCGTGTGTATGTTTAAGAGAGAGAGAAACAGAGAGAGAGAGAGAGAGCTAGAAACAGAGACAGAGAGAGGGTGTATATACGTAGTGTGTATGTGTATGGGTGTCAGGTGTTACGTTCCAACAAAGGATTTTCAGTTATACGGAGGCGATATAATTGGCCTAAACGTACATTGTCATTAAAATATATGTACCGCGAGATCCACCTGAATATAAATGTACAGTGAAGGTTCGTTAATTATAATAATAATTATAAATGTACAATGAAGGTTCGCTAATTATAATGATAATTATAAATGTACAGTAAAGGTTCGCTAATTATAATAATAATTATAAATGTACAGTGAAGGTTCGCTAATTATAATGATAATTATAAATGTACAGTGAAGGTTCGCTTATTATAATAATAATTATAAATGCACAGTGAAGGTTCGCAATTGAAAAGACGTATAATGTTTTCTGCATTACCTTTGCTATGCATTAAGCAACCACCTGCGATAACATACTCCTAAATTAACAATAATAAAATGATACTATACTACAGTAGTGTGTATGTGTGATACTATACTACAGTGTGTATGTGGGTTGTGTTTAAAGCCTCTGCTATACTTAGTAGATCATAACGCACAAATCAGCAACTAGTTGAAGCTGTGGAAAATGAGAGTGGTATCAAACTGACACTTTCTATTAATCTGACACATAAAAGAATAAAACTACGAGTTTTATAATAATCACATATGATTCTACATCGTGCGAAAGATATTAATCCAGAAATCCATAAGCTATAATTCTATTGAATGAAATCTGAAATATGTACAACTCAAGCTCATTGGTTGTGAATGACTGAACCCTCCCCTTTATATAAACACATTTCACGCTTTTGCAAACAGAATGCAGTAAAACCCCATTGTAACGACCACTAAATTGTGTTGATTAGTTCGTATTTAGGACAGGTGGCTGCTTAAAGCAAGGTGAAAGAACACAGAACGCTCCTACAGGAGCGTTCTGTATTACTTTCACCTTGCTTTAAGCAGCAACTGTATGAGCGTTCTGTATTACTTTCACCTTGCTTTAAGCAGCAACTGTATGAGCGTTCTGTGTTACTTTCACCTTGCTTTAAGCAGCAACTGTATGAGCGTTCTGTATTACTTTCACCTTGCTTTAAGCAGCAACTGTATGAGCGTTCTGTGTTACTTTCACCTTGCTTTAAGCAGCAACTGTATGAGCGTTCTGTGTTACTTTCACCTTGCTTTAAGCAGCAACTGTATGAGCGTTCTGTATTACTTTCACCTTGCTTTAAGCAGCAACTGTATGAGCGTTCTGTGTTACTTTCACCTTGCTTTAAGCAGCCACCTGCCTTTAACACAAAATACTTAATGTAATTTACTGGCCTTTATGAGAGGTTTTACTGTAGGCCCAGATCAGAGGGGTTCGAAGGGAACCGTTTTATCAATGTCTACTCTGTTTACCTATCAAATTCTAACTTTAAATTTTAATCATATTTTATTGCTTGCCTTTTTCTTTAAATAATTACGATATTGCATATTCATACATAAGTATAAAGCAATAGCAAAAGGGTTGGACCACAAGTTATTACAACATTAGAAACGGTCCTTCCCATTGAAAGCAGATATTCGTATGTAAACATATAAACAATGAATGAGCTAAAAAAAAAACATAGAACAATATTTCCAAATAGAAAGACATTACAACTAACAACAACAAAGCAAAAAAAAAAAACACACAATTTTTTTTTAAAAAAATGAATAAATAAATAAATGAAAAGACTAATCCGTTTTTATTCCACATCTTCACCCGCTGCGCCAAATCGGGGTTCCCCCAGAAAAACTCGCACAACCAAAATAATTATAACTATCGACGCAGGGCAACTTAAATATTGTTTCTAATGAACCTGAATATATATAGTCTACCGATACCAAAATATCCTATGTACACATGCCAGTAAACATATTCAGCTCATAAATATGCATGGCGTTGTTATTTATTACAGGAAAGGGTTAATACTTACACACCCTATAAACGGTATGTCGTAATAAAAGCTTAAAGGCGTTGAAACAAATGCTTCTTATATTAAAACAACAAATAGTATAGCTAACATAGACACTAAAGACAGGCAGACCTTTCCGTGTTATACTCTATCCCTTCTTCCTCAGAACATTGCCAGATATCGCCCTCTTCGATTGGTTTGTCTCGCTCTCGGAACAATTTCCAAACTAATGGACTAAACCACGAGATGAGAATATACGAGAATATGCCCGCATTGCTCACTGGCAGAATGCCATTTCTGAAACAACATAAAGCAAAATACTAATGTATTAAGGATTCTATGGAAAATCTCTGCTGACTGTTATATAGAAGTATAAAGTGTGTTTCTCAGAGTTTGTAGCCATTGGCGCCTTTTGACGCTTAACTCATTGCCTCATATAAAAAGGAGAATTTTAGAATGGTGTAGTGTTTAAACCATTGTGATAAATAGAGTATTCGCTCCTATGGAGCAAATGCTCTATTTATCACAATGGTTTCAAAATGTGACCTTTATCGAGGCGCCAAATAGCGTCACGATAAGAGAATGTGTTAAATGAAAAAGTAGCAAAGTCAAGCAGGAGAAGACACATACAAAACGCAGCCGCCACCAATCACCGACACAAACCAATCAACACACATGCATTACCACACACACACACACGCACGCACGCACGCACGCACGCACACACACACACACACACACACACTCACTTACTCACTCACTCACTCACACACATGCACACAAACACCCAAGATGCAAATTTTGAACATGAACAAACGCACAAGTACAAAGACACCAAACAAACTTAAAAGCAAGAGTGACAAAGACAGTCCTAACCGCACATTTATCTCTACTTTTATTTAGAACATAGCACGGCAACAACTGTGAACGCCAGTCAAATATGAACTCAACGAGTTTGCTGAAGTCAGAGCAACTGCAGGGAAGCCGTTAAGGACACGACAGAGAACAAGCAGTACATGAGTCCGGTAAGCTCGTCCCTTACGTTTAGTTTTGTGTAGAAGTAACTAGAAATATTACCATAAGACACCCAAATGTCCCAACGTCTTTTGCTCAAATGTGCGCAGCAACTCCATCCAAACTATAAACTCGTAATGAATCTTTAAGTTCGATCACTTTAGCAGATATTCACCATACATTTCATATTATTTTATCAAGGCCCGTAACCCTGTTAATAAATGAAACTTGATATGCACGACATAAAATTGTGACGAACGGGCACACGAACCACTGGCGCACAATGATTAATCTAAATACAACCTAATTTGAAGCGGTGCAATAATATGCACAACATATGAAGCGAGGACAAATCCAATTGTACAAGACGTCATTCGGTCAGAGTCAGTGTTAAATGTGAAGCATGTGCATGTATGTTGCTAACTGCTAACATTTATTCTGTAGTTTGGTTCGGATACTTGTGTTTACCAAAAACATTATGGACATGTTATTGTCGTTGGAATGAAATGATTTCATATAATTGCATAGAACAGAGCGTTCGGCAGATATTGAGTGTGTTCCGAATGTTCAAATCGTTTGTTACACAATTGTGATAAGTAGTATGCCTTTCTATGCCTTCCCAGACATAGTGGAACCAGATTATACGGCTGCTCTAGGAACCGACTGGTCAGGATTTACTTGTTTGCTTATGAAATAGTGTTCTGCAATTCCGGCTATGGCCAACATTTTCTTTGTTCTTGGGCCATAATAACAATTAATGTACATGTGCATGTAAATATTATTGATGATGTCATTATGTCTAATATGATTATTCATGGATTAATGCGTTAATAAAACGATTGCATTTATCGTGCACCATACCTTGTCTACCAACAGATTACACATACTTCTTTAAATACTGAATTTATAAACAGTTGAACTTCGATATCTCGAACTCGGATAACTCGAACATCGGGCTAACTCGAACTAAGAGTTTGGTCCCTTTAAAATTTACAATATAGAATTATTCTAAAATGTATCACTACACATATCTATAAACACATATAACAGCTTAATGTAGGTCGAAAGTAATGCCGAAAGCTCCTACAGGAGGCATTACTTTAGACCTACGTTAAGCTGTAAACTTGAGAAATTATTCAGATTAAAATTCAAATAACTCAAACCTCTGTTATCTCGAATTAATTTGTATGGTCCCTTTAAGTTCGAGATATAGAAGTTCAACTGTAACTTACTTTGGAGATATCTGGATTGGTGTTGTTGTATCTGGATGTCTCCTGTGGATCTTCGTGCTCCTAACACACTTCCTGTCCACCTTCTCTGTCGAGGCTACGTCTACAGATGACATCCTGTAGGAGAAAATAATAATGGGAAAACATGGGCATTAACACATTCTATCTATTATGGATACCCTATAAAAGTCACATTTTTAAGTCACTGTAATAAATAGAGCATTGCAACTGCTCTATTTGTCATACTGGTTTCAACACTACACAATTCTAAAAGTTTCTTTTTCTCTAGTAAATGCTCCTTTTCGGTAGATTTATTCAAAGAAGCTGAGTCTCAAACCCAGAAACGGGATGAGCTTACCAGACTCATGTATTTCCCTTTTTCTGCCGCGCCCTTAATGGCTTCCCTGCATAAATGATTTTATTCTGTTTTATATATTTTCCTGCGTTGACTGTTTTCTATGCTGTGGGGAAGTCTGACGGGGATATCTTTATTTATATCGTTTTTAAACTATGGTGACAAGTGTGAAGTTAGGACGTCCGTAAACCTGTTTAAATCCCCAGTGATTGTTTTGCCACTGACCGTTCCAAGGCGATACTTTCTTTGTCATCCTTACGTTTGTTGGTGTTTTGATCGTGTGTGCGTTCGTGCGTGCGTGTGTATGAGTGCATGTGTGTGACATATATGTGATATGTGTGTGCGGACACTTATTTATGTGTCTCACTTATTTTCTGTTGATGTTGTGGTAATGAGTGTGTCTTGTATGTGGCTTTTCCTGCTTGGCTTTCTTTTTAATTTAAAGTCTAATTTGTCCATTATTCGACGGGCATATAATGTTCTGTGCGTTGTGCTATTGTATATACATGTATTTAAACACCCGTCAGGTAAAGGTTTACCTCAAACTTATTATTTTAGTAAATATTGTTATTGCGGTAGTCTTTAATATGATATTTATCATTTGAAACACTTTCCTGTAACAATTCCCAAAATACTTGTACAACTTAGGGAATGACCGTATCAGGAATGACCGTATTAAGCCTTCGCTGGCTGAATTCTGAAATACATTTCTCCTTCTTTACCCATGCCCTGTTGTATAATTACATATATCTTCACTGTGTACAAGTATTTCGCTGTGCAATCACTGCTGTAGAGTGCACTGGTTGTACAATCAACTTGTAAATAGTGCAGCTCCTGCAGGGGCTGTCTCATCTCGGTCTTCACTATACATGTATACAGGTAGGTATATTGACGTGAATATCAAGCGAAAGGTTAAGCCCCATCCCACCCCACCCCTCTCACACATACACACCATATTTGATTTTGTGTAAGGAAGGTTCCAGTTTATACTTGATTAAGTCATCCCGAACATTTTATAAAGAAGCAAAATTGATGATGTTTTTTATTTTCATTTATTAGTACTGGTCTGACATACTTTGGGCTGATGCCTGAGAAAATAATACGCATGTGTGGAACTCGTACCTTGTTTTTGGTTCCTCAATATTCGTGTCGCTACTTGATACATCCAGTGCAATGTTCGAATACCCAGTCAGGGATACATGCCTTTTATCCTCGCTATGCCCAGGAACATGATTCGAATCGGAGCCGTAATTCCATGATTTACAGAAAGCCATCTGTGTATGTTATTGTCCTGTTTTTTTAACCTGTCAAAATTTAAATAATTATACGCTTGCTGAACACATCATGTATAGCTTCGGTTGATATCGATTGTTTCCGCTAATAAAAGCTGTCGTACTTGACTTATTCGAGTACATGTATATCTATTGTGATTCTCGTGAAAAACGTTTGAATCACAGGTTTACCGAAGCTAAATATATCCTTTCAGTGACGTAGGAATATTCACATTTTGACAGGTCAAAGAAACAGGACAATAACTAGTATTGTCCTGTTTTATTAACCTGTCAAAATTTAAATAATTATACGCTTGCTGAACACGCCATAAATAGCTTCTGTAGATATCGAGTGTTTCCGCTAATAAAAGCTGTCATACTTGGCTTATTCGAGTATTGTCCTGTTTTATTGACCTGTCAAATGTGAATATTCCTACGTCACTGAAAGGATATATTTAGCTTGAGTAAACGTTTTTCACGAGATTCACAAAAAATGTACAAGTACTCGAATAAGCCAAGTAGGAACGCTTTTATTAGCGGAAACAATCGATATCAACCGAAGCTATATTTGGCGTGTTCAGCAAGCGTATAATTATTTAAAGTTTGACAGGTTAATAAAACAGGACAATACCTGTACATTTATTGTGAATCTCGTGAAAAACGTTTGAAACACAGGTTTACCCAAGCTAAATATATGCTTTCAGTGACGTAGGAATATTCACATTTTGACAGGTCAATAAAACAGGACAATACACAATCTTTTTTAAAACATAATACAACATAAACACATGGCTAATATCATTTGCAGTAAGTATGGTTTTATTTCAATTTACTTTGCTAATTAACATTTTCTATCCAATATCACGTTCTCTACGTGCACTATCAACATCCGTGTATATTTAACTTAGTTTTTGAACGCATAAATATGTATACAGATGCTCAAGTATTACTTGAGTATTACTTGGCTTCGGTACTCACCGACATATTGTGTGACTATTTTAATTTCCCTTTTAAGAAGTGTGCCCTTTGCGTTTTCTCTAGTGTGTCTTTACCTTACTCGTTTTTCTTACTTCTTACTTTTTACCCTTTCAATGTTTTCCTTAATATCCTTAGTCTTTATTTTTTGTCGTAACATCTGGTATGTTTTTATTCTTTACACAACTTTTCTTTTCGTTACATATGTATGTCGCTTTTTACGGAAGGGTGCTACAATTACTACATAAATTATGAATAGTCTCCTATACTTACAATTACAAACTTAAACTTACACTCTGTGTCTTCTGTTCAGATTCCTCATAACCTGGCTAATTTCCAACCAATAAGCCGTCAGTTTGTATTAAACCTCTAGAATTGTCTTCTGCTTCGTCTTTTCATGTTCCCTCTTCTGCTATTAGTAACATTTTTCATAATGGACCAAAACTCGTTCTGTCTCTTTTAAAGCAGTCTATCCTTCGTTACAGTAAAGCCCATATAAATTCATATTATTTGAACAAAATACATAGGGTGTATCCAATAATTACTAAGTGCAATAGTAAGAGGTGTATGTGTTGCAATTTTATTTCTACTAGATCAACAATTAAATATCTTGTTAATGGTAGAGTGTTTAGTGTGAAGGTTAATTCTGATTTAGACTGAAACTCATCTAATATATGTTCTTACATGAAATGAGCCACGCTGTGGGTCAGACAGGACGTACTTTAAAAACTAGGTTTCGTGAACACAGTTACCATTGCCGGATCAAAAAAGTACGCAATTTTCTTTACCAGCATTTTCGTCATACATGACATTCTTTCAAATATGTTTCGGTTCAACCAGTAGAACAAATGTATTATGATGCTAAAACTACTAGCAGTTTAAAATTTAAAGCTCGTTTTATCACAGAGCTAGAATGGATTAAGAAGTTAGAAAGACCTTTTCGTTTAGGCCTTAATGATAACATTTTCCAAAGCGGCAACATTTCTAAAGATCCAAGCATCGATATTGCTCTATATTTTCTATTCGAAAACGTAAAAGTAGATCACATGGTAGATGTAGAAATGGTAATATTAAGCGTAAATTACGTCGTAATATGTCTATTCATGATTTACATACCATTCTAAAACAAACTGGCAAACATTCTATGTTATCTTGTTTATCGTCTTTACCCTTTTCCTGTCTCAAGTCCATAGACGAAGAGGCTGATAAAATTTATATGCGTACAGATCCATTAATTAATAATGCTTCACTTATACAAAGTTACACACAGTATGTTCTTCGTCCTCGTATTGATAAAGTATCTGAACATAAAAGACATTTTCTGAAACTTCAATTTCGAAATAAAGGTATCAATTTTATTGATATTCAAAGTATATTTCGTGATAAGAATGTACTCTATACTATTCCCAAACATCTCATCAACTCTGAATCACCTATCATCTGTTATAAATATAATAAACCTATTAGGACTGTTATTTTAACTACAATAAAATTGTCTCTGACTTAAATATTGATGTCAATACCAATACCTGAGCATTTCTAGCTCAGTTGGTCATATCATTACTTTTAATTTTGATATCGTTAAGGATAAACGTCTCAGGGCCCTCCTAACTAAAGGACATAAATATAGATTACCTTCCCTTATTGATTTTGACGCTTGTCAAACTCATATTGCGGAAGCTATCCAAGAATTCTGCATCAAATGGTGTCGACGAGAACATGCTGATGTTAATGCCCTTTCGGATTGAAAGACATGTATTTTTGATATTATTGATACGCGGATTACTTTTCATTACCATCTTTTACCACCTCGACCAAGAGTTAAATTTCGCTATTTGAAGAAAAACGTTTCTAATTTTCGTTCAAATTATGTTCTTGTTCCTGCTGACAAGGCATCAAATAATGTAATCATTATTTGAAGATTGTATTATGTTGATGTTTTAAAGAAGGAGCTAACAGCTAACTGATTCACAAACTTATATCACAGTTCCAACACCTGAAAAAGATATAGTCTCGGAACATGTAAAAATGTGCAATAATTTTAAGTCTGGTCCTTACATAAAACAACATAAACTTTCTACTTTGTACTGGATTCCGAAACTACATAAACACCCTTTTAAGGCGAGTTTTATTGCCAACTCTAGCTGTTGTACTACTACTAAAATATCTAAACTTTTGACGTCCAGTCTTACTACGATCAAAGAACATGTAAAACGTTACTTGATAAAATATATGAAAATTCTGGTATTAATGTTTTTTGGTCCATAAAAATTCAAATGATGTTTTAACGAAACTTGAAATATACGATAAAAGAGAAGATTTTAATTTTAAAATTGTTAATTATCCTTTTCTTGATGGAGATGTACCCCGTTCTACATCTTATGGGGTTTATATTTCTCAACGTATTCGGTTTGCCCGAGCCTGTTCTTTGCTTGAAGATTTTAATAGTCGTAATTTAGTTATAACTAATAAAGTTCTTAAGCAAGGTTACAGATATCACACACTTCGGAAAACGTTTTCTAAATTTTATTATCGAAATTTACCACTCATTAGTAAAAATAATTGCAATCTACGGACATTACTGCAACAAGGCATTTCTCAGCCAGACTTTTATCTACAAACTTAGGAAAATTCGCGGTCATATCCATTTTCATGATTTCTTTATAAAACGCATTAAAACATTTAAGAAGAAAGGTTATGATCCCATTATATTGCAACACACTGCATGTTTGGTTATCGACCCTTTTACAGTCGGTAGCTACGCTTCCCTCTTTGCTTGCGCGATGACAGGCTGAGGGTAGTACTCTATGATGGTATACTCTTAAACTCGGATACGGGATCAGCTTACCAGACTCATGTATTACTTTTTCCCTGTCGTGTCCTTAACGGTTTACCTGCAGGTGCTCTGACTTCAGCAAAGTCATTGAGTACATATTTGACGGATTGTCACAGTTATTATGCTATGTTTTACATGTTGTCCTGTGTTCACCGTCGTCTATGTTGTGGGTAAGTCCGGCGGGGATACCTTTATTTACACTATTTGTAAAGCTAGGGTGACCTTGAGAGAAGTGTGAAGTTAGGTCGTCCGTAAACCGGTTTAAATCCCAGTGGTGTTTTTGCTACGGACCGTGCCAAGGCGGTACTCTCTTTGTCACCCTTCCTTTTGTTTGCCTTACGTCTTTGTGCTTGTGATTTTGTTCATGTGTGGAATGTTTGTCTAGTTCTTGTGTGTCTGTTGATGTTTGCCGTGTTATTTCGTGTGTGTGTGTGTGTGCGTTTGGGTGTGTGGTTGTGTGTGTATGTGTGTGTCATGCTGTCTATCGGTGTTTTGGTGGTGGTTGCGTCTTGTATATGTGGCTTTGCCTGCTTGACTTTACTACTTTTCCATTTGACAGAAACTTGCCAATATCCAGAGCGTAAGTCAAGTTTTGAGAAGTATTTTGATCCTGCTAGTACATGAAGTGTATTTTCGATTTTTGGAATGTTGTAAGCGTCTCTAATAGTTCTTTGGTTGAGGTTTCTATAGTCAATGCAAAATCTGATGGTGTCGTCCTTCTTCCTTACTATTACAACATTTGATGAATATGGGCTATTTGACTCTCGTATAGCTCCACATGCAAGCATGTCCTTTAGATGTTCTCTGACTTCTTCAAATAATCCAGGTGGAATATGACGTTGAGACTCTTTAAAAGGGTTTTATCAGAAAGATGTATTTCATGTTCTACTAGGTTGGTATTTCCCAAATCAGTAGGTCCTTTAGATACTATATGCTGCCATCTGTGTAAAATAGAATGAACTGTCTTCTTCTGCTCATAAGACAACTTAGTATCTTCAAGATCAACTTCAAAATTATGCTCTTTTGTTTCGACGGTTTGGTGCTTTATTCCTGCAGATATATCTGAATCATCTTCAACAAAAGCATCCCTGAGAATTTTAACTTCTTTTACTTCGCACAAGTCAGCTCTTGCAGGTATAGAAATAGGTTTTGAAGAAAGGTTAAACATCCTGACTGGAATGCTTGCAGTATTTCCTGGTTTGTTCAGAGTAATCACTCTTGGACAGATATTGACTTTAGTAGAGTAATGACACTCTTCACTCGTTTCTGTTACACAGACATCAACATATTTGAGTTTTCTAACAAATCCAGTTACCGTTCTGACTTTGTTAGGCTGAAGTTTTATTCTACGGGTGGATTTTACAATTCCAACATTGTCTACTAATGAACTGAATGCTGTGTTCCACTCTTCTGGAATGTCTTGCTTATCATCCTCACAACTATTTCTGATTTGCACATTTTAAATTGGTTCCTATGATAGCTGGCTCAGATTTGTTGCTTCTTGAATCTGGTATTACCAAAATTGGAAGGTTAAATGATCTGCTGCTTAAAAACGAATATGTGATCTGTGCTTCAATGTACTGGATGAATGTTCTCTTAGGGCGATTCACTTCACTGTCTCTGATACAAGATACAAGAAACTTTATTTATAGTCGGGTTGTTTTCACAACATATTTAACATTAGCTAAAAGCTATTTACCGACATAATAACATAAGTTTCTTAACAATAAAATTAACTAACAGCCTGTAAAAAAAAGTACATTATCAAGTTTAAAAAAGTAAGAATTCTATGAAATGCATTTTTATATACATCTAATACAGCATACAGTGTATATCACATCTACCTGTATACATGTAAGTGCATGCATAATAGGAAAAAAAAAAAAAGTAAAAAAAAAAAGGGGTCATGTGTAAAAAGGGGTCATAAGCAGACAGCATAGATCCAGATCAGGTATCGAAAATGTGGTGCACAATTTGGATATATGACTGTCTGCACCTGCTAATTGATTTACTCTGGGTTCATAGATCCTGTCAAGGGGCCAGGATTTCTGGCCCCTTAACATGTGCCAATCTGCAGATTACCTGTTTTTAAAATTAAAACCTGTGTGAAAGTTGCTGATCTTGACATAAGCCTAAAAACTGCCTTAAAAAAGAGTATAACTAAGAGTCTGACAGTCAAAAGAAGGCACAAAAGTGCGACAGCTAAGATTGAAGTAAAACCATTTATCCACCCAAATCAGATTTGGGAAGAACTGATCAGCAACTTCCTCACAGTGTATTAACATCTAGGAATAAGCACATCAAAAATCATAAAAACTTCAATTAAACATAAAGCAAAGCAAGAAACATAGAGCAAAGCAACAAACATGTAATTTACAAGTTACAACACTAAAGCAACTAAATAAAAGTTCATGCAATGCAAAAGGCTGGTTGTTGACTCAGAAAGGTATAACTCATGAACACATAAGGATAAGATCCTGTCAAGGGGCCAGGATTTCTGGCCCCTTAACATGTGCCAATCTGCAGATTACCTGGTTTTAAAATTAAAACATGTGTGAAGTTGCTGATCTTGACATAAGCCTAAAAACTGCCTTAAAAAAGAGTATAACTAAGAGTCTGACAGTCAAAAGAAGGCACAAAAGTGCGACAGCTAAGATTGAAGTAAAACCATTTATCCACCCAAATCAGATTTGGGAAGAACTGATCAGCAACTTCCTCACAGTGTATTAACATCCAGGAATAAGCACATCAAAAATCATAAAAACTTCAATTAAACATAAAGCAAAGCAAGAAACATAGAGCAAAGCAACAAACATGTAATTTACAAGTTACAACACTAAAGCAACTAAATAAAAGTTAATGCAATGCAAAAGGCTGGTTGTTGACACAGAAAGGTATAACTCATGAACACATAGCACACTTACAGGATGGGCCACTCCAGGTCCGGATCAGTCTGACAAATTCCTTGTAGTTATCGACTTGTCGGATCTGATTTGGCAGGCTGTTCCAGATCTGGGTGGCCTCATACCTGAAGGACTGCTTACCGTAGCTTGTTGTTCTTATATGTGGGGTTTCTAGTAAGTTGTCGTACCTAAAAGAATATGAAGACTGTTTTAGTTGTATTAAATCATGTAGGTAGGGTGGAGATAAATGATAAATGCATTTAAACGTTTCAATGGCAATTGTTCTAATTCTGCTTAAATGTAGGGTAGGCATATTTACTTTATCTAAGAGATATTCATAACTGGATGAAAAATCATTAAAAACTATTTTTAGGGCTCTGTGTTGTAATTTTTCTAATTTTTCAGTGTTTGTTTTGTTGCAAAAATGCCAGATCAAAGGGCAGTAATTAAAGTTGGATCTTACAAATGACTTATATACCAAAAGTTTGCAATCAGGTGATAAAAACTTACTTAATCTTAAAAGTACATTTAGTTGTCCAGCTGCTTTTTTGCACATTTTAGCTATTTGTTCATTAAAATTTAGTAGATAGTCAAATTCTACCCCAAGCAGTTTAACACTGTTTTCACACTTTATATTCATTCCTTCTAAATTGAAGTTTATTATATTATCATGTGTTTTCTTTCCCACAGCTATAGCTTGAAACTTGTCAGGGTTTGCATTAAGTTGGATTTGAACCATTTAATTAATGTGTTGCTTTCTTCTTCTAATGTAGATTTAAGTATATCAATATTTCGGTGGTTGTAGGATAATGTATTGTCATCTGCATAATTATAAATTTTAGATTTCTCAATAAAGTAGAAAATGTCATTCATGAAGATATTGTAGATTAGAGAGCCTAGTATTGAGCCTTGGGGCACTCCTTTCATAGTTTCAAGCCATGAGCTGTGGGAAAGTCCCACTTTAACTCTTTGTTTCCTATTAGATAGGTAGTTTTCTATAAGAGTGCAAGCATTTTCAGACAACCCGTATGCACCGAGTTTGAGGACTATGAGGTCATGTGGCAGACAATCAAAGGCCTTTGAAAGGTCCATAAGAATTGCTGCCACATGCTCCTTATTGTCTAGTGCAATTTTCCAGTCCTCAGCCAGGCGCATCAGGGTTGTCTGACAGCCATATTTGGGTCTAAATGCTGACAAGTAATTGTGGAATATGTCCTCAAAGTATGTACTAAGTTGTTCATTAATAATCTTTTCAAATATTTTAGAAGTTGATGTTAGTATACTGACAGGTCTATAATTGTTCATGGTAAAGGGGTCATCTTTTTTTAATAGAGGAGTAACTTGAGCTTTTTTGAGATTGTCTGGGAAAATTCCTGTGTCTATCATTTTGTTTGCTATGTTTGCCAAAGGTATGGATATGGTCTCAGCTGAACATTTTGGGATTTTCGGAGGTATGTTATCAATGCCTGTAGCCTTTTAAGGGTTTATGTTTCTAAGTAATTTGCAAACGTTTTCTGGTGAGACATGTCTAAAACTAAATTCTACTTCACTTTTATTTTGATGTTTCTGTTCTATTTTCATTATACTTGGGTGGGTAGAATCTACTTCTGAGTTAGAGTTAATGCCTATATTTTTTGCAATGTTTACATAAAATTCATTTAAAAGTTCACAGACCGTAACTTGTTCAGAGATCAGGGTGTCATTTTCCTTAAGTATTATTTCATTTGAGTTATTTTGCATAGATTTTTGTGATAAGAAGGGTTTAATAGTAGGCCAGAAGTCTTTTGACTTCGGGCCACCACCACATCTTTCTAGGAAATAAGTTTTTATTGATTCTCTTTTTACTTTGGTTTTAGTATTTCTTAGTTTTCTAAAGTTTTCCCAGTTTCTGCTTGTTTTGAATTTCATATATTTGTTGTGCGCTTGTCTGGTTTTGTAAATTATTTTTCTGTATTCTGAGTTCATATAAGGTGGTGGGTTTTTTCTGGGTCTTTTCTGTTTGATAGGTGCATGTTCATCTAAAATTTCAATAAAAAGCCTTTCGTGTGCCCAATATATGTCATCTACGTCATCAAAAATATGTGCTATATGAAAAGGTACATTTTCTAATTCTGAGTTAAAATTCAGTTCATTAAATTTTTTATAACTTCTGAAAGAAACAGGTTTTCTTCTGATATTATTTACCTGTTCTTTTAAACTTGTGAAGATCATACTATGACAATCACTTATGCTACAGTTAAAAACCGATGAGTTACAAAATAGTGTAGGACAGTTTGTTAAAATTACATCTATAAGTGTAGGGTTACTACGGTTGTTAAAACATGTTGGTTCTTTTATAAGATTAACTAGACCAAAAGAATCCATTACATTAAGAATGGTTCTGGATTTTTCTGGTCTAGTCAGATCATAGTTTAGATCACCAGCAATAATGATATGGTCGAATTTCATAAGAATCTTATCTAAACACTTTGTCAATTCGTTTTCAAAAAATTTATCAGACTGTGATGGGGGTCTATATACAAATAATATGCCCCGTTTTCTCTTTTCTAGATCGAATTCAAAACAAAGTGATTCTAAGTTTGGTGTTTCTAAGTCTAATCGCCTTTTTATAGGCAAATCTGATCTTGTTAGTGTCATTAATCCTCCTCTATGGGCATTGCGGTCTTTTCTGTGTAGTTGGTATCCCTCTACAGAGAAAAGATTACTATTAAATGTCTCGTCTATTTTCGTTTCCGATATACAAAACATGTCAACCATTTTATCGTCAAACAGTTCTCTTATTTCCTGAAATTTATACCTAACACTGTTTATGTTTATGTGTCCAATGATAGGCCTCTTTCTGTTAATATTTCTCAGGTTTTTTACCTCGTTAAATAGCTCAAACTCGTTTGATTTATCAGAGAGAGTGTCAGATGTTTTCGTATCATGGGGGCTGCCATCTTGGATCACTCCAGTCTTCCTCCTCGTCATACGAAGGGACAAAACTGTCGTTTACCTTTCTCATTGTTACAGTACAGGTTGCCTCCCTTTCGTTGATATCTTTCACAGGGTTACCTGTATTTAGTGTTGATTGGTTTCCGTTTTGAGTTGATTTCGCGATTTGCTGATTGTCTCTTTCTTTCGGTTTACACTGTTTGCAGTACCATGGTTCGATAGACTGGCTCAGTGTTCTATACTGAGATGGTGTAATATCTGCACATTTAATATGCACCGGCTTCTTACATAATTCACGACGGACAGCTCGGTGGGTTTTAGCTACTGGCTTTGTACATAATTTACATGGGTTTTTTTACTGGACCGGGGTTCATTGATATATCTCCAGATGGAAGTAATGTTGTTATTTTATACATGCTGTTGAATTTCATATACCGTAATGAGGATCTTAGTCTAGTGCAGTGGTAATATATAATGTTTGCAGTAGATATCGGTTCTGGCGTCATGTACAAGTTGATATTGTCTTTTAATCCGATATGTTTGGTAACTGGTTCTGTTTGTAATGTATGGGGGAAATTTCTATTACCAAGAGTTTGTTTTTTGGTACATCCTTCTTGCTTCTGTAGCAGTAGTACACATATGATCAGTCTGTACATGGGGGCTGACATGATTGTTGTTTACCTCCGTGTCGTTCAGGCGTACCTTGTTTCTGATCAAGCTTCTGGTAACCCGGAGTTTTAGAAAAAGTTATAAAAAGCACAGAAATCCTTCTAGTTTGCGTATCTAATGACTGAGAAAGTCTTCCGGTGTATTTAAAAAGTATGTGTATCAAAAGATATCTTTTAAAAGATGTTTAAAATCACTGTTTTTGAACTTTCTTTGTTGACTATAAAATGTATACATGTCCCGCCACGCATGCGCATCAGCCTGGTTTGCCCTTCAACAGAGACAGTCAGTGGTTTGACTTCTCTGTTGTCCTGTCATATGATTTCTTTTGTTGGTATCTCTTAGAATTGTAGTCGTTCTGGTGTTGTTTCCTTTCTCTATTTTCATCTTGTCTGTATTTCCCATCATCATTTCTATGTTGTGTATGTTCATTTCTATGATCTCCTTCCGGTTCACGTTTGTCTTCTCTTTTATCTGATCTATTTTTTCTATCATATCTACGTAAAGCACTTTTATCTCTTCTCCATTCCTCGTAATGTGCATTTCTTCCTCCTTGATACCTTTCTCTTCTGTCACCTCTGTAACCTGTGTTTCCACTGCCTTCTCTCTTCTGATGTCTCCAGTTTCTATCGCTATATCCCCTGTTATTCCTATTCCGAAACCAATCTTGTCGTTCACCACTGTCTTCTCTCCTATTATATATTCTGCTTTCTTCAGACCTTCTATTATTTCTCCATCTATTTTTTGGTCTTCCTCTTTGGTAATTCTCTCCCCATCTTTCATTTGGTCTCTCATATCTACTGTTGTTTCTTTCTTGATCATCTCTGCTCTTTTCAATTCCTTCTCTATTTTCTCCATTCTATCAACCAATTTATTGACAGCTGATGATTCCTCATGTACTTGTTTCCTTTTGTCAGAAATATCACTGTCAAAACTCAATTCTCTTTCTTCTATTCGGATTTCTTTCAACAGTTCTTCAAATGTGTCACATCTTTCAAATATTATTCTGGTGTTTAATTTCAATTTCTCGTCATAAAGGTACTTCCAGAATCGCTTTTTCAACATCTCATTCTTCTGTTCTTTGCCTATATGTCCTTTGTTTTCAGCCTTTTGAACGATATTTTCTAGTCGAACGCCCCGTTCTGCAAGACTGTCACCTTTCATCTGTTTAGTTCAGTAGAATTCAGATAAGTGAGACTCTCCCGATCTTCTATCTCCATAGATGTTTTCCAATTTGTTTAAGATGTCTCTTGTTGATGCGTTATGAGGAATTGTTGGTAGAACTCTTCTGACGTTTCCAGTTGCTTATACTATTGAATTTCTCACTGCGTACAAAAGAGCCTCTTTTGAATAAATGTCCGACTCAAGCATTACTTCTATTTCAATTTTCCACTGTTCAAATGATTCCTCTGCCAACTTCGGAAGTTTGGGATATTTATCTGTATACGTTGTTCTGCTCTATCAGCTATTCTATCCTGTATATCTGCTCTGGCTTCATATCTATGTATGTTTCTGGTTGTTCCTTTTCAGAGTCAGTGTCTGAGAAACCCATACTATCAAATGTTTCCTCGCATGACTTTAGTCTTTCTCTTAACTGAGTTTCTTCCTTCTTCAGTTGCAAAAGTGTGTCTCTTTTTTCCTTTTGTCGTTTCTTATATTCCTCAAACAACCGTTTCTCTCTTTCTCTGTGTTCCTGTTTCTTTTTCCTCATATGCAACTCTTCCTGTAACATCTTCTGTTTCAATTTCATTTTCTCTATTCTGTTGGCTGTGTTCTATTTCGTCGTCAGTTTCATATCCAACTTCTCTCTGTGCATTCTTACTACTATCCATAACTTCTACTTTCTTCCCATTTAGTTTCAACTGTTCTAATCTATACTTCTGGTTTTCTATCTCTTCATCAGTACCAATGTGACCTGAATCCTCGTAGCTTCTTTTGGCATTCACTCTATGCTCAGTATCTTTTTCTTTGTACTGTTCTTCCTTATTCATTCTATCAAATCTATCACCTATCATCCAATCCATTGTTCTATGCAAAGAAGTATCAATCCCATGCTGAACATGGTGAAAACTAACTCCTTCAGGGATGACTGTCTTCTTGGATGGCGGTTTCAAGTTATTCGTTGGATTAAACTCATATATGGACGACTTATTAAACTTATCTACTTCTCTGACGACGTCATGGTATGCTACCCTTGTACTTTCATGAGGTCTCAAATCAACTTCATGAGTTCTATTATCTGTCAATGGCCTTTGCATTTCCTTCTCTTTCTCATTCTTCCTTTTCGCGCTCTCTCCACGTGCAATTCCAGTATTTTGATTGCATTCCCGTTCAAACGTCTCCATATCGCCATTCGAATACTCATATATATTCTGTATACTTTCTCTTGCATGTCGAATTTGCTTTCTGACGACTTCATCTTCTATACTACCTTTATCATCTATTTCCTCTATCTTCCTCCTAAAGTCTACAGTACCAATCTTTGTTTTCGTTTCTTTATCCTTATTCCTCTCCAGACTTATTCCTCTATCTGTTAATCTATCTTGTTTCTTTGCTGATCCTTTATACGATCCCCTATCGGGGCTACACTCATCACTATTTGCATGATGATTTGTTCTCGTACGTTCATCTCTTTGATCCACTCCTGTACTCCAATCTATATGTAGTTGCCCCTCATTTCTCCTTTGCTCATCACTTGGATTGACTGATCGCCTCCTGTAATCTATATAATCTCTTCTATTCATTTCTCCCTGCTGTCTCCTCATAACATCCTCAAACTGTCGCTTTTCTCTATGTGCTCTATTTTCTGCTTCATACTGTATTCGTTCCTCTTCATGTCGCCTTGCATATTCCTCGTGCCTTTGCTTCTCTAAATCCTCTTATCTTTTTCTCTCCTTCATTTCTCTCCTCAACCTAATTAACTCATCTCTACCTTCTTCTATATTCATAGGGCGTATATTTTCTGCAGAAATTCCTCGATCTCTGTCGATTTCCATTTCTGCCACCATTTCGTCTATCCTCCTCTCTCTTTCCAGTCTCCTTAAATCTCTTTCGGAGATATGTCGAGCCATATCTGCTAATCACAATAACTGGCTAATTTCCTGTAGATCCAGCAACACTCACAAACACAAGAACCATGGGAATAAACATTGTACTATTTATAGGGTAACACTACACCAATTATTTCCACTTAAGGAGGAATATGCAAATATCTGTATGATCAGTGTGGTATCAGTGCGGTATATACGTGAATGTTCATTTGGGAAAATAGTAATTTGTTACTGTATTGTGCATATATATGTTGTGAAATATGAATGTATGCATTCACTATATAACACATTTTAGCACTGCACGGCACAAACACTTCTTTCCGTCCGTATTCCTGAAATATTCCCGTTACTTTCACATGAACTGTAATTGCTGTCTTGTAGAAGTATCCGTAGACACGAAAAAACAAACCGCGCGAGAAAAAAATCATGAGAGGCTAGCCTGAGAATCGAACCGAAGACCTTCCATATACAATATACCATTTAACACCAATACTGTTCTATTACAATGTAGCAGTATAGCTTTATCGATAATTTTCAATAAACTGAAAACAAAATTATCGATAAATATACTCAATTATTACTGTGTGCATAAAATTCCACTTTTGTAAAACCGGTGACAACTGTGTGTTTACAGATATATTCTATTTCCACAAAGTATAAATCACATAACTGAATGGACAACTTTCGACTATACGTCGAAGTCTACATTGTGTACCTGGGACTTTTGTTAGTAATGGTTACACATTTTAGCTAAAGCATGCATACAAATGGACATCAGTGATAGAAAATACGTAATGACTTGAAGCTAGATTAAACTAAACACAATTTAAGAATCCCTGTCAAAAAAAATAATCAAAATAAGAAAACATTAGAAAACCTTGTGTATATGTTCCAAATCAATTTTGATGCAATGAGAAGTGCCTATGGAGAAAACAATCAAATAAAAAATTATTAGCTTCCAGCGAGGGTCGAACCAGCGAACCTTGGTTTACTAAGCCAACGCGCTACCCACTGCGCTATAAAGATTTACCTGTACAATGGGGTACACTTATCGGTCAGTACAATAGCATTCTCGGCTCTATCGATAAAAAGGAGGGGTACTGTTTGAAAAATTCCAATATCAGTTATAGTCCGACAGGGAATTCCTGACAGTTACGTCATAATTAGTTTACTTGGATATGCATACGGCATGTTATTTCTTCAAAGAGAAGACTGTGACTACACGCATTTGATTATGATGGTATGCTTGTGGAGTCTGTAGTCGAGTGGATAAAGGCGCTGTCATTTGAATCAAAATGTATCTGATTCGAAACCCACATAAGTCAAATCTTTTTTTTTCATTTTCTTGTTTGCCTCAACAAAACATATGTCAAAAACAGAAAGCAAGACCAAACAAGAACAGAAAAAAGATTAAAGAGAATAGATCATATGGAGTTAATGTACTGACAAAAGTATTTAAATTATTAAAACAACAAAGAAGTAAAAGTGTAAACGCCGGTGAGTTTCGAACTCGGATAGCGCGCATGGAACGCCGCATATGCGTCCTTTAGACCACGGAACCGGATATCCTATGGTGTAATGTTTGTCTTGTTTATTAATTATCCCATTCACATCATATATTGAGGAAACCCTGTCTATTTTTAGTTTTGTTATTGTGATGACGTAACTGCCAGACCTAGTTTGTTTATCTATACAAACAAAACCTCAGAACAAATGTCAAAAATAAAGTATGGCAATATAACAATGGACAGACTAATACGGGTCTAACGAAACACATACAAAGTAAATGACAATTCTGATAGAGACTACAATAATAACAACTTTCTGAACACAGATAACTCTTTAGAAAGATGTTACACAGTCCTGTATATATGTAACTTCACACACCAGTTCTATAATAGACTATGAACAATCAATCAAACACCAGAAACTTGTATAAACCTCTCATATAGTACATGTATTTGAAATATTATGGGGAAATGCAGGACTGGTGCACAGTAAATGTGCCAATTCTTTAAAAGACATTGTACATGATGTTTTCTCCAAAGATTCAATTCTTAAGAGAAAAGCAAGTTTATTATTCCAATCTATCAGCAATTCTGCAGGTGTGCAGAAAATTCCAAGCACATATCTTGATCGGTTTTGAAGTTATGTAAAGTTTATTTGCGAAAAAGTGCATGTTTTGACTGTAATGAATTAGCATCACCTTTCTTGCCCATTTTTAAATCATTATTACTGGAATCTGAATAGTAACAGGTTACAAAGTACAATGTTATCAACTGAAGAATTTGTTTCTGTTTAATTTGATATATGATGTGAGCATCTGACTTTCATGAATATAAAGTTGCATGCGAAATAACAAAAAGTGTGTCGATGTAATGGTTGCAAAATCTGACAAACCCTATCATCCTATCATTGACATAATTTCAACAAAATAGTATAACTAAAGTAATTAATGTGTTACTGATCATAAAACTAACCACTTCATCCAAATATACCAAGTTATTTCCCATAAAATGCACCATATTGATTTTCTGTCCATATTTGTATCTCATTTGAGGTTTGTGTCAAAAATCATGTAATGTCCGCCCCCACCCTTAATCTTTCGGAAAACCATATCTATGCAGTGCCAACCATTTTAAGATAAGCCTAGTAGATGCCTGTCATCAATTCACCATCAATTTTTGTTATGGCTGTGTATTAAATGATGTTTTTCTAGCAAAGTATAAAAGTAATATGTAATGTCCGTCCCCTGTAATGTCCGTCCCCCTCTCATTATTTTTTCAGTAAAAGACTTACTAGCCATGTTAGATACATAATATAGCTAAATTTGAAAATTGTTTTGGTATAAATAAGTCTACTGTTTGTAAAATATATAGTATGCATATAGAAAAGTGTTGTTTATTTCCATTTTGCATGGTTTTAAACTATTGCCTTGTGAAATATTAAAAGAATTATCAGCTTTACCCTAAACCTCAAATAAATACATGGTTGTGAATTAAATATATTCTGAAAATGGGTGATCCCTCGAAAGCAAAAGTAGAAATGCAAAACGAGAAAATTGCAGACTCGGTTTTATTGAGTCTGTTCATGAGTAGTAATTAAAAGTGCAACACTACTCACGTCCCCTAGCACCGGCTTAAGCAGTATTCAATTTTCAAAACTAATAACATGAAAACTAATGATCCCGAAGGACCAGAAAATATAACAACACTAAAACCACTTTTCAGACTGATAGTTTAATGTTTAAATGTCTTTATTTAAAAATAAATCAACACCTAATAAAAAAGTTATGCAATATTTCATATTGGGGGACGGACATTACAAGGCAAGGGACGGACATTACAGTACACTGCACTGTACAGTATTGTTTGTATAATGGTCCAGCACTGTCATAGATAAGATACCACTAATATCTCGCAGTAGTTGACACCCTGCTGTTTTGTTTTTGTGTCCTGACCTCCAAATTTAATCAGTAAGGTCTTGTTTATTGAACACCTGCTGCAATGGGGCTTACAGGAAATGCGCTCAACCAGGAAATTTGGGTTTAACGGTTATCTACATTACATATATTTAGCTTACATTACACTGTTCTTACTTCTGCTATTAACTTTTGACTTTCCAATTTCAGCAAAAATACTTAACATAAATGTAATACAACTTTGATACTGCTCAGAATCTGTTCATAAATATATTGGCACCAGTAATATTTTGATCTGTTCTGTTATTGATAATAATTTATCAATACTAAATGCCTGATCTGGGTCCATACCTTTATAAAGTCAGTGTTAAAGTCACTGCAATTTGCAAAGTTCAATGTTTGTTTTCTAACTGAAAGAACTGATTTTTAGTCTAGATGGGTGTTTGCACCAAAATGATGTTTGCAAAACAAACAGTGCAGACCCTGGTGAGAGGACATCTAAGAACCCACTTATCAGGATCAAGACCTTACGTCTTATAAACTGGTTTCCTACATTTTAAGGGTTAAAAGGTTTAATTTTAACTTTTCCGATTTGACATCTGAAGAAAGGTTTGATATAAATTAGAAAAAATATCTTGAATCTACAATGAAACACTATGTATGGTCAAACAGAATGAATTTAATCAGTCATAAAACGTTCTGAAATTGATCTGGATCGAAACTCTACTTGAAATCATATAAATCATTAGTAACAAAATAATTATTTTTAAAGTGTTTCAACACATCTTCATTCAAGTTTATTTTTGGTATACCATGTTAAATGATAATTTTTGCATGTATCACCTCTGAGCTAATTCCATACAAACTTGTCAACGCTTTAACTGTAAAATTTAAAGTAATTACTGACAAAATGAAGAAAAAATAAAATTAAATCTCAATGGACATCTAAGCAATAATGGGCATACACAATAATCATGTATCTTTAAAGTCCGATTTTACTGTATGCCTGGAGAATTGTAATGTACGGTCCTGAAAAAAGTGTAATGTCCGTCTCCCTGTGCAAAACGGTTGAAAGAATAAATGAATCTGTATTTATGTTAAGATTTAAGATGTTTTCATTTCATCTACATGAGTCCATGTTATCATACCTGTTTAAGTTTCATGTCAACTTATATTTATGAAAATAATTTAATGCAGTTTGCACTTTGGGTGTTATTTAGATCCTTCATAAAGGACATATTTTTCTTTACTATTTGACATGAAGTTATATTTGTTGGAAAGTATATGATTCTGTTTTTTATGGTTGTGAAAAATAAAAGCAGTTAAACACACCAGTTGGTCAGTAAGTGTCAGATATAAACATGTAATGCATTTAGTTGTAATGTCCGGCCCCTTGTATGCCTAATGACAGTAACACATGAAAATAAGAAAATATGGGCAAAATGTTATCTTTGTAACAACTGGACATGACTTTATATACATTGACTCATATGAAAAATGATATAATGAACAATTACAAGAAACTTATTTTTTGACCCAGATGCTAACTAGCCGGTGCTAGGGGGTGTGAGCAGTGTTGCACTCTCAATTACTGCTCATGAACAGACTCAATAAAACCGAGTCTGCAATTTTCTCTTTTTGTGTTGCAATTATTGCTTTCGGGGGATCACCTCCTTTCAGAATTTATAATCTTCAAAACAGCAGGTGTTAAGTGCTTGTGTGGCGGCCGTAAAACGTCGCCCCGTACTTCATTCTCAGTGTTGTTATACCTTCTGATCCTTCGGGATCATGGGTTTCAGTACTTCTTGTTCTGAAAATTGAATACCACTTAAGCCGGTGCTAGGGGGCGTGAGCAGTGTTGCACTCTCAATTACTGCCCATGAACAGACTCAATAAAACCGAGTCTGCAATTTTCTCTTTTTGTGTTGCAATTTTTGCTTTCGGGGGATCACCTCCCTTCAGAATTTTTAATTGGTAAATTTACTGTGCACCTGGCCTGCAGCAATTTCTTATTGCATACAAAATGATATCACATACAGTAATCAAAAATAAACTCACCGTTTTAAATTAATCCACATATATCCTATAAACACTATATTACACTATTTCACTGATCACTAAAATAATCCATTAAAATATAAAACACAACACAAAACACATTCATTGTGTACACACAACACTCCTCCAGTCCGGCTATATCCATGTCTATGTCTGTAGATGTGGTAATCGTCTCAGGGCGCGGTGTAAAGACAACACTGCAAGATACAGAGTATCCACTATAACATGTAATCAACATACGTTGTACACAATACGACTCCCGAATGGCAAATGCCATGAAACATTGCATTCAAATTACAAATAGCAATGACAAAACGACAAACAACCCTAATCAGAGAAAGTAACGAAATACAATAGTAATGATAACTAACCTGCAAGATACAGAGTATCCACTATAACATGTAATCAACATACGTTGTACACAATACGACTCCCGAATGGCAAATGCAATGAAACATTGCATTGGTCACTCGTCATCTCTCCTATTCTCTCTCCTTCTAAGCCTTAATTCCCGTTCTGATAAATAAGTAGCCATTGTCTTCTGTTCACCAGTACAACTCTTATTATATATCTTGTAGTGTGATGTCAAGGGAAGATAAACTATCAACAGCTGCTTTAACCTAACAAATCAGTCCGGACCAGATAAACCATGAACTAATCAATAGTATCAACCACAACTGGTACAACCATAGCAAGATCGAAATTCCAACGCCACACGCACAATTCAATGTATGAAAACTAGCACGTACCAAAACACGGAAAACAAACAAATAATAAATGGGCCAAACACATCCAAACTATCTCCCATACACAATATATAAAGAAAACAAATTCAACAAAGAAAAAAAACAAATGTTGCCTCCGCTGAGATTCGAACTCGCAACCCAAGGGATCCCAGTCTACAGCGAAACCACTACGCCACCGTTACCGTATGGCTAAGTCAATTTGAATGCCTATACAATACAAAGGTAATACCACGTGGCTTAGATTTCACGCACGTGCTAAAAACAGTTGTCCGCTGGTAAATCCTTGGTCTCAATAATGCCGATTCAAAATACCGATATTAGTTAAACTGTTGAAGTAAACTGAATTACTTCAACAACAAAAAACTAATAATATATCGCGATTCAAGGGAAACAACACAATACGCGAGTGCACTTTTCAAGTTTCGTTACGCAACGATTTGCAACCGATCTAAAATTGAAAATGCATTTAACAAAAGATATTCTTATCTCTTTTGATAAATGCTGTAAACGTTTTCTACAACATCAAATACACAATAATTTACAATTATTGTGAATTTGCACTGTTTCCGACTGTACAAAACAAAACAAAAAGGGAAAAAAATAAATAAAAATATTACAGCCACCAATAAGTCGCGAACCCGTGGCCCGCAATAAATTTGTCGTTCACTATTGAGCTATGTACCAGCTGCTCGACCACCTGAGCTAATGCGGACAGGTACTTTATGCAATGGTAATATACGTCATATTCCAATACCTACAGTGGGCGGGTCGAAAGGGAGGTTATTGTTAGTAGGCTAGTGCACGTGATACCTCAAATAAACTAAGTAATAAGTTTCGTTTAAAAAGACAAAATCAGAAAATAAAGATATCAACTTATACACATTAACGTGAATACCAAAGACTGTAAGGACAAATCTGACGTCAAAAATAAAGTACCAGCATGTAGATATGCATCTAGTATAACAAAAACAAATATCACCTACCAGTTATCCTAATCCAAATCCAAAATAACACAATACACACACTTATATTCACTAACACTGTGTCACTGTCACGAAATCCTCACAATGATAATAATAAATTATCAGAATAGTCACTGTCACAATAATCCAGCGTTGATTTCCGAGAGATCCTTGTACTGGTCGTATATGTCTATAAGTCAAGCACGTGCAATCGCGAAACGTAAACACATGTGTATTGATGTGAAGCCGAGAGTGTTATTGAGCATATAAATACAATGAATACATGAATACAAATATATGTGAGGTGCAATGCGTGAGACTTACCTTTCAGGTATAGGTAAACCTTTGTGCAGTGCAGTGCAGAGTGGATCCGAGCGTGAAGAGGGCGCAGTGATCTGAAGCCGGCGTTTTTATACCCTCGCTCCAGTCACGTGGTCGTGGTGGCAGTTCGGCCAATAGTAGCTTCGCCCTCGGAAGTAATACTTGACTCACGATGCGGCCTCGTATCACTCGCCCTCCACTTTGTTTTTAAAGGGGTTAATATTATTATGTTAAAAAGGTTTAGTGTGTTAATGAAACAGAGTTAGAATCCAAGTATAACAAAATAGCATCGTCTCCAACTAGAAAATCCATTAATTTCATTCCTGTCCCCCTCTCACAATATAAAGAGAAACTCTCTATAATATACCAAAAAGTGAACCACATGATTATACCGTTTTGGCATTGTTAGATGTGATGAAAGAGACAGGATAAAAACTGCCAAGGTTATTACATGATTCCAAACAACATACTTGATTCATACTGAGCCACATGGCTATATGACCAAATGTATTGGAAAATAGATCCTAACGAATCTTAGAAAATAGAGTACAGAAGTTGTGTGAACCACATGATTATACTCCAACTTCGTATTGTACCCCATTCGCTGGCACAGAGGAATTGCTCATTAGCTATAGTCGGGATTTAACCATGACTACCATTTAATTTGGTATAACTTGCAAATATTGGAGTTGCTAAGTTTCATTAATTGTTCAGCTGGCATTCCCATAAGATTGGAAGCTGCCTTTGCTACTTCGCCTATCCTCCAAGGGCCATGACATCTATCACCAGGGAAAGGCAAATAGGGAGAGTCAGTTTCTAGCAGCAGTCTTTGGTGATTACACATAAGGATTGCTTCTCGGGTTTTAGAGTCACTAGTAGATTTCCCAGAGAAACTAAAATAACAATTTGGCAAACTGCTACTCCAAGAGTCAAATTCTGCAGAGGTTCCCATAAAACAATGCCTATGTATGGGTAAATGAGTCAACTTTAAGGATTTGAACATTTCGAGAACCTCTTTAGCCGCTGAACCATTACCTCTGTCCCTACAATGAATGACGACAGGTTTTGCCAGTTGATCCGCTAATTTGAGAGCCTTTTCAAGAAAGAATCGCTGGGCCTGATTTTTACCTCTCACACACTCTTGTCTATTATGAGCCGCAGAGCGACAAGTGGTGGTAAAATCAAGCCCAACTTCTCCAACAGCAATTGCTCCAGGGCGTTTCTCAATTTCTCGGACCAACCTCGAAAACATTGATTCTACTGTATCCCTATATAAGAGATGTGGATGAACACCTAGTGTGAATCTCACCCTAGAGTCCTCCCCCACCAATTTTGGCAAAAGACCCCATTTAGAAGGGTAAACAAAATTTGCAATTGCTACAACAAGATTAACAGATGGATTAGATGCTAACTCTAATTGTTTTAGAGACTTCCCTGAATGACCAATTAATTCATCTAAATGAAAATGAGCATCTATTACACTCATTTTGAATGTAAAATGACCTCTGGGTGGACTTGATCCATCAGGCTGGCAGTATTTCAACCAAATACGGGCTGAGTTTCTATCATCCGCATTTAGCCTACAAATAAGTTTCATCAAAACCCTTTGATGGAGTAATTCCGAAATAGAAGAAGGAGGATTTGCATTATGGGATATCTTAGCGTCCAACCCAGCTAACCTATCATATTCCCTGAGAAAGAACTCCTCTTCATCAAGAAATGGGGCATATGTGGGGAACAATTGTTCAGCCACAACAAAAGTCAACAAGCTGTTCAAGGAATATAAGCCTAAGCACCTGCTGATGAATAGAAGGAAACCATTCACCAACAAATACCATGCTACGGTCTGAGACTCCCCCTGAATTTTAGCATGACCATCATGGTAATGTTTCATTTCAGAAGAGTCCCCTGCCGTGAAACAATTTGCACATGCAAAAGCAGGACTCATATACCACGGTATATGAGTGCTGTTAGCATGGCGCCTAAAATGATTGACTGGTTTTGAACAAATTCCACATGTTTGTGGGTCAAATTTTCGTTTTGGCATTGTGAGTCTAGTTTTCCTGTAAGAAAGAAGATTAAACTAGTTAATGCCATATGTTTGTTTTTTTTAGAATATTTGGATATTATTTAGATAAGTATATTAGATATTATTATACCTTGCATTATTATCAACATTATTATTATAACATTACGTTAAAAGAAGTTGGCCTTTCTTATGTGTAATTAATATACACATATATTACACAGAATGCGACCACATCAGACTGTGTAATGTAAAAAGTACAGAATATTAATCAATATATAGCAATATAGTCCAAGATAACCAACCAAGACCATACAAGTATATATGATCATCTTGGCATATGACAATATTTTCATAAAGTCTGAACAGATGGGACATGATCGTCCATCTAGTCAAAAACAATTACCTCTATCTTGCATAATAGAGCTCCGAACAGGTAGGAACCACATGATTGTCTACCAAATCGATGCAGATATATAACAAGTATAAGTAATATGTGAGTATAGGTAATTATTGACATAATAGGTAGAAACCACATGATTATCTACCAAGTCAATATAGATATATAACAAATATAAAAAGTCACCGACCAGGAAGAAAACTCATGGTCATCTAAATGGCCAATGAAATATGACAGTAAAGCAACTACCAAACAGAGACAATGTAACTGTCTCCACAGTAGTTGTAGAAATACAGCAAATAGGGAGACAATGTAATTGTCTCTACAGTAGCTGCAGAAATACAAAAAAATAGGAAAACAATGTAATTGTTTCTACAGTAGCTGCAGAAATACAGCAAATAGGAAAACAATGTAATTGTTTCTACAGTAGCTGCAGAAATACAGCAAAATAGGAAGCAAATAGGAAAACAATGTAATTGTTTCTACAGTAGCTGCAGAAATACAGCAAAATAGGAAGCAAATAGGAAAACAATGTAATTGTTTCTACAGTAGCTGCAGAAATACAGCAAAATAGGAAGTAAAGTAACTATTGAACAGTAACCACATGATTGTCTATCCAATAGCCACAGAAATACAATATTGATGAAGTAACACAACCACTGAACAGTAACCACATGATTGTCTATCCAGCAGTTGTAACAGTACAATAGATATATGGAAAACGGGCAATGAGAAAAATACAATATATATAGAATCACGAACCGGAGAGGACCACATGATCATTTATCCGATCCATGAGAAAAGTACAATAGATATAGAATCACAAACCGGAGAGGACCACATGATCATTTATCCGATCCATGAAAAAAGATACAATAAAAAGTCACTAACCGGAGAGGACCACATGATCATTTATCCGGTCAACGAGAAAAGATACAATAAAGAATCACTAACCGGAGAGGACCACATGATCATTTATCCGGTCAATGAAAAAAGATACAATAAATATAAAATCACTAACCGGAGAGGACCACATGATCATTTATCCGGTCAATGAAAGATACAAAACCACTAAAACTGCCTGAATGGGAACCACATGATTATCCACCCAAACAGCATAATGGTAGAATAAGATAAAATAAAAATCAGCGAAATCTAGAAGGGAGTCTGATTTCACGACCCCCCCCCCCCCCCACACACTCGTTCTGCGAATTGAATCTGGGTCAAAATCTAAATCTGAATCCGGGTCATCACTGGGCTCTGGGTCTGATGGCAAATCTATGACTTCATCTGCTTGGTCAGGGATCATATATGGTAAAGTTTGATCTAAGTCCTGTTCCATTTCTGGTTGAGCGTCGTCTGGGGTCTGTTCTGAAATACTCTGATCCTGCTCTGTGATTGTCGAGTCTGGTTCCAGATTTAGTAAACTATGACGTTTCCTCTTCAACCACAAAGGAAGATCAGAGTCGCGACATAATTTTAATCTATCATGATGTACCAGAGTTGTCTTTTTATGTGAAGCAATCTCGTAAAGAGGTGGCTTTGCCGATGTTATTAAAAATGGACCTGTCCAAGGGGGTCTTAATTTAGTACTAACACCCACCTTAGTAGAAGAATCCCTAAGATACACTGGATCACCCAGGTTAAAAGTTATTTCCTTCAGTCGAAGGTCATAGTCACGCTTCTGCCTTAGCTGCGTTTGACCTATTTTTTCTCTAGCTAGGCAATGTATTTCTGACAATTTGGAAAGCAGATCTTTCACCCATTGCACTTCATTAACGGGCAAATAATCTACTTGGCCTATCATCAAATCCAAAGGTTGGATTGTTTCTCTCCCCAGCATCATCATATTGGCAGAGAACCCAGTGGTGTGGTTCTTCATTGAATGTAATGCCATTGTGATGAAGGGAAGAAATGCATCCCAGTCCTTTAAACCCTTTGATATAAAACTCCTAATGATCTGCAGAATTACTCTATTAAAGACCTCACATTGTCCATTGGAACAGGGTCTGTATGGGGTTGTTCTTGTTTTTGTAATTTCTAATAGACGACAGAATGCTTGGAATAAGCTACTTTCAAAGTTACGCCCCTGATCAGAATGAATTTCAAGGGGGCACCCAAAAGTGCTAATAAAACGGTCAACAAAAGCTGTAACCGTTAATTGAGCATTCTGCTCAGGGATAGCAGCCAGTTCAACCCATTTGGTGAACTGATCTACCATAACCAAAATATATCTATTACCTTTAGAACTGACATGAAAGGGTCCCATTATATCAATGTGAACCCTCTCCATTGGGTAACCTGAATGATATAACCTTTGACCTGCTTTGGGTTTGACATTTCCCTTCTTATTTTTGTTGCAAACTTGGCAACCCTGTACATGCAATTCTGCATCTCGGGACATGCCATACCAATAGAAACGATCCTTCAGTTTATTTCTTGTTTTTTCAATCCCTAAATGGCCAGATGTTAAAGAGTTATGACAATGATGAAGCACTTGTCCTTTTAATGAACTCGGAACAACCACACACAACCGTGAACCCAGACTCTGATGCTCAGTCCATGCATAAAGTAAAACTCCATTGGAGACTTTTAGCCAATCGCGATATGACCAGAGAGCTCTTGTTTGTGGACTAGTGAGCTGAAGCTCTCGTTTCGATGGCTGATAACCTTCCTCCAACCAATAAATAACCAGACCTACATCGGAATCCTCTAATTGAGCATTCCTTAACTGTCCAGGTGTCAAACCTTCAACCCAATTTGATGAACCTATGCTTGGAGAAGCATCTATCAAGGCTTCGGTTGACCTAATTGCCAAAGGAACAACATCATCAACATCTTCCTCAAAACGAGACCATTGGTTATGTGCTCTAGTACAGTATGCACATCCACCACATGGGAGACTCCCTAGATCCGCCCCTGCGTTATAACAGTTGCAAGATTTCAGGGTATCTCCAATGCGGCTTAATGCATCTGCATTTATATGTTCACAACCTTTTCTGTGAACAATTGTCATGTTATATTGAGAAAGTTCCTCAAGCCATCTAGCTAACTGACCCTCAATATGTTTGAACCTAGTCAGCCAGACTAGACTATTATGATCAGTCCTAATCAGAAATGGATGTCCAAGCAAGTAATGTCTATATGTCCTGCAAAACCTTACTAAACTAAGAAGTTCCTTTCTGGTAGTGCAATATTTTCTTTGACCAGGCAGCAATGTATAACTGCCAAAACTAATGGGTTTAACCACACCGTCCTGAATCTGGGACAATGCTCTGCCAATTTGTTTCCCACTAGCATCAACGTCCAATATGAATGTCCCGTCAGGGGTTGGATGACAAAGTAAAGGGGACTTGACAGCTGCATCCTTTAATTCAATAAATGCCTGTTCATGCCTATCAGTCCAGTGAAAGTATTTGTCATTGGATAAACTGTATAGTATTTCAGCGATCCTAGCAAAACCTCTGATATGATTTCTATGATAATTCATGAAACCAAGAAAGGACTGTAATTCTTTTGTGTTTGTCGGTCTAGTCCAACTTTTCAGAATATCCATTTTGTCAGGCGAAATAGAAACTCCCTTTTCACTGACAAGTTTACCCAAAAAATCCACTTCTTTTTTGAAGAAAGTGCACTTGCTGGGTTTAAACTTCAGAGAATTTTGTTGAAAACGAGTGAAAACTTTTCTCAAACTTGACATAGTGTTTTTAAAATCAGAGCCTAATATGATGAGGTCATCAAGATAAACAATAACCTCTTCCCAAGTTAAACCTTTTAGAACCAGTTGCATGGCACGCTGAAAAGTGGCTGGGCTGTTGCACAGACCCATAGGTAGGCGAGTCCACTGATAAGTTCCAAATCTTGTCGTAAAACTAGTCTTGTCTCGAGAGTCTTTTGCAAGAGGGATTTGATAGTAACCACTACAGAGATCAAGGACACAGAAAAGTTTCTTTCCCTGCATGGAATCTAAACAATCTTCAATGATTGGGAGATTAAAATTGTCTTTAATGGTTTTACTATTTAAAGCCCTATAATCAATGCAATATCTGAGGTCTCCAGTTTTCTTACGGACCAAGACTGGTGCGGAGGACCACTCAGATGCAGATGGTTCAATAACTCCCTGTTGCAACAGTTTGTCAATGTAGTCTTTTTCCTGTTGTTGGAACTTAAGTGGAGTTCGTCTAAACTTGTCTTTCACGTTGTCAGTTGTCACAATTTTATGCTCTACATTTTTGAGACAGCCTAAATCAAAGTTATTACAGGAGAAAACTGATTGAAATTCTATCAGCAAGTCACGGAACTCTTTTTCCTGTTCATTATTCAAATTAACCACTGCTTTTTTAAACATCTCTGCAAGATGCTCTGGCAATTTGTCAGTTTGTTGTGTAGAGCTATTGACCTTTGATCTTGTTATGTCATTATCTGTCACAGGTGATGCCAATTCAGCTTGACCTATATAAGCATCTCTTTTAAAAAGTTTATAAGAATCAGAGTCATTGATGACTTTGACCTTTACTTTTTCACCCTCACCATATACAGATGAAATCAAACAATTCTTTATAATAGGTTCTACTACAAATCCAGTAGGCAAAGACTTTTCCAATTTCAATTCTAAAAATCCAATAGAATTTGGAGGAATTACTACCCTCCTTGCATTGTAGACCTTGCAGCCCTGATCATTTGAATGAATTTCCAAAGAATGTTTTACACCATCAATTTCCAAAGTATTGTTTCTAAAATCAATGATAGCCCCCAATGGCTTTAAAATATCTAGACCCAAAATACAAGCATTGTCTATGGGGGCAATACAAAAAGTATGCAGAATGGTATACTGTCCTATTGTCAATGGAATATTTTCAACTATGGAACCCTGTATTGGCTCAGAACCTATGCCCTGAAGCAAACATGATCCAACAGTTGTATTATTTTTCAAAATGTCCTTAAATTTGGACTCTTGCAAAATACTTATCATGGCTCCACTGTCTAACAATGCTTTTACAGGTACAGAGTCAATTAAAGTATTACAAAAAACAGAATATCCTTTTGTCAAATGTACAGAAAATATATCATCACGACCCAGAGTTCCAGAGAAGGCTACTTGTTGGTCGTTTGCACAAGCAGCCTCTAACAGTTTAAAGTATGTTCTGTCTCTGTGCTCACAGGTGAAGGACTGACCGACCTACTGTGATATTTGTTTTCGCGGCGGGGCTGACCAGTGCCACGATCCCGAGAATCCCTATTTCCTCTATCAGGGTAGGGATCCCTACGGGGAGAATTGTTCCAGTTTCTATCCCTACTGTTGTAGTCCCTATCACGATAACCTTTGGGACTAGGGGGATACCTATTTTGGCCATAACCGTAATTCCTAGAAGGGCTTGGCGAGTAACCCCTATTTTGCCTATCTGAAGACCCAGAATAGGCACCCCTGAAACGATCAGGTGACCTGTAGTATCCCCGATCAGGGGATCTACTGTAATGCACTCCGGCTGGACGGTTATTGTACCGACCAGCTGGTGCCTCATAGGGTCTCCTAGACCGCTCATGCCAATAGGGATCACGACCAGTGTCCTTTTGACCTATATCTTTTCTTGGGCTAGTGTATGGGCTTGGGGATCTAGACCTTGACCTCTGAGGATCCAAATGAGTCCTCAGTAAACTCTCCATACCTTGCAAAATGGCGTCACTCAGCTGTTTGAGTGAGTCATCAGGTATGACAGAGACTGCGTTCTGGTCAAATTTCACCTGTTTGCTGAGACCTAGAACCTTGGCATTGGCAGCATAGGCCTTGACATATTTCAAGGTTTCCTGCACAGTGCCTGGCTTACGACCCAAAGCTTCAAGTGCAGCCTCTTTATTTTTTAAACCGCGAAGAAAGGATTCTGTCATTATTCCGTTCAGAATGTCCAGATTCTTGCAATCACGGTAACCGTCATTTGCAAGAGCCTGGATTTTCTGAAGGAATTCTTCTTCAGATTCAGTGTCCTGTTTTATTGTAGACAGCTTTTGTCGAGCGGCTAATGGCTCATCACGGTAATCAAACCGTGCCTTCATATCAGCCACCAGGTCATTGAAATTATTGGAAGCATTGGAACGGTTTGCATATTCCAATGCTTGATCTGTGAGACAATCAAAAAATTTGTCTAGACATTTCAATGGATCCCAAGCACGACGAGCTGCAACCCTCATGAATTTTCCAAGAAAAACATCAAATTTAATTGCAGAGGGGGCACCTGAAAAAGTCTGCATCCTAGGACCCTGAGGAGACTTAGACCTAGATCTACGACTCCTATCAGGACTCTTAGAATGATCCCGAGATGAATGGGTATGACTGTGCATCCTATCCCTCCTATCACTTGTCCCAACATAGACTCCATCCTGAGTTCTGCTTTCAATGACAGCCTCAGTATCGGCGGTCGGGCTCTGCATGTGTAATTTTGGATTAAATCCAGGAGGAGGCAAAGTAAATTTTCTCTCCTGGTTGCTTAGCCTCGAATCCATCTCACCCAACCGTCTTTCTTGAACATTGATCAAGGAAGACAGCTGGCTGAGGTTCTGATTAGTTTCAGCAGTTGTATCAGCCAATTGCTGATTAACATCTCTAACCTGCCTAGCCAGACCGTCCATAGAGTGCTCTGTCCTCTGTTCTAACACTGTCATTCTCCCTAAAATTTGGCCCGAAAATGATTTAAATAAATCCATGAGGCTCTCTATTGTTGGCTTTGTCATAGCCTCGGGTGCAATAAGAATGAGTTGGCCAGATTTGACCAACTCCGCCCACTGCACCTTTGCGTTAATTGCAATTAATTCCTCAACTGATATGGATCTCCCCTCAGCTAAAGCTTGTTTAGCTAAGGTGAGAACCTTATTAGCTGTGGACTCCCCTAGTTGCGGAATGGTTCGGAGGTCATCGGGTGCACAGTCAAACACATTTATTGGTTGCATTGCCATGGTGAATTTTTTCAAAGAAATAGATGTAAACACAAATATAATATACAATATATGAAAGATAAATGCTACTTCACTAGAATAAATTGAAAAATAACGAAGAAATGTCCGTATTAGAAATATTCAGACCACGTGCTACCACGTGTGCCGTCTGCTTATTAAAATACAAACACCAAAAATGCAAAAATAAACAAACCAATTTGCTCGCAGCGCCACTTGATGTGAAGCCGAGAGTGTTATTGAGCATATAAATACAATGAATACATGAATACAAAGATATGCGAGGTGCAATGCGTGAGACTTACCTTTCAGGTATAGGTAAACCTTTGTGCAGTGCAGTGCAGAGTGGATCCGGGCGTGAAGAGGGCGCAGTGATCTGGAGCCGGCGTTTTTATACCCTCGCTCCAGTCACGTGGTCGTGGTGGCAGTTCGGCCAATAGTAGCTTCGCCCTCGGAAGTAATACTTGACTCACGATGCGGCCTCGTATCAGTATAAACAAACTCTTATCAGCGCTCATTAATCCATTCCTCTATGGAACACAACTAGTATTTATATCACTGGACGTACGTCTGTCTCTTGATCCAAAGTGGTAACATAAATAGATGATGATCGTTACACGAGCATAACCCGTATGTAAACATCAGTGTACACGATGTGGTGTGGCACATTACACAGCCAACCTGTGTAGGTCTTGTGTAGTGTAGAACACGTTGGGCGCAAGTTGTCACGGCCTCAGCTCATGCGGTAGTAATTGGGAACTTGTTGCCCTCAATGTACGTGACAACAATATTTGTGAGTTCTAGGCCTCTTGGTCTACAGGGGCGGTGTAAAGACAACACTGCAAGATACAGAGTATCCACTATAACATGTAATCAACATACGTTGTACACAATACGACTCCCGAATGGCAAATGCCATGAAACATTGCATTCAAATTACAAATAGCAATGACAAAACGACAAACAACCCTAATCAGAGAAAGTAACGAAATACAATAGTAATGATAACTAACCTGCAAGATACAGAGTATCCACTATAACATGTAATCAACATACGTTGTACACAATACGACTCCCGAATGGCAAATGCAATGAAACATTGCATTGGTCACTCGAGATCATGTGATTAGTACCGTGTGATATGTTAAAGGTTAGTTGCGGGAAATGGAAGGAATGGGAAACGGGATAACTGCAAACTAAGCGTCGTCTAAAGTAAGGAACACGGAAAGGGACTTTTCCACCCTATGACACACAAACACGTCTTCTTTCGCGATATGTCTTAAATATTATTTGCACATTTAGCGGTCTGGATCCATATGTCCGTTGGGGCCCGTCCAGGATTCCATACGTAGGTCTTCAATACCGGTTATTGGGGTTCAAAACCTCTCCAGAGCTCAAAACTATTCAGTGTAAATATTACACGCCACAGAAAATATAGTGTACTGCGCAGTCAGTACTCTAAAGTCACCTCCTGATGCGTACAATTGCGTATCGTCAATTTCAACGTTGGGTGCCATTGTCGGGGTTTGACTGTATATATGTTGGGTTCGGGAATGTATTGAGAAGCTACACCAATGTCTATGTCATATATCTATAGCTCGACTATTCCAGATCATCGTAATCATAATAATCATAATGATCATCTGAAATAACAAATAACAATAATAAGAATACACACATTAATACATAAATACAATGATAAACATACACAGTGTACAATAATGATTAAAGTACGGGTTTCGCATAGCGATAAACACTCGACTTAGTACAAATTACAAAAAAAATGTTTACATAACGAAAAGTTACATTTACTAGAATGTATGAAACCTCAAAAGTGTCATTATCTATAAAATGTTAGAATATATCAATCGAGAATATAGTTACCTGTATAAATATTAATTTATCCAGAGTTTATCAAATTAAGCAAAGTAAATATGGCGACTGTTTGTAATTTTCAAAAGTTCCTCTGCCAATCACGTGATGTCCGGTTAGTATAAAATGTTAGTTTGAGTTATGTCCCTTCAACAGTATTAAACATGCGGATAAATGGATATAGCAATGGGTAATCAAAAGAAAATTAACACAATACTGCTGGTAAATTTATTTATTTCGATAACTAGTTTTCACCTTATGACATCTGGTTTAAAATAAATATTATCGAAGCCTAAACAGACCTGGTTTCTGTTGTCTACATATAAGTTACAATAATACCCGTCTAATGTGACCACCCAAATGAGGTGGTATAAGTCTGTGTCTTACAGACAATGTGGTAGCTTAATGCAGGACGAAAGTTATACAGAAACCATTTGTGTTTTTGTTGTTGTTTAAAACAACACCAATATCTATTTATCAAATAGTCGCTTTAGATGGTTCTTGCTACATTCATTTATTGCCAACCCATATCACACTTTAAAAACTAGCGCACACCCTTGACCAGATTCGTGTGCCTTCTTTATTTGCAAAGATGAAAAATAATTATTATCGAATAAAAGAGAAGGCACGTGACTTCAACGTCTACTACTTCTGGTGTAGACATTTGAACAGATTCACGGTCGACACATGTTGGCTGATTTGAAATAATACTGTACAGAGTTCACCTATAATAAATGCACCTGGTTGGTCATGGAATAGCTCTTTGTTATTGCCAAGCATTACATGTAGCGGTATCTAACTGACTTTTATTTTATTTATGTGCATTGTACATGTTGAACTGGAAAACTCCTTATCGGACGATTGTGAAAAATCGCCTTTTTATACGACATATGTCATTAATAGGAAAGACAAAGGCAGTTCGATTCTGTTTCCTGTGGGTGATGTATAATAGCAGTCTTACGCGTGTATGTGCTGAACATATACTTACACATATACTTTCTAAATTAACCCTTTCGCTGCCAATGCCGGATCTGTGATTACCTATGCAAACAGTTTCGATCCAAATGAGACGCCGAGTAACTCGGCGTCTCATCAGGATCCAAACTGTTTATTACTGTTATACTTTTTTAAACAAAACTACGAAAAATTGAAAATTCTTGCAGACGACAAAGTTTGCAGATGACAAAAGTTGGCAGCGAAAGGGTTAATGTAAATTAATATTAATCAATGTCCATAATGCACGGACCAACAGCGTTCCATGTCCATCATGCACGGACCAACAGCGTTCCATGCCCATAATGCACGGACCAACAGCGTTCCATGTCCATAATGCACGGACCAACAGCTTTCCATGTCCATCATGCACGGACCAACAGCGTTCCATGTCCATCATGCACGGACCAACAGCGTTCCATGTCCATAATGCACGGACCAACAGCGTTCCATGTCCATAATGCACGGACCAACAGCGTTCCATGTCCATAATGCACGGACCAACAGCGTTCCATGTCCATAATGCACGGACCAACAGCGTTCCATGTCCATCATGCACGGACCAACAGCGTTCCATGTCCATCATGCACGGACCAACAGCGTTCCATGTCCATAATGCACGGACCAACAGCGTTCCATGTCCATCATGCACGGACCAACAGCGTTCCATGTCCATCATGCACGGACCAACAGCGTTCCATGTCCATAATGCACGGACCAACAGCGTTCCATGTCCATCATGCACGGACCAACAGCGTTCCATGTCCATCATGCACGGACCAACAGCGTTCCATGTCCATAATGCACGGACCAACAGCGTTCCATGTCCATCATGCACGGACCAACAGCGTTCCATGTCCATAATGCACGGACCAACAGCGTTCCATGTCCATAATGCACGGACCAACAGCGTTCCATGTCCATAATGCACGGATCAACAGCGTTCCATGTCCATAATGCACGGACCAACAGCGTTCCATGTCCATAATGCACGGACCAACCGCGTTCTATGTCCATAATGCACGGACCAACAGCGTTCCATGTCCATAATGCACGGACCAACAGCGTTCTATGTCCATAATGCACGGACCAACAGCGTTCCATGTCCATAATGCACGGACCAACAGCGTTCCATGTCCATCATGCACGGACCAACAGCGTTCCATGTCCATAATGCACGGACCAACAGCGTTCCATGTCCATAATGCACGGACCAACAGCGTTCCATGTCCATAATGCACGGACCAATAGCGTTCCATGTTCATAATGCACGGACCAACAGCGTTCTATGTCCATAATGCACGGACCAACAGCGTTCTATGTCCATAATGCACGGACCAACAGCGTTCCATGTCCATAATGCACGGACCAACAGCGTTCCATGTCCATAATGCACGGACCAACAGCGTTCCATGTCCATCATGCACGGACCAACAGCGTTCCATGTCCATAATGCACGGACCAACAGCGTTCCATGTCCATAATGCACGGACCAACAGCGTTCTATGTCCATAATGCACGGACCAACAGCGTTCCATGTCCATAATGCACGGACCAACAGCGTTCCATGTCCATAATGCACGGACCAACAGCGTTCCATGTCCATAATGCACGGACCAACAGCGTTCCATGTCCATAATGCACGGGCCAACAGCGTTCTATGTCCATAATGCACGGACCAACAGCGTTCTATGTCCATAATGCACGGACCAACAGCGTTTCATATAAAGTACAAACAGTAACAAATTGGTATATACATACATAAATGAAACTGGTCAAAAGAATGCACCAAACTTGTAGAATTAACTATTTGCACGCTACGTAATTTTGCGTCTAAAATAATTATAAGTCGTTGTCTGCTTCAGTTCTTCAAGGACATGCATTTGGATAACTGAAGAATATCTATGTAACTTCGCGTTAGAACAACATAGAACTTCCATAGAGTTCATGTAAACCTTTCTAAACTATTAAGCGAAAACATTCTAATATTCTTTAGGTAAATGATAATAGGACTTATGTGATAACGCGACATTTTAGAAATTATCATAAAAGTTATTAGATCTATTACATGTAATTGGTGCCATCCGGACCAGATTTCGATTTAAATGTATGAGTATAAGTCATGCTTTCAAAAAAACACAGATTTATCAATAAAGTACACGCTATAGAAAGGTTGTATTGTATATCAGTGCGGATTAGTAAGTTTATATCAGGTTACATATTTTTATATCATATCCACCTGCATAAAAAAGTACATATATATAATACGAGTCGATGCGTCTGCATTAAATGTTTCATTTCAATATATATACGCCTAACTATTAAGATTGTTATCAGTGTCATCAGTATGGGCGGAAATGTTAGATTTATGGTGCATTACTTTAACGATTTAATAATCAAACAAGGACTAGATTATGCGCTGCTCTACAGCACCCGAGTACAAGATTCAGTAATTCATATAATATGCGCACACATGATCTACTGTTTGTTAAGTTTCCAGTTCTGATAGTCAATTCATGTATTATAGACACATAAAATTAAAAAAAAAAGAGAAATGAAAAAAATAAAATTCAAATCCCGTTAAGAAAGGGGATATCGTAACGAGAAATGAAATATTTTTTTCAAATCACTTTAAAGTTTTTGGCAGCGTAACTTAATTTGAAACAAAAATTAAAATCCGTGGACCCTGTGGCTATTGTATACATTTGTATTGTGTTTAGTTAATACAATTTGAAAAAAAGGTTTATATAAAATTAAGAAATAGCAGCATACACTTGAACACAATACTAACAGAAACTACATAATATGTATCGTTATTTATGCATTATGCTTTATATTAGTAATAACGAACTAAAACCGACGTATAGTTCAGATACTTCTATGCTACGATGCACATGTGATTTGCACTAGCAAAAGAAACTAGATATAGACCGCTTAGCTGCAGATGAGTCTGTTTTATACACGGGATTTAAGCTATTTCCTTCTCTTGTAGTTTTCGGGATTTTAGCACACCTGAGTATATTCAGTGGAGAGTTTGTTACCACTGCCCGATGTCCGTCCGTCCGCCCGTCCATTCGTTGGTCAGTCAGACCATGCTTTAAACGGATCATTCCTGCCAAACAGCCTTTCAATTGGACTGATAACCTTGTCCCTGTTCCATATTTACTTCAAAGGTCAATACCTACTGAATATTCATGATAAAAATAGTTATAAAGAAATATGGAAAGTGGAACATTGTAGCCATTTTAGAAAGTAAAGAAACAATATCTATCAAATTCAATTTGCAAATTAAGCTCTGTTTGCAAATGCGTGAAAGGGAAAGGGTTAAATAAGGAAATCCTTTTAAACAGTTTCAATATAGACACATATGGAAATGTAGCCATATCCATTATGGTCATGCTTTCTTGCATAGTAACTTAATTTTAGTAATTCTGAAAGTTGACCACCAGAAGACTATTTCTACCAAATGCTATTCAGATTCGACCACCGATGAGGATATATTTTCCTCTGCAGTTATATAAGGCAATTTAGCCCCAACCGTTGTAACATGGGTTTTTCAGATATCTGCATGTTTTAGCAATGTTGATAGAAGGTTGCCATTCGACTATTCCTACCAAATTCCATTCAAACTGGAACACCAGTTTGGAGAAGAAGGTCCTTAAAGGTTTTAATAAGAAAATCTAGCCCAGTCATATGTTTTGATATATCAACATGAGTTAAGCAATTTAGGCAGAAGGTCACTAGAAGACTATTCCTTTCAAATATCGTTAGTTCTGTCCACTGGTTTTAGAAAATTTATATTTAAATATTTATTTTGGTTTCCATGACAACCAAGGTTCAACAAATTAGTTTAGCAGTTTTGTCAAATCATGTTGAATTTTGACAATTTCTGGGAATTAAACTTTTAATAGCTATATTAGATGGCCGTGTTAATATTACAATTTGGTTATTATTACGAGGCACTGACTTGGAACTTCCTTTTTCATATTTCATCAGCTGACAGAAAGGGTTTGCTCAGTGTTGAGAAAACATAAAAAATGCTACTTTTTGCATACAAACAACCTCGATTTAATGCGCTCAGAAGAGTAGTTGTGCTTTTGTTTTTATATTAAATGTTTACCCGTCGATGTGCGGTTTTAAATCTGGATTTACATTGATTTTGTTAGACGATGTCGCTTAGAGCTAGATCTAAGTGCGCGCGTTTTCAATGCACTTTCACAAATTGTTGCTTTTTCTTTTAAGTTGGATGCGCCTGATATTTGCAAGTGTTTCATATAGTTTTCCCCGTACTTTTAAATTATGACGTCATTTAAATCATGACGTCGCTTGTTTACCTCTAACGTTTGTTTTTAAATCATTTCATTTTAGACATCGTTATGCATGTTGTGGAGTTGTCTGGAGGGGGGGGGGGTATTTACATTTGACTTTGGTGAAAGTGGGATAAGGACGAGGTTGGGTACCCGTAAACCAGGTTTAAGTCCCCCAGTAGCTTATTTTGGTTACTGGCCGTTCCAAGGCGGTACTCCTGCTTTCAGCCTATGGTCAATTTTGTTGTTTAATATGCTTAATGTTTAATGTTTTTCGTCTTGATATGCGTCCTGTTATGTTTTGTCTTGTGGCTTTATCGTTTCTTGTTTGATGGTGTTTGTGCGGTGTCATTTCGTGTGTGCCTCTCCCTGTTTGGCTATTTTTCCATATTTGTAAACCTACGTCGTTTTGTGAACAGAATGTCAGGGTGATTATCATTCTGTTCAGATGCTCTTTTCTAGTTTGTATAAAACAAAGTGCATCAAGGTCATGAAGTCACGTTGGAGCATTGTTCCTTGCCTGGTCACATGACCGTGGCAGCGATATTCTGGGGTGTGTTTTATTATTGCAAATCTGAATCAAGATTACAGATCATGATTGTGATTCGGCGTTCTTTTTATCGAATCACGAACATGTTCTCTAATAAGACTAATCAAGCTTTGACCTCGATTAAAATCTAATCATAATCAAAATGGCGGAACTTACACTAACAGCAGAGTAGTCACACTTTCAAACCATTCTAGAAATGGTTATCGGAGGTAACAGTTGAAGTAACAGTTACATTTCTATTTGCTCTCGAAGTAAAATATGTTCTTAACATATTTTTATTTTATTAGATCTATGTTTTATTATTATCATTATTATTTTATTTTTTAATTTTGTTTTTTATATTTTTAGTTTTAGTTTTTGTTATTGTCGCTGTCTAATTATTCGTCAAACATATTAGCTGATCGACTCTGGACCTCGAAGAATTGCCAGGCACACCCAATGAGTATTTTCGTTTGTGAGATGACCGGCCATGTTTAATAAATGTCATATCAAATTGTTTTAATACCATAGCAATCGTGATTAAGGTTGTGTGTATAATCAAATCATGATTTAGGAAATAAAACACATCCCTGGACTGAATTCATATATGACGTCATAAGCCTCGTTTACGAGCCGTGCGTGTGTATTCAGAGCACTGACTTGCTATGGCGGCATCCACTCTCTATGTGCTTAAGGGAGTTGTTTTGGGAATAAGACGATTGTTTTGGGGTTTTTTTTTACAGTAGACATTCTTAGAGCTCGTTCATTTCCAACAACTTTATATTGCCGTTTACTGTGTTTTTGGTCTATGTTTTGGTTCATTTTACAGTTATACATTAAATTACCTAAATATTTAGCCTTGGTTTGTTTACAAGATTATTGATCGGATAGTGAAATAGAATCTATAGGCTTTCGGAGTATTTATCAGGACAGAAGTGTTTGCTAGGATTAGATATAGTATGCACGAAACAGATTTGTATAATTGCTTTTGCTTTGTTTGTAAAGATTAATAGAATCAAGCATGGATTATGTTAAAGACGGGGGTTTCTATACCCGAGGTTGGTCTGTTCCAACAGAGGGTATAGACCCCCCCCCCCCCACACGGCTTTAACAAAACCCATGCTTTATTATTTCTCGCTTAAATACACCCTAAAAACAAGTAAATTAATGGATTTTGTGAGGTACTACTTTCTGTTGCGTAGTACGACTTCCGTATCTAATAGCAACAACCTACAGGAGACATTAAATGACCTCATTTGTTATCGGTATATACGTTGTGTTTCGGCGTTGAATATAAACGACTGAGGGACTACAAAACGTGTTCGGTTAATTAAACTAGCCTTTTATAAAATATATGATAAATAGAATTTAATACTCGGGCTAGTTACTTATATCAATTTTAATTTATGAGCTCGTTAACTATAGAAGTGCTGGTATAATTATGTAAGAGCTCCTTCCCTTGCATTGATTGTACCTAATCTCGCGTATGAATAGACCAGACAAGGGGTGTTCCAGATAAGGATTTCTAATACGGTTATGTTTAGTAACTCAGCTTATCTAGCACGTCTGAGAAGCGAGAATAATAGAATCAATCATGGGTTTTGTTAAAAACGGGGGTTTCTATATCCGAGATTGGTCTGTTCCAGTCGGAAACGAGCTTTAGCGAGTTTCCGACAGGAACAGGCCAACCGACGGTATAGAAACCCCCGGTTTTAAACAAAACCCATGCTTGATTATTTTTCTCGCTGAAATACGCCCTAAAACCAAGTAAATTAACGGATGTTGTGAAGTACTACTTTACGTTGCGTAATACGACTTCCATATCTAATAGCAACAAACTGCAGCATAAAAGCGTGACACCAAATGACGTCATTTGTTATGACAACCACAAACGTTACGCTTTGGTTTAAAATATAAATGACTGAGTGACTACAAACCAACGTCTTCGGTTAATTAAGTAGGCTTTTAAAATGTTTATATGATAAATAGAATTTCATATTCGTGCTAATTACTTATATTAATCTTAATTTATAAGGTCGTTGACTATAGAAATGTTGGTATAATTCTGTAAGAGTTCCTTCCCTTGTATTGATTTTACCTAATCGCAAGTATGAATACACCAGATAAGGATTTCTAGTACGGCTATTTAAGTAACTCAGCTTATCTAGCACGTCTGAGAATCGAGAAAAGATCTTTCAGCGTCATTTCATTTCGGGATCCTTATCGAACAATCATTCTTCGGATACTTTTTGTCGTCATTTAAAATATAGCAAGTCATTCAATCTTTCGTGCGTAAATTAAACGTTGGTTCTGCTGCATTGGGCGATGGGTAATTGTTTTTGCAATACAGCAAGGGAACCAGGCCTCAGTTGACTAATGGTTCATTATTGGAGAACTTAATAGTTCAAACATACCTGTCTGCAGCAGTACCATTAAGTTAATACATGCTTTAAGACATATATAACCTGCATGCATTTTATTGAAGGATCTGTAAATTGTATTGAAGGATCTGTAATTATACGGGTCATGTCAAGCAACTGCACCATGAATATTCACGCAAGAAATTATGACGCCATGAATATTAATTTTTACTCTGGCAGAAACTGTAGAATCAGATATAATTATACTATATGGAAACAGTGCAGACCCTGATTAGACGGCTCTTATAGGATCTGGGTCTAATCTGTTTGCAAACACATAGAAAGGTGTATTTATGGAGTAAAGGATTAAGGAGACAAGTCAATGTGGAAAGCTGTGTTAATTTTGTAGACGATATCTAAAAGAAGGAATGCGGGTCAGGCCGAAAATGTGCAGCCACCTAAAGCAGCCAGAGCCGTTGACGGGGGAACGGATACCATAGTTCCGGATGTCGTTAAACAGCTTGCGCCAACCATCGTGCAGACGGTACAGGAGGCCATGGATCCAGCTGTCAATTTTCCAGAACCTGCCAATGCGGTCCCATTGTCAGGTATAGTTGTCGATATGTTGATTTAGCTAGCCGTTTGCATTCTCCATTTGCAACGAATGACAAGAGCAGCCATCTCTCCAGACGGTCAGATTATGGCCAGGTCAAAGTCGAACTTTCCTCAAATTCTGGACATTTAGAATGGACAGATGCTTTCATGATATTTATCAATGTCTATTAAGGGGCGCATCCGGAAAAAGTACAAGATCTTATGAAGTACATGAGTACAGTTAGGCTAGGGGCAAAACGCTATGGGGGGTATATGTTGGAAGCTTTATGATGAATAATACCGTTTAAGACGGGCACGAAATCCAATTAATTCGTGGGCAATAATTGATCAGGAGTTGTGGATGTTATACATGTTTTACGCACCGCCCATGAATAATGTTACAATTTCAACAATGGGAAATATTTATCTAGGGCATGCCATTTCACACATAGGTGCTTAAAATGCAATGGTTTTCATCCGGCTGCCTCTTGTTTAACAGGTTCTGTTTTAGGGAGGGCACAGGCAGAGGCCAGTCTTTCCGTGTTCCACCTGGCACCCCAGGACAGACCAGCAGGACAGTTGGGACAATGCCGAGGGAAGAACCTTTAAACATTACGGCATTATGTGAAGGTTTAAACAGTTATTCGTTGTCTTCAGACAAACAGTTTTTGTTGAATGGTTTTGAACATGGGTTCTCATTACATTATCATGGTCCTATGCGATCGCAAACAGCACATAACTAAGTTTCAGTTAAAACAATATTGATGTTGCTAAGGATCTAATTATGAAGGAGGTAGGATTGGGAAGAATTGCTGGTCCATCAAAGCACCCCCATTTGCAAATTTTAAAGTGTCTCCAATATTTGTAGTGCCAAAAAGGATGGTTCTTTTCGATTGATTCACCTTTTGTCTTATCCACCAGGATCAAGTGTAAACGACTTTTATAGATCCTGAAATGTGTAGTGTCAAGTATGCTAGTTTCGATCAGGCTGTTGAATTGGTTAGTAGTTTAGGTCTAGGAGCATGATTAGGGAACATTGATATAAAGTCAGCTTTTCAGTTACTGCCCTTGGCAGAGTCAGAATTCAGCCTTGTGGGTATTAAACTCGAAGATAAATATTTGTATATGTGTCTACCAATGGGCTGTTCTATTGCCTGTGCAACGTTTGAAAGGTTTGCTACATTTTAGAATGGATATTATCTGTGTGGTCCAGGTCCCAGTACTCATTGCATTACCTTGATGACTTTTTCTTTGGTGGCAAAAACAACACCAGGTACTGCGTGTATTTCAGAAGCTTTGCTTGGATTTCGGTGTGCCTGTTGCAGAAGATAAAACAATTGGTCCAGTGCAGGTGTTAGTTTTTCTAGGCTTGGAGATCGACTCTGTTGAAAAGGTTGTTAGAATTCCTCAAAGAAAACTTCAAGAGCTTAAAAGTATGATCGAAGAGGCTCTTACCAGAAAAATATCACTTAACGTACTTTGCAATTCATTATGGGGGGTGTTGAGTTTTTATCTCAGAGCTATTCCATCAGGTCGGGCGTTTTGTCGACGGTTATACGATGCAATGGCAGCAGCATCAAAACCGCACAATTCCATCATTTATATACAGTTTGTGATTACATTCTGCCTTGTGAATTTGGAGGAGATGCACGGACGGACTGAAAGATGAGTGGATGGACGGACGGACACCGGATCACAAAAAGACTCATCTAGGCATACATAGGTTTGCAAAAATCCGGAAAAAGAAGTGTAGCCGGTAGAGATTGTGGTGAAACAGTTGATACGCTTAGATTGTGTGGCTTGATAGCTCAGTCGGTAGTGTGTTGGCATGGTAAGCCAAAGGCCCTGGGTTCGTGTCCAAATCAAGTCATAACTTTTTCACCATGTTACTGAAGTAAATAGATTACACCCTGGCTTTAAAACTAATTATTCTACAGCTAGGTAGTCTATATCTAGATGTTCGTGTGCTAGTGCAAATCGAATGTACATCGTGACATAGAAGTATCTGAACTCTAAGTCGGTTTTAGTTCATTACTATTACTAATAAAACGTATAATATATAAATAATAAATACAGATAATGCAGTTTCTGTTAGTATTGTATTCGATCTATATGCTGCTACTTTATTTTATATTAACGTTTTATTCGATTTGTATTAAATGAACACAATATACGATAGGCACAGGGTCCAGGAATTTTGATTTCTTTTTCAAATTACGTTACATTCCCGAAAATATTTAACGTGATTTGAAATAATATAGTTCATTTCTCGTTACGATGTCACCTTTCTTAACGGGATTTGAAATAGTTTTTCATTTCTCGTTTTGGTTTATTTTTTCATTGTACGTCTCTACAATGCATGCCGGTTTCATGACTCATAACTTATATTTATGTGATTTTTCAGATAATGACGTCACTTCCGGTAAATATATGTACTCCAAGCCGAGCTACTGTAGTTATAGGCACCTGTATGCCATAAATACGCCCTTGCAAACAGTGTGGACCCAGATCAGACTGTTCCTATGGGATCCGTCTGATCAGGGTCTGCTCTCTCCGCTTATGATTTTTTTTCAGATTCTTCCAGAGCCAAAACTTCCTGTGTCAATGTGCCTTTACAAATATTAATGTTAGCCTAATCGTTATTTCTTGCATGAATATTCATTGAGTAAAGGGTTATCTGTTTGCAAACATTCATTTGTCCTCTCATTCATTCATTCGTTCGTTCGTCCCTTCCTTCCTTTCTTTCCTTCCTTCATTGCACACGTCACACTATTTTGAATATAGAAAAGTATGTACGTACGTTTTTCATTAAAGCCCTTCAGAACATGTTTCTTTAAGTTTTTCCCTGTTGTCTGCATCCACAAAGATGTCCAATATAACTTAACTGTAGTGAATAGGATTTCATTCTCACCCATAGTTATTTACACTGGCGAATATAAGTAAGCAACGAGCAGTGAGCCATAACAATCAGCGCAATCCACTTTTTTTAGGGGGGGGGGGGGGGTCAGCATTCAGTCAGCATAAAAACTTGCATGAGAAAATCGTGATTGACTGTCGCATGTAAAGTATATATCTTAGTTAGCTGGACTGAAGCAATGCCGACACCCATAAATCGTAGAACGTACCAAAATGTAAATTCTGAAAGGAGGTGATCCACCGAGAGCAAAAATTGCAACACAAAAAGAGAAAATTGCAGACTCGGTTTTATTGAGTCTGTTCATGAACGGTAATTGAAAGTGCAACACTGATCACGCCCCTAGCACCGGCTTAAAGCGGTTTTCAATTTTCAGAATAAGAAGTACTGAAATGCATGATCTCGAAGGATCAGAAGGTATAACATCACTGAGAATGAAGTACGGGGAGACGTTTTACGGCCGCTACACACGCACAGGTACATTTACGACTCATTGCTCGTTGTTTACCTATACCCCGATTGTTGGCGTGAAATTTACATCTTACCCAGGAGCGGGTCTTTGGTATAGAGATAGCTTATGTACAGGCCTTTCACTTGATACAATATGAAATCAGGTTAAAGGTCAAGGTCACTATTTCCAAAACTTTGCTGTTGTTAACAATACTTTAACATTGCTTATAACTTCTTAATTACTTGAGCTAGACCATTCATATTTGGAATGCAGATAGCCTGGGTGAAGACCTTTCACTTGATACAATGATACGTGAAATCATGTCAAGGACAAGGTCACTATTTTGAACACTTTGCAGTTTTTACCAAACTTACATTGCTATAACTTCTGAACTACAAATGCTAGGCAATTCACCTTTGGTATGCAAATGACTTTGGTAAAGGCCTTTCAGTTGATATTTGAAATTAGGTCAAGGTCAAGGTCACCATTTTGACAAGTTGGCCATCATTGAAACACTTCAACATATTTTCTTAACTGCTGAATCTCATATGCTAGACTATTCATATATGATATGGAGATAGCTTTGGTGAATGCCCATGAGTTGATACAAGGAGACATGAAATTGAGTCAAGGTCACATTTTGAAAACTTGACTGTTATTAACAAACTTTAACATTTTCCTATAACTGCTGATCCACGAGTGATATGCAATTCACCTTTGGTATTCAGATAGCTTTGGTAAGGACCTTATGGATGACATAAAGATACCTGACATCAGGTCACGGTCACAATTTTGAAACATTGGCTGTCATTAAAATGTTGTAATAACTTCTGAACTACATGGGCTAGACAATTTATATTTGGTATGCAGATAGCTTGGGTAAATGCCGTTCAGTTGATACAAGGATACATGAAATTGGGTCAATGTCAACACAAAACAAATCCAGCTTTAATGCGGTTTCCGCATTATTTGCTTTTTAGAAAGTCAAATGACAACAAATCTGAAGCAGACGACATTGCAGTTCTGTATGAAAGGGTGAAAGAGCTTGCTATATAGTATGCAGTGATCTGGAGAGATTTTAGCATGATGTAACAGTTACCCTAAGGGCACTACTGGTCAGTGCTGTAACCACTAAACTGTAGTTCTGATGTACAGTCTATTTAACCCTTTCCCTCATATAAACGTGTTTTCACACATCTGCAAACAGAGTAGACCCAGATCAGACGGCTCCTATAGGATCAGGGTCTGCTCTGTTTGCTAATGGAATTTGATAGATCTGTTTATATGCCTTCTAAAACGGCTACACTGATCATCCTTCCATATTTCATTATAAATAGTTTGTCCATAACTATTCAGGAGGTATTGGAATTTGTAATAAACATAGAACAGGGAAATGGTTAAAAGTAAAGCCCCAGGGCTGGGCCATTTTTTGACCGGATGTCATCATTTGAACAAACGTGGTACATGACTATTAGATGATGCTACATAACTAAATATCTAAGCTCTAGGATTTGCGGTTTCAGAGAAGATTTTTAAAGATTTTCACAAAACCAACTGATAAGCCTCTGGGCAGGGCCATTTTTTGACATGGGGTCATGATTTGAACAACTTGATGGAGGATCATCCAAGGTACAATTCAAGCAGAAGACGATTCAGAAGCAGACGATAGAGCTTGCTAGAATATGGTACAGTTGATATTCTACTACACAGTACTACACAGCCTTGTTACGTGACCGACCCTACTGGTAGCCAATGCTGTAAATGAAAAAGCAGTAAAGTCAAGCAGGCAAAGCCACACACAAGACGCAACCACCACCAAAACATCGATAGATAGCATGACACACACACACAACTACACATCCAGACACACACACATACACGAGATGAACACAGAAAACATTAACAAACACACAAGTACTAGAGATAAACATTCCATACATGAACAAAAGCACAAGTACAAAGACACAAGACAAACAAAAATAAGGGTGACAAGGAGAGTACCGCCTTGGCACGGTCAGTAGCAAAATCACCACTGGTTGACGGGCGTCCTAACCTCACACTTCTCTCAAAGTTACCCTAGCTTTACAAATATACACGTGTAAATAAAGGTATTCCCGCCGGACTTACCCACAACATAGAAGATCATCGCCAAAGCAAAGAGGGAAGCGTAGCTACCGGCTGTAAAAGGGCCAATAACCAAATACGCAGTGCGTTGCAATATAATGGGGTCATAACCTTTCTTTTTAAAGCTTTTGTTGCGTTTTATAAACAAATCATGAAAATGGATATGACCCCGAATTTTCCTAAGTTTGTAGATAACATCCCCATAAAATTCTTGTTGAGAAATGCCTACTTGCAGTAAAGTCCGTAGATTGCAATTATATTTATTAATGAGTGATAAATTTCGATAATAAAATTTAGAAACGTTTTCCGAAGTTTGTGATATCTGTAACCTTGTTTAAGAAGTTTATCAGTTATTGGGTCTTTATTTTTATTTTGTTTTGGAAAAGTCTATGGGAAGAGAAGTCACTGACTGAGTACAAAATGTACAAAAATGAGTCATGCAGGAAACACCACATACAGAACAAACAGTCATATGATCGGTGTCTGAAATACAACGATGTCACACATTCTATTTTGTTCATGCCTTTTTTGTTTGTCTTTTAAGTCACCAAGATTTTATAATATACAAAATCATGTATTAAAACAATACAAAACAACCGCTAAAGCAATAAAATCAGGGTAGCACATTCAATTTGCTAGTCCCTCTAAAGGAATAATTGGTGATAGACTTTCTACATGTACCGACTTATTTCAATAACAATGTGTGATGCGGGTGTTGGTGTATGTCGGTAGACAAGACCAGGTGATTAAAAATAACAAATGTATTATTTTTTGTTAATCTATAAACGTAATCAGCAAAATTGTCACGTGAATACGCGTTGCGATGAAAATCTGTCAATATGCAGTAATTCTTGCTGGTGTGTTGTAGACACACAGGGAGTCTATGCTGCAGTACACTTTCCCGCCCCGATGGATTAATGATAAAAGCGATAAATCAGCCGAGTTTATCGTCTAAGCGGCTGTGGCCAAGAGGGTCAAACGGTTAACTACTGTTTAAATTGCACATTTGTATGATCCGGCGTGGGTTCGAATCCCCCATTAGCCAAATTATTTACTTCTCTTTTTTTCTTTTCTTTTCTTTGTATAATTCTATTGCGTCAACATATTCCGTCAATATATGTATATTTACAGAAAATTTAGAATCAGTACGCCTTAGAAACATCTACTAACCTCCTAACGTAAGTTTATCTGCACCCCATTTATTACGTCAGTCACTAGAGAAGCTTGGTGACTGGATAAAATGATTTTATTTTCATCAGATAAGACAGCCATATCTGTTTGAAGGATAAACACATATACTTGCAATTCATGGTCTATAGTGATCAACTTGTGCTCGTATATGCATTAAACCCATTATTGCTTAAAATTGTCTGCATATATTTTTCTTTGCATTATTTAATCAACAACTTTTTAATTTGTATTGGAACTATAACACTGTGTGTTTCTCCCGATGCGTTAGGACTGCTGAACGAACTGTATTTAATACTAGAGGTTTTTGTCACAAAAACGGATGTCTCCCCTCTAAAAAAAACAATATGTAAAGGGAAATCACTAAAAATGTTATGGCCTTGATGAATGATACTTCCCCTCATTATGCGCTTTCCACACCACATTTTTCAAGAAGAAAATGATAACAGCTAATAACTCCAAAAATACTGATACCAGATTTATGGCCCTTGTGCCTGACACTTACTTTCATCATGCTCTTTCCAAAAATAAAATGTCATTCCAATAGCATTAGTCGAACAGGAGTTATTGATCGGCCAAAAAATGTAACAAAGGGCAATAACTCCAAAAGTATTGAAGCCAGAGTTATGGCCCTTGTTCATGACACTTTTCTCATCATGCTCTTTCCATGTATGAAGTTTCAATACGATGGCAAGAGCCATGTAGGAGTTATCGTCCGGACAAGAAAGCATTAAACAAATGTACAAGGGGCAATAACTCCTATATTATTGAAGCTCGAGTTAAGGATCTTATGCATGACACTTTCTCTTATCATGATCTTTCCATGTTTGAAGTTTCACTCCAATGGCATGTGTCACATAGGAGTTATCATCCGGACAAAAAAAATGTGATTCTTTTTTTACAAAGGACAATAACTCCAATATTAGTGAAGCCAGAGTTATGGACCTTGTGCATGACACTTCCTCTCGTCATGATCTTTCCATATATGAAGTTTCAATCCAATGGCATGAGCCATATAAGAGTTATCGTCCGGACAAAAAAGTATGATTTTTTTACAAGGGGCAATAACTCCTATATTAGTGAAGCCAGAGTTATGGACCTTGTGCATGACACTTTCTCTCATTATGCTCTTTCCATATATGAAGTTTCAATCAACTGGCATCAGACATATTGAAGTTATCGTCCGGACAAAAAGTGTGACGGACAGACGGACGGACGGACAGACAGACAGACAGACAGACAACTCTCACGAAAACAATATGTCTCCCCCATATAAATATGGGGGGAGACATAATTAGGTAATAGGTTTTACCATATCTTCGTCGGTCCATCTGTTTTTCATGCAGTCTACTTGAATACGTTTTCGATATTTTATTCTCCCCGTATTATATGGCATATAAACCTTTAGTTTGGACAGGACGGATTAATGTTTACTTTTGCAAACAGCTTGGACCCAGATGAGGGAGTTCCAGATGTCAACTATCCTGTGCCTGAAGTATTACCCCTGATGTTGAGCCTTGGTTTTTGCTTGAATAATTTCAAATTGTTTCCTCTAGTGCTATGGTCTTATCTCAATGTTAACATCTGGTCGGTGTTGAAATAATAGTAATTATGTAATAGCTTGTATGTTTCCATCATGTCTCCTCTGTTTCTTCTATAACTCAGTGTTGGTAAGTTTAAAACTAAGTCTTTTTTCATATGGTAGATCTGATAACCCTGGAATCATCTTAGTTGCTCGTTCCTGTATGTTTTCAATCATTGTGATGTATTTCTTTCTATGCGGACTCCATACTGGCTGTGCGTATTCTATATGTGGTCTGACTAATGCTGTATACAACTTTTTGAAAACTTGCTTGTCCATATATTGTCAATGATATTCTTGCAGCACCCAGGATAGAAATAGCCTTGTTAACCTTTTTGGCTATATGGTCCTCAAACCTCAACTTATTATCGACTATCACTCCAACATCCTGTTCCGCTTCACTTGTGTCCATGTATGGTAAATCAGGTTTAAGCCTATATCTTCGTGTATCCTTCTGATTGTCTACGTTCATAGTCTTACACTTCTCAGGATGGAACTTGAGGAGCCAGTCCTCTGACCACTGGCACATACTCTAAATGTCTTCCTGCAGTATATCTCTATCTACATCTGTTGAGATCCTTCTATATATCTTTGTATCGTCAGCATACAGGTAAATTTGGCTGTTATTCCGAATGTTCTCTGACAGATCATTTATGAACAAAACGTACAACATAGGATCTAACACGGACCCTTGAAGAATACCGCTGGTGACTGGCTGCCAATCTGACTCACTCCCGTTCACTGTAACTCTCTGTTTCTATTGTAAATGACGTCACTGATCCAGTTTATACATATGTCTCCAAACTGGTATATTTTCAGTTTATTGATCAAATGCCTATGGGACACTTTATCAAAGACCTTCGTGTAAGATTTCACAGTATGTAAAAGCTATGCTCCCCCTTCATCTGTTAACACTTGTAGTACCGTTGACCGTCCAGATATAAATCCGTATTGCTTATTACTGAATAGGTTACATTTCTTCATGTGATTCACCATGCTTTCTCTGACAATCGATTCTAACATTTTACAAACCACACTGGTTAGTCTCACTGGTCTATAGTTACCTGGTTCCGTTTTATCACTTTTCTTGTTAATATTAGCATTCTTCCACTCCTGTGGTATAACACCCATTTTCAAACTATTGACAAATAAGATGAATAGGGGCATAGTGAGAGTGTCGCTTTACTCCTTCAGTATTCTTGGGTTTACTCCGTCTGGACCAGGTGATTTACTGATAACCAAAGTTTCTAACTTTCTTTCCATTATCTCTGGACTTATATTTACATTGTTCTCTAGGGGCACATCTTTCACAGTAATATAAGGGAGTTGTTGAAGATGATCCACTGTAAAAACAGATGCAAAAAAGTTCTCAAGGATGTTTGCCTTTTCTTTATCTGATCCTGTCAAATTGGTCTTATCTTCGTTTCTTCATAGATCAGTTATGGAAGACTTTGCTTTTGATTTGGACTTAATATATGCCCAACATTTCTTGGGGTTTTCTTTCGCTGTATTTGCAATGTCTTTTTCATGGTTACTCGCCGATTGCCTAGAGAGCCATTTGACCTGGTTTTGGACTCTCTGATATTGTGTGTAGATGGTCTCGTCACCACTATTTCTATATTTCTTCCACAATCTCTCTTTCCTCCTCATTTTTCTTTGTAATTTTTTACTAATAAATATAGTTATTTTGTGTTTTTTGTGTTTTGCATTTCTATTTTAGCCACCTTTTTGGGGTACACTGTATAGTAGCGTCATTCAGTTTATTCTTAATCACCTGCCACTGCTTATCTACATTCTAAAGTCCAGTCTATGTCTAGGAGCTCTTTCATCGTTGCATAGTCTGCCTTGCTGGAATTGTATCTTGTTTTACAGTACTTTACCTCACTATAACCGCTAATATTAAAACGTACGACAGAATGGTCACTTTGTCCATGGGATCCAATAGCTGTATGTCTGTGATCATGCCATCCTCGTTGCTGAACACAAGGTCTAATAATGATGACATTGCTATACCTCTTCCTCTGGTGGGTTCTGTAACATGTTGAGACCAGAAACAGTCCCTCACACACTCAATGAATTCAACGTTTATGAAGTGGACACACAGATGTACACATTTTCTGGAAAATTTCAAGAACTCTTTGCAAATGTGTATAGATTAAGTGCAACAATATGCTCTCTATTACTTTGCCTAGAGATCAGTGTAATGCGCGGCTTGATAGCTACTGCCAACACGTTTGAAACTTTGTGAGAAGCTGCACTGTAGGCGACCCACAAAGATCAAAATTGTATCAGCAGTGATTCCTTGTTGTGTTATTCCTTCCTTCCTCTATGTATCTCTTCTCTTTATAAGCTTTTCGTCCACACTTCCTCTTCCCTAAAAGTTCCTCTTGATTTTCATTTCGCCAAGAGGAATACATACATGATCTAACATGTACATAGGGATTTTCGCACTTGTCCACATATATGAATGGGTGGTGGATGGGTTCACGCTTGTCCATGTATATGTATGGGTGATGGATGGGTTCACGCTGGTTCAACAAATTGCTACCTACTTTCGCTTTTACACGACACAAACGTCTTGAGCAAACGACAGTGTCGGCGACTCGGCGGTTACACGATACATAGAAGAGACTCTTATTTTCACAGTTGTTATTGACACTGGAATATAATTTGATTGAATATGTGTTGAAAACCTTCTATGGATAATACTTACTTTGATAAGCCGATAGAACCCCGTGTTTTTACGGTTTTACTTCTTGTAAGATTTAGACTTGTGTTGAGGTTGGGTGCCATAGTCAAAACACGCTGTTCGATGCGTGATAAATGTGTATATGGGAATTCCGAATTTCATTGGTTGATTATTTTAGATTTCTTTGACCTTGTCCTTTATGAAACTTCCTATTTCTAATTTTGAGTACGGGTCAAACGGAAATGACCGAATACGATGCAAAAGGCAGTTTGATTGGTTGAAGATGTAGGTCTATATGCTAATCAGTTACGAATGTGTATAAAAATGCAATCGGAAACCTCGGCTATATTCCTTCTGCTTTACAACGCCAAGATGTTGCAAAAACTACGGTAAAAATATTCGTTCGCGTCTTCTTCTTCTTCTTCCGATTAAAGTACAGGGCCCACTCTGGAACATCGACGTACTTGGAGTTTATTAAAATTCAAGACTTTTAAAAAGTTTATCTTTGTGTAGATTAGTAGTAATTATCTCACACAGCGAATTATTAAATACATGAAGAGTAAACAAATACATGAACATTTTACAATCAAACTAGTGCAGACTTGAAGAAAACTATTTGTCTTGCGCATGTTCACTAGACAAGTGAACTCGTTGCCGTAAAGAGACCGACTGCTATATGGCGTTCCGAACGCCATAAAAAGGGGGGGGGGGAAGAGAGAGAGGAAGAAAGTTCCGGTGTGTAACAGGTAACTTACTACCGATCTAGTGTTCGTTGTTGATATATTATGCTTTAAGCAAATGTTTGTTAGCATTAACTGTTCACAGAACTAGTGTTTTCAGTTTGTGTTGTCATTTGTGCTGTTTATGATAACATTAACTATTCACTATTAAAAAAACACAAAAAAACAGAGTAGACCCAAATTAGATGTCTCCTATAGGAATCGTCTTATCTGGGTCTGCTGTGTTTGCCTATGAAATGATAAAGATTATAATTCTGCAATATTTGCTATGGCAAAACTTTCCTGTTTTGATATGCCATCATAAAAAAATAATCTAATTAAAAAAGAGTTAAATACTATTATATAATCGCATGTTTACGCTACCTATCTTAGTTGTTATTGATTGTGATGTGATTATAGTTCTTTTCAGTACTATTTATACATGTACTTCACTATGTACTTCACTATTAAAAAAGAAAACAAACAACGCTGCAATGTAAAATGGACTATTTCAAAATTCAAACAGGTCAAGCTTATGGTGAATATTAAGGATTTTTTTCTGAAGAAAAGTGTAACATGACAAACAGTGCAGACCCTGGTGAGAGGGCTCCACTAGGAGCCCTCTCATCTGGGTCTACAATGTTTGTATAGGACATTAATGGCTTATGCCCGCATTGTAAGGATTAAACATACTACATGTAATTACTTTGCCAACAATTTGAATCGCAGCTCTGACAGCGAAAGAGTGAAAGGGTGAAATGTTGGACATACGTGTTGCATTTGTAGAAAACAATGTATAATACATGAAAACCTCACATAAGCAACCATCACAAGAAGTCTAATGTGTGAGTTTAAGACATGCAGGATATGGTAATGCAGAAAGATCACACCGGATCTCCCAAGTTACTCTACTCTTTCGTAACGCATTAGCCTATTTCCTGTTCTTAATTATAAATTACGATACCTACTGAATATTCATGGACAAAATAATTATAATGAAATATGGAAGGTGGAACATTATAGCCACTGTAGAAAGTAAAGAAACAGATCTATCAATTTCCGTCAGCAAAGAGTGCAGATCCTGATCAGACGGTTCCTATAGGAGTTATCTGCTCAGGGTCTTCTCTGTTTGCAAATGCGTGAAAACACGTTTGCGTGAAGAAAAGAGTTAAATTAATAGTGTCTACGTGCTGAAAGTTTGTAAGTGTTTGATATCATAGACCCCGATGTTATTCGCCGATTTAATAATATTTATTTGAGTTTTGATTTAGCTTCCTAACTGTTCGAAATAGGCCGATATTATTTTATTGTACAATAATACACATAGATATCAACTTAAACGGTTTAATTTATATCACAGGGGCAATCTTTTATTGAAAGTATGCGTTTATTGTAGAGACTCATTTTAAGCAAACACTTCCTTTTAATATTCCATTTTTTATTTTGTCTTTATTCTGTATTTTGATAATGAGATGTGAGAAATGTGTTACAGAATCCCACATGATCAATGATTTAACTCTTGCCTCCATAAATACGCCTTTCTACGTCTCTGTAATAGTCACTTCTTGCAACCATTGTGATAAATAGAACATTTGCACCATAGGAGCAAATGCTCTATTTATCACAATGGTTTCAATACTACGCAATTCTAACATTTTCCTTTTCTCTAGTAAATGCTCCTTTTGGGCAGATTCAGTGGTTGGATCTAAAAATAGTCTATGGAGGAATGGGTTAAAGAGTGCATTATTCCCTTGCAGCGACGATATGCTGCTGTCTGCGAGTTTGTTTATTATGATTTTACACTGACTACCGGTATCTATGTATTTGGTGATGTAGTCGGTAAGGCAATTTATCCCTTTACCTGATGATATTCTTTTAAGAAATAATGGTAGGATAAATATTTATTAGCTGGATGTTTATAATGGCAAAACAAAAGAAAATAATTCAACGTTGATGTCCCCAGGGCCATTGGAAGTATTAAAGTTATCCCAATCTATATTTGGTCACAATATGCAAATACTTAGCTTTACTTATTTCTTTCAGTAACAACAGACAGATTAAGTTCCACACTTAACTATCCATCAAAGTTTGTTTCAAATGTAACCTCAAAACCATTTTTATATACACAATCATACCTCTACCGGGATTATCCTTTGCCAGATTTTTGTCATAGTCTCATAGCCCTCTAAATTATACTCACATAGTAGTCTCTTATAGCTAAAGTTTTTAGGTTTAACTTCTTGAAGAGCAATGATCACTGGTGGAACTTCCATGGAATCTATTTTCAGTTTCAGTTCGCAAAGCTTATCACTTGTTAGCATATCTACATTTGCCAATAAATGAAAAAGTAGTAAAGTCAAGCAGGGAAAGCCACACACAAAACGCCACCATCACCAAAACACCTACAGAAAGCAATTTATATAGCAATCTATATTCATATACACACATACAGTAGAAAGTCACATGCAAGACGCAATCGTCACCAACACATCGATAGACAGCATGTCACACACACAATCAAACACACGCAAACACACGAGAATAACGCAGAAAACACCAACAAATACACAAGCACCAGAGACAAACATGAACAAAACACCAGCACAAAGACACAAGGCAAATAAAAGTAAGGGTGACAAAGAGAGATCCGCCTTGGCACGGTCAGTAGCAAAATCACCACTGGGGGTTTAACCCGGTTTACGGACGAACCCGGTTTACGGACGTCCTAACCTCACACTTATCTCAAAGTCACCCTAGCTAAACAAACATTGTAAATAAAAACAAAAAAACACTTATCTACACATTTATACACACAAGATTCTCTGTCATGGCCACCATTTGTATGTACCCTGTTGTCCTCCCTTCTTGCCTTCTTTATCTTTATTATTTTGCAGTCCCATGTTGGGCCTCTGATCACGAACAGAAAATTTCCACTGTTGTCTTCATCTTGTTTTGATTTTGCCTCTCTTCTGAGCTCTGCGTCCTTTCTACATTTACTCCTGTCATGTTTTATTATGTCCCCGTAACGACAGTTAGGGGGCATTATGTTTTGCACCTGCCCGTCTGTCTGTCTGTCCGTCTGTCTGTCTGTCCGTGTGTCACGCTTTGCTATAGTGTTTTATATGTCAGTAATTTCTACACTTTTACACATGAAACTTCGCATGCACATTAATCACCATCTGTGCTAGTGCTAGAAATTTTAGGTGCAGTTGGTTGTCACATTTACGTGCAGTTGGATGTCACAGTTTTTTCATCGTTTTATATCTCCATAACCACTGTAGCTATTTGCATGGAATTGCATATACACATTAATCACCATCTTTGCTATCATTTGGCACCCCAACCATACTGCCCGCAAGTCAAAGGTCAATGCCAAATGACTTGGGATTTTTATGTGCAGTTGGATGTCACATTTACGTGCAGTTGGTGGTCACAGTTTTTTCGTCGTCTTATATCTCCCTAACCACAGCAGCTATTCACATGGAATTGCATATACACATTAAATACCATCTATACTTTCATTGGACACCCAACCCATGCTGCTCACAAGCCCAAGGTCATGGTCAAATGACTTAGAAATTTTACGTGCAGTTGGTTGTCACAGTTTTTTCATCGTCTTTTATCTCCCTAATCGATGTAGCTATTGCCACGGAATTGCATATGCACATTAAACACCATCCATACTTTTATATCAGTTGTTTTCTGATATTGGTAGGATAAAAATTGAGAGGTTTGCGTTATTTTTGTATTTTTTTTGCTATTTTTTAATTATTCTCATTAATATTCATGTGTATGCAAATAAGGTAATGCCTAAGTATAGCCTTTAAACCAAAATACAATGTCTTAGCTTTAATTCGGTACTAGTTTTATACAGTTAGCACAAACACTTCCATTGATATGGAAGATTATTGCAGGTAGGTGTCGACTAACAAAAATGTGTGAACAGAGTGAAATGATTGGTTACTATGGAAACAGTTAAAAAATTACATAGAGTTAAATTTTTGGTCCTCAAATTTGATATTTTGTTTTCTGAGGATTTTGTCATCAGATTAAACTGCATTTGAAATTGTTTTCTGATATTTGTAGGATAGAAAATGAATAGTTTACATTATTTACGTTATTTCTGTATTGTTTTTACTATTTTTAATGTTCTCATTAATATTCATGAGTATGCAAATAAGGTAATTAAAAAAATTGGAAATAAAAGCACAATGTCCTATCTCCAATTTGGTACCAGTTTTATAGGGTTTGGACAAAAACTGGCTGTGATATGCACGATTTTACAGATACAGACCATCATTACGAAAACTAGGGTGTTGCCATGGAAACGGTGATAATGGTGCTTAAAATTAATGCTATGGTCCTCAAATTGGATATTTTGTTTCCTGGGGGTTTCATCATCATGTTAAACTGCATTTGAAATTATTTTCTGATATTTGTAGGATAAAAAAAATGAAAGGTTTACGTTATTTCTATACTTTTTTTTTTACTATTTTTAATGTTCTCATTAATATTCATGGGTATGCAAATAAGGTAATAAAAAACAAGTTAGAAGTAAAAGCACAATGTCTTACCTTCCATTTGGTACCAGTTTTATAGTTTTAGGACAAAAACTGGCTGTGATATGGGCGAATTTGTAGGTATGGGTCATCATTACGAAAACTGGGGGGTTGCCATGGAAACGGTTAAAATACACATAGCCTAAAAGAATTTAAGTTTGAGTGCATTCGCGATTCTGATTCAGGACACTTTTCTGAACATTTTGGTACCCATGAAAAAAAGTCTAGGGGCGGGGGGGGGGGGGGCTGGGGTGCACGGTAGGCACTATTGGCCCCCTGAGTATTTCATTTCGGACTACTTGCTGAGCCAACTACGGAGGTATATGTAATGTAACCGGGTGTAAGAGAGTGCTCGTTAGTTTTTAGGATTAACATATTAGACCCAGAGCATATGGTTCCTGTAGAAGCCGACTGATCAGGGTCTGCTCTATTTTTCCGAGTTTTTAAATTACACTTTACATTTTGCAATGACCAGCAATTTATGTAACGTGGTGAATGAAATCTAATTAATAGTGACATCGTTATTTCTTAGGATTAACAAAGTAGACCTAGATCAAACGGCTCATGTAGGAGAGGACTGATCACAGTCTGCTCTGTTTGCTTCTGAATTTGAGAAATATACTTACACTTACATAGTAGACCCAGATGAGACGGCTCATATAGGAACCGACTGATCAGGGTATACCCTGTTTGCGTCTGAATCCTTACACGGCTCGTGTAGGAACCGATTGATGAGGCTCTGCACTGTCTGAACAACATATCAATGCATATTTCATTTCCATCTGAGTTCTCTACTACAAATCTCCATTTCTCCACTGGCGAAATGGAAACTTTTCATGAAATTCGGGATTTAATAGTTATCTATTAACAAATCGTGTTTTATTTGGTTGAATTCAATCGATCTTACCTTAAGATAACCATAATGCTTGAAACAACGGTTAAAATCTACCCAGAAATGACTTTAACATTTCCATTGCGCGTACGTTTTCTTTCCATTTCTCTAGTGGCGCAATGGACTTTATTAAGTAAATACACTATTGCAGAGTTAATAATGGACAAATGAGGCTTAGCTTGGTCTAGTTCAATAGAATTTGTGTAAAAGAAGTCAAAAGGTCTGAAAAAAAATGAAAAAAAATGCTTATTTCATCTCCATTTCTACTATAAATCTCCATTTCTCCACTGGCGAAATGTATTTTTTCAATAAATACGCGATTTTATGGTTATCTATTGAAAATGTTTGTTTTATTTGGTCTAATTTAATCGAAATTAACTTATTGTACCTATATTGCTTGAAAAAATAGTTAACCCTTTACTTGCTGCATTTTATGTTTGCATGACATTGTATATTGAACTTAATTTAAATTTGTTTTTTACATATGTTTGTCGGAAAATAGCTCATGAGCTAATGTTATTTGTTATTTATATCCGACGTAAAATAAAATTTCTTGTATGTTGTATTTTAAAATACATGTACATTTCTCCTTCTTTACCCGTGTCCTGTTGTAAATTACATATATCTTCACTGTGTACAAGTATTTCGCTATGCAATCACTGCTGTGGAGTGAACTGGTTGCACAATCAACGTGTAAATAGTGCAGACCCTGATGAGACAGCTCCTGCAGGAGCTGTCTGGTCTGGGTCTTCACTATTTACAGGTAGGTATATTGACGTGAATAGCAAGCGAATGGTTAAAATCGACCCAGAAATTACTTTAAAATTTCCATTGCGTGTTTTGTGTTCCATTTCTTCCATTGCGTGTTTTAGACCAACCCCTCAGAGTGGTCCCAAGATGGATAACTGTTCATGTACCACCATATTTTGAAAGTTGAGTTATCGGCCTTAAATTGGTTACCAACTTCCCATGATTCACTCTCAAAAAGCTTCAAAATGGCGGAGACCATGGAATTTCGTTGTGAGTTTTCATGTTTACTTTTTTGTTCATCTTTGCGTGTCCACAAATCGTTACAGATTTATTTTCTCCTTGCATTTTTAAAAGATACACACATAAGTGATCAATGCATGCACGTAGACCGTGAATCAATGCGTGTTGTGTTTCATGATAATGGAAAATGTTTTGACAGGTTGTTGTTAAAGATGGATTTCCCGCCGATACGGCAATTGTTTATTTCTTAATTTTCATTTATATTTAATGTATGTTGTTAAACGGGAACGCTTAGCGATTTCTTAATTTTAAGATCTTGCATGTGAATGCTGTCATACCGAATTTAAAGTACACGCATGGGTTTGACTTGAATGAAGTGACCATACATGTATACATGAACCAATGCGTGAATCGGTGACATGTTCTGTCGAAACAAGATTAACGAGGGTTTGAAAATTGTTGAAACGGATGGTCTTATGAATGTGCATTTAAGGTTCCACACTTTTAAAACTGTCATGTCTTTGACAAATAAGTAACTTGTATGTAGGTTCACAGGCATTCAGTTATTGAAGTATTCCATGACAGATCAAGTTTCAACATGCATATATGAAATTCCTATTAGCACTTATGACAGCTGACGTAAGGTTGTCTGTGGGAGTGTGACATTGCAGTGGCACTAAGTAACATCTATATATAATACTTTTTTGTTTTAATTCTCGATTTATTGATTAATTTTGTTACATTTATTTTAATTTAAGGAGAAGTTTAACTTTTACAAATGTAATAACATGAGTGTTGACAGTTGAATTTCATGATCAAGCATTGTTTTAGCTATACAGTCCATTAAGTGTGTAACTGTTAAAGTTACTAGAAATTTGAATGAAAAACACTTCAAATCCTGATTAACAACTTGCAACTGTCAATTAACATGTATTCTGCTGCTTAGGTTTAACCCAATGAATGTATATTTATTTATGTCACCTGTGCATTTTTTTGTTACGTTCTTAGTTCAGATCACTTATCGTCAGTTCAGATAATTTTTCCATAGTCCAGCCATTCCCGGTTTAACCCTTTCCTTCATATAAACGTAGACGCATATTGCAAATGGAGTAGACCCAGATTAGAGTAAATTAGACAGCTCCTATAGTAGGAGCCGTCCTATGACTGACAAAGTACAATTACATCTGATCTGGGTCGTCTGTTTGCATTGGTGTAGAAAGGTGTATTTCTGGTTTGGTTTTTAACGGGTTTTATGTCACTTTAACCGTATTTCAGTCATATCGCGATGTCCAGCAGGACCCTCGAGTTTTTTCTGTGCACGAAACAATGCAATTTGTTTCATTCACAGAAAAACATCTGGGTAGAACCTGACCAACCTAACGCATGCCAGCTGGAAGTCTTTCTCACATGAAAAATCAAAAGGGGGGGGGGGGGGTTATTTATGGAGTAAAAGGTTAAAGATAGTCTGGAATTGTAGTTAAAGTTTTCTTTATGATATTTAACAACTTGTTGACCCAGATGAGCAGTGTTTTTATCTCTAGTGTTGTCTATGCTTTCAGTTTGAGACTATGAAGCCAGTGCTTTATAATGCTTAGGGGTCGTAAAATCACGGACCCGGTTGTCCAGGGAGCTTCTGCTATTGGTTACGAGTCAAAACCAGGTAAGTACTGTATATCTTGAGTACTGTACTTGTATATTCATACACTTTAACCCTTTACTCCATGAATATTCATGTGAGAAATAATGACATCATGAATTAATTAGAATACTTTTTATAATGGCATAATGTACAGAGGAATTTCTGGTATGGTTAGAAACTGTAGAGTCGGTATAGTATGTATAACATTTATGACAAATTGAGCAGACTCTGATGAGACCAAAGGTGCCCGACGCATGCTTGGACTCACCCATCTGTATTCGTTTAACTTTTCAACAAAAACGCGAATTATGCTGAAACACATTCGAAAAACATTCAACTCACTGCAGTTAAAACGATGTTGGCTATTTCCAGTCTGCTATGAGACGCCAGTTTTCTTTCTCCTACTTTCGTTTTGAACGGAGATGGCCATTTCGCTGTGGCCCGGAAGTAGTAGTCAATTTGCACATCTAATAGTTTATGAGCCGGGTCACAGCAAAATGGTCGCATCCGTTCAAAAAGAAAGTTGGGGGAAAGAAAACTGGCGCCTCGTAGCAGACTGGAAATAGTAAGCGCCGTTTTAATTGCGGTGAGTTTAATGTTTTTCGATAGTGTTTCACAATAATTCCTGTTTTTGTTGAAAAGTTAAACGAATACAGATCCCCCTATATACTTCTATGCATCCTGGTGGGAGTCACATCGTTTCGCTCTAGCATTTTTTCAAATTCGCGGTCTTGCAACGACAAGACGGAGCAATATTTAAGGAAAGCACTAACTGTGCCGCTTAATATATGGAATTTGGAACGGGTCAAGACCAAAATGATTGAAATCGGTGTTGAATTGGCTTTGCTGTAAGACTTTGAAAAACATGACTGTTGAATTTTCGGCCGTTGATCTGACGTAGTTAGGTACCTTTCAATACATATATAGACCCGAAAGGAAATTTTTTTCCGGGTCGTGTTTTTCTTGTTTTTCGGAGTGGTTTAGGGTTCAACTAGATAGTTTTAGGCTAGTTGAACATACTTCGATCACATTTTTTTGTGGGGGGGGGGGGGTCTATGGGTGAGTCCAAGCATGCGTCGGGCACCTTTGGATGAGACAACATAGATCTACGGGGCTAAAGCTGGATCTCTCCATTAGGGAGAAGTAAGGTGGTATTCAGGGAGAAGTCTTGGTACTATCTGTCCTATAGAAGCTGTCTGACCTGGGTCTGCTGTTTGCAAAGGCGTACTGTAGAAAGGCATATTTATTGAGTAGATGGTTAATCCTCAACATGATAGCGATGCCTTTTGATGCCATTTGCAAACAGGGTAGACCAAGATCATACATCTCCTGTTACTTACAGAAATACAGTAAAACAGCGATAACCCGAGGAGCGATTTTTGGAGTATATGGTCTAATCTGAGGGAATTTGTAATTTTGTCCGTTCAGCAGACCCTTCATAATAAACCCAAAATTTGATTCAAACCATTAGACATAGAACAGTTGTATCTTATTACCTTATACTATGTATTTTAGTTTGCCTAATTTTCCATTTGTAGACATTTCATTTAGTTCTGGATGTTAACAAACAACACCTTTTCGCTTCCAAGTTATTTTGTGATAAAAAAAATCAGGGCAAGTTGATCCAGTTGTGAAATTAATTAATAATCGGAACACTCGGCTTTGTTCGTCTGAAATACTCTAGAACGAATGTATATCTATTGTAGCAAGTATCATGTTAAATGGGACTGTGTACAAATAGGTAAACATTCTGTTGGCAAAAAGCATATGTATGTGCATACACTATATGTTAGATTTGACACATTACGCATATGAATCCACAAAGTATGATTTCATGGACAATCAGGGGGTAGTGGTAACCTGAGCATTTTCTCAGTTCCCGACAGTCCTCAGATTAATAATGAGATTATTGCCATTTTACTGTATATAGATCTGATTCTATGGTGTCAGTTCTACCTTGGCCGAAATTCCCTTGTTCTTGATTCCGTTGTAAAAATTCTGCTAATTAATAGTAATAGATTCACTATTTCTTACTTGATTGTTTGACAGGTAAAGAGGTTAACCCATTCCCTGTTCTATTTTTATTCCAAATGTCAATACCTAGTGAATATTCATGGACAAAATAGTTATAATGAAATATAGAAGGGGTAACATTGTGGCCGTTTTAGAAACTAAAGAAACAGATCTATCAAATTCCATTAGCAAACCGAGCAGACCTGATCAGACGGCTCCTACAGGAGCTGTTTGATCTGGGTCTACTCTGTTAGCAAATGTGTGAAAGAAATAATGACATCATGAATATTAATTAGATCATTCTTGATAATGACATTATGAACACAGGACATTTTGGCTTAGGCAGAAACTGTAGAATTAATGGTGTGCGTTTGTCTAGTGGTAATGCGCTTGACTACCAATCATGAGGTCCGGAGTTCAAATCCTGGTCCCTCCAGGAAATTTCAGAGACACTTTTCAGTGTCTCCCACCCGCACCTCCTTTCCACCCAGGTGTTAAAATGGGTACCTGTGAGGGTCACTAGTGGGTACTGTGGCTGCATGATTGTGCCATATGTTGGCAGTGCTCAATATTGTAGGCGAATGACTCAAGGACCAGGGGAGTAAATGTACAGTCGTCAGATCGGTCCTTCGGACTGAAAGTAGACTATAGATAGCCTCAGTAGGTATTTTACTTTATTATACAATAAACAAACAGGGCAGTCCTGATCAGATGGCTCCTATAGGAATAAGTTTGAGTATTCTGATCTGGGTCTACTCTGTTTGAAAAAGCATAGAAAGGCATATGTATAGAGTGAAGGGTTAACTATAGTATTGACCCTTTCCCTGTTCTATGTTTATTACAAATTTCAATACCTACTGAATATTCATGGGCATAATAGTTATAATGACATATTGAAGGTGAAAAATTGCAGCCATTTTAGAAACTAAGGAAACAGTTCCATTAGCAAACAGAGCAGACCCTGATCAGATAGCTCCTCTAGGAGCCGTCTGATCTGGGTCTACTCTGTTTTCAAATACGTGAAAACATGTTTGTATGAGGGAAAGGATTAACCAAACTTTGTTCTCAATTGTAGATGTGTAACAGTTTACTGCTGTTTGTTGTAGATGTGTAACAGTTTACTACTGTTTGTTGTAGATGTGTAACAGTTTACTGCTGTTTGTTGTAGATGTGTAACAGTTTACTTGTAGATGTGTAACAGTTTACTGCTGTTTGTTGTAGATGTGTAACAGTTTACTTGTAGATGTGTAACAGTTTACTGCTGTTTGCAGTTCACCATGGTTCTCATGGCTAGTTTCATTCACAGTTCATCCTCTTACAAATACAGTTTGGTACACTCTTTATACATTTGTGTTTTCCTGTTATGTAAGTGCAGATTGGTTTATATAGTCACATCCAGTGAGGTTTATAAAGAACTTGTTATAATCAAAATGGCAGACTCTCAGGATACGGAATCAGCTGTTAACCCTTTCTCTCATGTAAATGTGTTTTCAAGCATTTTCAAACAGAGTAGACCCAGATCAGATATGGGAGCCGTCTGATCAGGGTCTGCTCTGTTTGCTAGTGGAATTTGAAAGATCTGTTTCTTTACTTTCTAAAATGGCTATAATGTTCCACTCTCGATACTTCATTATAACTATTTTGTCGATGACGATTCAGTAGTTATTGAAATTTGGAATAAACATACATTTAGAACAGGGAAAGAGTTAACTTAACCCACTCCCTCATATTGACGACTTTTGATGACTCTGTAAAAGTCACTTTGTGAAACCATTGTGATAAATAGAGCAGTTGCTCCTATTGGAGCAAATGCTCTATTTATCACAATGGTTTCAAACTACAAAATTTCAAAATTAAACTACAAAATTATGGTTTCAAAATCAAACTACAAAATTATGGTTTCAAACTACAAAATTATGGTTTCAAACTACAAAATTCTTAAATTTTCCTTTTCTCTAGTTGATGCTCCTTTTTGGTAGATTTATTCAAAGAGGTTGTATCTAAAAATAGCCTATGAGGAAATGGGTTAACCCATTCCCTCATAGGCCCAACCTCTGAATAAATCTACAAAAAAGGAGCATTTAGTAGGAAAAGGGAAAGCTTTAGAAGTGTGTGGTTTTGAAACCATTGTGATAAATAGAGCAAAATGCTCTATTTATCACCATGGTTTCAAAAGTGACTTTTACAGAGGCGTAAAAAGGCGTCAATATGAGGGAATGGGTTAAGCCATTATTTTATGGATATGCATATAAGAAATCTTTACATCATGAATATTAATTATTGATTTATTATAAAAACATGTTTTTTTTTATGAACACAGGAGTTTTTAGCCATAGGAGAAATGAGCATTTGGAGAAGGTAGTCGTTTAGACGAGATTATAGACTTAGGTCTGGTGTATCAGTGCTTTACACTGAGCAATTCTTAACCCTTTCCCTGTTCTATGTTTATATCAAATTTCAATACCTACTGAATATCCATTAACAAAATAGTTATATATAGAAATAGGCAAGGTGGAACATTGTAGACATTTCAGAAAGCAATGAAACAGATCTTTCAAATTCTATTAGCAAACAGAGTAGGCCCTGATGAGACGGCTCCTCTAGGAGCCGTCTGATCTGGGTCTACTCTGTTTGAAAATGCGTGAAAACACATTTACATTAGAGAAAGGGTTAAAGAACCAAAGAAACCCTGTTGATAATAAGTATTGTGCCCAGGTTTCTCTGTATCCTGTCCCCTCTCTCTGGGGCATCCAATTACTGGCAATTAGCCCATACTGAGCAGAAATGGACAAAGCCATCGAAGAAAGTTTAGATATGAATCTAAATACTTCTATAAGTAAACACAGCAGACATTGATCATACGGCTCCTAGGGGAACCATCTGATTAGTGTCTGCTCTGTTTGCAAAGCTGTAATAACCGTGTTTATGGAATACCGGTAAAGAAAAAAGCATATTTATGGAGTAACTTAACCCTTTCCCTGTTCTATGTTTATTTCAAATTTCAATACCTACTGAATATTCATGTACAAATTTGTTATAATGAAACATGGAGGGTGGAACATTGTAGCCATGTTAGCAAGTATAGAAACAGTTCTATCAAATTCCATAAGCAAACAGAGCAGACCTGATCATATGGCTCCTCTAGGAGCCGTCTGATCTGGGTCTACTCTGTTTGCAAATACAGTAAAACCACCAAAAAGGGGCATACTTCTGGGTGACAGAGGCAGGTGGTAGCTTAATGCAGGATGAAAGTTATGCAGAAAGCTCCTATAGGAGCTTTCTGCATAACTTTTGTCCTGCATTAAGCAACCACCTGCTTTAAACAGCGCCAGTGGCTGTTTATTAAGTGGTCGCATTAGCGGGGTTTCACTGTATGTACATGAAAACACGTTTGTATGAGGGAAAGGGTTCAAGATGCACCAGCAAAACTTTGCTTACCTGTTTGGCAATATTTAGGCTTCATATTCTAGGAATAATAATTGTACCTGTAAACTATATTAGTGTGTCTCTGATGTTGAGCAAGAAAACTAGAAATATGTCAAATATGGTAACCCATTTGAAACATTGTCACAAAATATCACTGGAAGATAAGATAAGTCAATCCTCATCGCTTAACCTATTTGAATAAATCTACCGACAAGGATCATTTACTAGAGAAAACGAAATTTTTAGAATTATATGTAATTTTGAAACCATTATGATAAATGGAGCATTTGCTCCTATGCTAAAAGATAAAAGAAATATGTTAAAACAATGAAAATATATTGATCGAGCATTTTCAAAATAAGAATTTTAATTGAAGAAAAAATTGGGACTCAACTGGGATTCAGTGGGACCCTAGTTTTTCAAGGGCTCTGTAAGTCCCTGGGACTCGGTGAAAATCAGGGCTAGCGCGAACACTGATCCTATTGTTTTTGTTTGAGCAAACAATTGCCTTTTAAATATTTACATCATGAAATAAAGTTAATAGATATTCAAGAAGTTATCAATTTATGCATAAATGTTCAAAAGTGAAATTGGTAATAAGCCAATGGAACACACATATCTGCAGTCTAGTCGAGGGTTTGGCTAAACTGATTTTTGATGAGTAACAAAAGTATTATAAGTTATCAGAATTGCAGCAGACTATAAATGAATAAGAACAATTGATAACGGTGGGCAAACAACTTATACTAAAATAGTCATTTCTCCACCAAGCCCTTAATAATGTTTCTGATCACTCTTAACCCTTTTCTCTGTAAGTACGCTTTTCTACGCCTTTGCAAACAGATTAGACCCAGATCAGACAGCTCATTATACGAGCCATCTGATCAGGGTCTGCTCTGTTTGCTTTTGAAATATTAAAGATCTGATTCTGCAGTTTCTGTCTCGATAAAAATTTCCTTGTTCATAGTGCCATTATAAAACAATATATCAAAGTTTTGTAGTTTTGAAACGATTGTGATATTATCCAGAGCATTAAATCCTATGCAGTAAATGCTCTATCTATCACAATGGTTTCAAAAAGTTGTTGACAGAGGCATCAAAAGGCATCAATTGATACTAAGAAATGGGAATACCGTTTACTCCTAAGATGTATAAAGTCAACTCGCCCAAATTCAATATATTTTCATGACATCATTATTTCATACATGCATATTCATAGAGTAAAGGGTTAAGAATCATCTCTTTGAGATGAAGGTCATACTCAAATACTAAAATAGTCATTTCTCCACCAAATCCTACGTTGAAATTGCTCATAGTAGAGATGATTGTAAAAAGTGGTCACAAGCTTAGGGTTTGGTTGAGAAATAAAGGAGCTATAATTAAAAATGGTTTAATTTACACATTTTATCTATACTTTTGACAAATACATGCAAAATTGTGCAAGGAGTTAACTCGTTACTTTTTAGCTCACCTGAGCCGAAGGCTCAGGATGAGCTATATATTGAGACCGCAATCCGTCCGGCCACATTTTCAAACGGCATCTCCTCTGAAACTGCCGGCACCGATTTTAACCAAATTTTGTCAGAAGCATCTGTGGCTAGGGGGAACGAAATGTTGTTCCCATTATGACCCCTGGACCCGCCCAAGGGCTTATCAGTTTTTCATAGGAAAATCTTTTTCTGAAACTGTAAGGCCTAGACCTTTGATATGTGGTATGTAGCATGATCTAATGATTCTCTACAAAGATTGTTCAAATCATGACCCCCGGGCTAAAAATGGCCCCGTCCAAGGGCTTATCAGTTTTTCCTAGGGACCATTCTTTAAAAATCTAATTCTCTGAAACTGTAATGCCTAGACCTTTGATATTTGGTATGTAGCATCATCTAATGGTCCTCTCCAAAGATTGTTCAAATTAGGACCCCCGGGCCAAAAATGGCCCGCCCAAGGGCTTATCAGTTATTCATAGGAAAATCTTTAAAAATCTTCTTCTCTGAAACTGTAAGGCCTAGACCTTTGATATTTGGTATGTAGCATGATCTAATGGTTCTCTACAAAGACTTCAAATTATGACCCCATGGCCAAAAATGGTCCCACCCAAGGGCTTATTAGTTTTTCATAGGGAAATCTTTAAAAATCTTCTGAAACTGTAATGCCTAGACCTTTGATATTTGATATGTAACATCGTCTAATGGTCCTCTACAAAGATTGTTCAAATTATGACCCCGGACCAAAACATGGCACCGTCCAGGGGCTTATAATTTTAGTTTTTCATAAGAAAATCTTTAAAAATCTTCTGAAACAGTAAGGCCTAGGCCTTTGATGTTTGGTATGTAACATGATCTAATGGTCCTCTACAAATATGTAGCTTTGGCTTGTGGCTGTTCAACTTACGACCCTGACCTCTGGGTGAAACTTGGCCCTGTCTTGGGGCTTATCAGTTTTTCATGGGAAAAATATAAAATATTATTTTTCTCTGAAACCACAAGGCTTAGACCTAATTAATTAATGGCATACTGCTTTGTCTTTTGGTTCTCTACCAAGGTTGTACAAATGATGACTTCTTGGTCAAAAATGGCACCTTCCCTGGGTTAATCTCAGGTGAGCGCTTCATGGCCTCATGGCTCCTGTAGGAACCGTCTGATCTGGGTCTACTCTGTTTTCAAAGGTGTAGAAAGGCATATTTATGGAGGAAAGGGTTAATAATTTATAAAAAAATCAACTATATACTATTCATATATTAAAGTATAATTATTTCTTACATGAATATTGATCAGTAAAAGGTTAACCCCCTTTCCCTCATATAAACACTTTTTAACATTTGCTTACAGAGTAGACCCAGATCCTGAAGGAGCTGTCTGACCAGGGTCTGCTCTGTTGCTTATAAGATTTTAACCCTTTCCCTCATATAAACGTGTTTTCACACATTTGCAAACAGAGTAGACCCAGATCAGACGGCTCCTATAGGAGCCTTCTGATCAGGGTCTGCTCTGTTTGCTAATGGAATTTGAAAGATATGTGTCTTTATGTTCTAAAATGGCTACAATGTTTCTCCTTCCATATATCGTTATATCTACTTTGTTCATGAATATTCAGTAGGTATTGAAATTTGTAATAAACATAGAACATAGAAAGGGATAATGGGCTGACTGTACAGTTTCTACCAGTGTGAAAACATCATTGGTAGATATGCCCGTAAAAAAATTCAGCTAATAGATATTCATGATGTCATTTCTTTCAAGAATATGCAGCAGGAAAGGGGTTAATAGCATGTTGAAGGTAAGCAATTAATAGATCAACTGAAACTCCAAGCCAATCTGGCCTCGCACAGATCTACAGGCGACATTGTTGACGCTTGCCGATAAGTCATACAAAAACCTATACATTATCAAATTGCATTTTTGCCAATTTCCAAGCCATTCAATCAACCCTGGATATAGTCCAAATCAAACCATCTGTATCACTTGATGATCGAGTGATCAAAATAATTTGCCTTTGACTGTTAGCATATTTAACCCTTCTCTTGCTATTCACGTCAATATACCTACCTGTAAATAGTGAAGACGCAGATGAGCTGTCTCATCAGGGTCTGCACTATTTACAACTTGATTTTGCAACCAGTGCAATCCACAGCAGTGATACTTGTACACAGTGAAGATATGTATAATTATACAACAGGGCATGGGTAAAGAAGGAGAAATGTGTTTTAAAATTCAGCAAGAGAAGGGTTAATTGAGCCAGTTCAATATGAAATGCTTAAACCTGCTGCAGGATTTGGAATGTCAACCTAGAGGATTTTGAATGACATACAGTGCACACCCTGATCAGAGGACTCCTCAAGGAGCCCTCTGATCTGGGTCTGCACTGTTTGAAAATATCAGTGTATGCATGTCTGTTTCATACTGGCTGGACTCTGTTATTAACCCAATGTTACCTCATAGGCTATTTTTAGATCTCACCTCTTTGAATAAATCTACCGAAAAGGAGCACTTACATGTAGTTGAGAAAAGGAAATTTTTAGAAATGTGTAGTTTTGAAACCATTGTGATAAATAGAGCATTTGTTAATGAGGAGCAAATGCTCTATTTATCACAATGGTTTAAAAAAGTGACATTTACAGAGGCGTCAAAAGGCGCCAATATGAAGGAATGGGTTAAACACTGAAGAGCTATTCTTAGCCATGGAAGGGTTAAAAACAAGACAACACCAGCCTGTGTTCAACATTTGAATGTAAGGTCAACCAATAAATTGGTTTTTACATATTGGACATTTATTGAAGCTTTGAAAATGAAATTTTATGTGGGGAAATAAAACTTTTTTTTCTATTGAAACATGTCTGAGGTTCATTGATAAGTATTCTGTTAGCACAGTTGTACGGAAAGATGTAACTTCTGTCCTTCTCTACTATGTAAATTGACTGACAAGTTTATGTGTCTCCTGTCTCTCTTTACTTCACTTTCTCTTTTATTCTTTTCTCTTTTTTAGCTCACCTGAGCAAAGCTCAGGGTGAGCTTTTGGGATACTTGAATGTCCGTCGTCCGTCGTCAACAATTTGCTTGTGAACACTCTAGTGGTCACAATTGTAGTCCAATCTTCATGAAACTTGGTCAGAATGAATGTCTTGATAAAATCTCGGACGAGTTCGAAAGTGGGTCAAGTTTGGTTAAAAACTAGGTCACTAGGTCAAATAGTAGGAAAATCTTGTGAACCCTCTACAGGTCACATTTTTAGCCCAATTTTCATGAAACTTGGTCAGAATGATTGTCTTGATAAAATCTCGGAGGAGTTTGAAAAATGGGTCATGTGGGGTAAAAAACTAGGTCACTAGGTCAAACAGTAGAAAAACCTTGTGAACACTCTAGTGGTCACAATTTTAGTCCAATCTTCATGAAACTTGGTCAGAATGAATGTCTTGATAAAATCTTGGACGAGTTTGAATGTGGGTCAAGTGGAGTTAAAAACTAGGTCACTAGGTCAAACAGTAGAAAAACCTTGTGAACACTCTAGTGGTCACAATTTTAGTCCAATCTTCATGAAACTTGGTCAGAGTGAATGTCTTGATAAAATCTTGGACGAGTTTGAAAGTGGGTCAAGTGGAGTTAAAAACTAGGTCACTAGGTCAAACAGTAGAAAAACCTTGTGAACACTCTAGTGGTCACATTTTTTGTCCAATCTTCATGAAACTTAGTCATAATGAATGTTTTGATATAATCTTGGACGAGTTTGAAAGTGGGTTATGTGGGGTTAAAAACTAGGTCACTAGGTCAAATAGGAAAACCTTGTGAACACTCTAGAGGTTACATTTATAGCCAAATCTTCATGAAAATTGGTCAGAATGATTGTCCTTATAAAATCTTGGACAAGTTTGAAAGTGGGTTATGTGAGGTCAAAAAGTAGGTCACTGGGTCATATCTTAGAGAAATCTAGTTTACACTCCAGTGGCCACATTTTTAGCCCAGTCTTCCTCAAACTTTCTAAGAGTGTTTGTCTTGGGGATATCAAGGTTGAGTGTGATCATGGGTTGGGTGGGAATAAAAAGTAGGTCACTAGGTTAAATCTTTGAAAAAATACTTTAGAGGGCACATTTTAGTCCAATCTTCATTGGTCAGAATCATTGTCTTGATCAAATCAATAGACTAAATTTTTGAAACTCTTGTTCTGCAGAACCACTGCTCATGATTCACTGCTCATGATCCACTATCAACATTGTTCATATATTGCCCCTAAGGTAAATATTGACCCTAACCATAGGCTACCCAGCAAAAATCTTAAATCTATGGTAATCAGGTGAGCGATTAAGGGCCATCTTGGCCCTCTTGTTCCTTTTCTTTTCCTTCTTTTCTCTTCCTTTCTTCTCTTCCTTTTTCTTCTCTTCTTCCGTTATCTTTTTATTCATTCTATGTTCCTTTATCTTCATTTTCTCTCTCTCTTTTTCCATTATCTCTTTTATTCATTCTATGTTCCTCTATTCTTCCTCTCTGTCTTCTTTCTCTCTTCTGCTTTTATCTCTCACATTCTCTCTTTTTCTGTCACATATTCTCTCGTTATCTGTTGCTTTGAACAAGCACATAGATAACTTTGAAAAGTATGGCATGAAACGGAAATTGAATGTTAATATTGATAAATTTCAAATAATGATTTTCTGCAGAGAGACGAAACTGCAGCGAGAAATATTTATTTACAGAAATATAGGCATTGAAATAGACTGCACAGTCAGCTATTTAACCCTTTCCTCCATGAATACACCTTTGGCCTCTGTAAAAGTCACCTAGATTGAAACAATTGTGATAAATAGAGCATTTGCTCCTATAGGAGCAAATGCTTTATTTATCACAATGGTTTCAAACTACAAGTTTCTAAAATGTTCCTTTTCTCTAGTTAATGCTCCTCTCCGGTAGATTTATTCACAGAGGTTGTATCTAAAACTAGCCTATGAGGTAATTGGTTATGGTTGATCATTAACTCTTGACTCCATATATATAAATACTCCTGTAGGAGCTGTCTGATCAGGATCTGCTCTTTTAATATTGCTTATGAAATAATATAGATATGATTCTACAGTTTCTACTATTACCAAAATTTCCCTGTGTCCATGCACCATTATAAAAAAAAACAGTCTAAATCATGATGCCATTATTTCTTACATAAATATTCATGTTAAACATTGTAGCCATGTGATATGTGCTGTAATAAAGCATTTGAGTTCTTCTTGTTTCAGGTCTCACAAAGGCATGGGATACAGTAGGTCTTGCTAAATCTGAGGTAAGAAGTGGTTGGAATAATTTTGAATTTGTTACAGAGCTACAGATAAAGGTGCATACCCAAATACTAAAATCGTCATTTTTCCACCAAACCCTATACTGTGACCACTCTTTAGAATCGTCTCGAAGAGACGATTCTAAAGAGTGGTCATAGTATAGGGTTTGGTGGAGAAATAAAGGAGCTGTTCTGGAAAGTTTAAATTTACGCATCTTATCTGGACCTCTGTTTTAGTAAATTATCGCAACTAACCTCAATATAATTTATTCATCCAGCTAGTTTAGGCTTCTGAAGATAAGGTCTACACCATTTGCTTCTCCATTAGTTACTTTATCCCTTTCATTACCTCATAAATTATTTTTAGATCCAACCTCTGAATAAATCTACCAAAAAGGAGCATTAACTATAGAAAAGGAAATATTTAGAATTTTGTAGCTCTGAAACCATTGTGATAAATAGAGCAAATGCTCTATTTTTCACAATGGTTTCAAAAGTTTACCTTTACAGAGGTGTAGAAAGACGTATTTATGGAGGAAAGGGTTAACCCTTTCATTACCTGTTCTATGTTTATTCAGAATTTCAATACTTACTGAATATTCATGGACAATATAATTATAATAGAATGGAAGATCATTCATTGTACGCATTTTAGAAGGTAAAGAAACAGATATTTCAAATTCCATTGGCAAACAGAGCAGACCCTGATCAGACAGCTTCTGTAGGAGCCATCTGATCTGGGTCTACTCCGTTTGCAAATATGTAGAAAGGCGTATTTATGGAGTAAAGGGTTAAACGGTTTTGCCTCTTTTGAGGGCAAGAGGGCATGGGAGGATTATGACTATGAATAGAGCTGTTTGAAATTTGGCTCATGTCTGCAGATTGATGGCTGATAACATATAAATTATATCAATTTATAACTAGTTAGATGTATTATTTGTGGATTTACACACTTGTAAGATAGCTAGCAATTCATTCCATATTAAACCCATTGAATGCTTCCATTCTTAAAGTGGTATGGTCTGTCATTGTTAACCCATTCCCTCATATTGACGCCTCTGCAAAAGTAATCTGTTGAAACCATTGTGATAAATAGAACATTTGTTCCTATAGGAGGAAATGCTCTATTTATCACAATGGTTTCAAACTACAAAAAAACTCCTTTTCGGTAGATTTATTCAAAGAGGTTGGATCTAAAAATAGACTATGGGATAATGGGTTAATTCTTTACCCCATAAGTATGTCTTTCTACGCCTTTGCAAACAGAGTAGACTAAGATTAGACAGCTCCTATAGGAGCCATCTGATCAGGGTCTGCTCTGTTTGCTTATGGAATAATAATAGATCTGATTCTACAGTTTCTGCTTTGGCAAAACTTTTATATGTTAACCCTTCACTTGCTATTCACGTCAATATACCTACCTGTAAATAGTGAAGACCCAGATGAGACAGCTCCTGCAGGAGCTGTCTCATCAGGATCTGCACTATTTACATGTTGATTGTGCAACCAGTGCACTCCACAGCAGTGATTGCACAGCGAAATACTTGTACACAGTTACGATATATGTAATTATATAACAGGGCATGGGTAAAGAAGGAGAAATGTATTTTAAAATTCAGCAAGCGAAGGGTTAATATGACAATTTAAAAAAAAATCTAATTAATATTCATTATGTTATCAGTTCTTCCATGGATATTTATGGAGTAAAGGGTTAAAACAAGTCAAAGTCAAATTTACAAACAATGCAGACTGATCTTCTGGGAGCTCTTGGCTTCTGTCCCCCCCCCCCCCTCTTGGCTTCTGTCCCCCCCCCCCCCCATTAACCCATTCCCTCATGCTATTTTTATTTTAGATCTAACCGCTTTGAATAAATCTACCGAAAAGGAGCATTAATTAGAGAAAAACATTAATTTTTTTTAGAATTTTGTAGTTCTGAAACCATTGTGATAAATAGAGCAAATGCTCTATTTATCACAATGGTTTCAAGAAGTGACTATTACAGGCGTAGAAAGGCATATTTATGGAGGAAAGGGTTAATATTCATTTCATGAATATTTAAATGACTATTTGTGTAAGAAATAATAGTACATTTATCATTAACATTTATGGCTGAATTTTTATAATGGCACATAAAATATTGAATCAGGATTATATTATTTAAAGAAACAATTTTAGAAAGTAAAGAAACAGAGCTTTCAAATTCCATTAGCAGACAGCAGACTCTAATCAGACGGCTCCTATAGGAGCCATCTGATCTGGGCCTATTCTGTTTCCAGGTGCATGAAAAGGTGTTTATATGAAGGAAAAGGTTCAATAGAAACTTTGTTCAGAATGCCAAACATTCACTTGGCATCTTATCTCAACCCTTTCCTCCATAGACTATTTTTAGACCCAACCTCTTTGAATGAATCTACCAAAAAGGAGCATTTTCTAGAGAAAAGGAACGTGTTAGAACTGTGTAGTATTGAAGCCATTGTGATAAATAGAGCATTTGCTCCTATGGATGAGCAAATGCTCTATTTATCACAATAGTTTCAAGAAGTGACTCTTACAGAGGCGTAGAAAGGCGTATTTATGGAGGAAAGGGTAAACCAAACAAATTACATAGATAATCACCTATTCATTGTTAGCATTCAGAAACTGATATAAGTATGTGTATGATTTCAGTTACGTAAGATTGAGCATCGCCTGGAGGAAGCGGATCGTCAGCCAGTACAAACACAGCTCAACCAAACAGGGGAGACTAGCATTACAGATTACGGCGGCCTCAACTGGAATAGAATTGACAACGAAACTTTTAATGTCCCGGATGAATTCGCGTCAGGGGTAAGATTTGACTTTAATATTTGATAGTGGTTCTTCTTTACAATTGTTGTGAACTGGTTTTACTGCGGAGCTGTGTTGATCCATTACCTCATAGGCTATTTTTAGACTCAACCTCTGAATGAATCTATCGAAAAGAAGCATTAACTTAAAAAAAGGAAACTTTTAGAATTTTGTAGTGTAGAAACCATTGTGATAAATAGAGCATTTGCTCTTTTAGGAGCAAATGCTCTATTTATCACAATGGTTTCAACAGGTAATTTTTACAGAGGCGTAGAAAGGCGTATTTATTTTAGGAGGAAAGTGTTAAACGACCATAGAAAAAAGGTCTAATTATGTGTCTGTAAGGCAGTTGGTAGCTTAATGCAGGCAAAAAGTAATCCTATTTAGCTTTCTGCATTACTTTTACCCTGCATTAAACAACCATCGACTTTTTCAATAAATGAATGACTGCTTTGGACAGGTCTACTGTACTCAAGATATTCACGCAGTACGCCTACAGATAAAGGTGCGTACCCAAATACTAAAATGATCATTTCTCCACCAAACCCTATACTGTAACCACTCTTTAGAATCATCTCTTTGAGTGGCCACAGTATAGGGTTTGGTGGAGAAATAAAGGAACTATTTTTGAATTGTTTTAGATTTATGTATCTTATCTGGAGCTCTGTTCACACAGTCAATCTCCTCTCCTCTGGTCAGTCAATTTGGTCCTGTTTGGTAATGTTCAATAAAGCTAATGGAATAGCTAATAATGTAAGACCTGATCAAGTTGCACCATAAGGAATAGTTTGATTCGGGTCTACACTTTTCTCATTACGTTGTCAGAATATATGGAATAATTAATGCTCTATTTATCACAATGGTTTCAAACTACAAAATTCTTAAGGTTTCCATTCTCTAGCTAATGCTTCTTTTCGGTAGATTTATTCAAAGTGGTTGGATCTAAATATTGCCTATGGAGGAAAGGGTTAAAAATAGAGTGAATTAATATTCATGATGTCATTATACCTGGCCTGAATATTCATCGAGTTCATACAATATTAGTACTTTACCTGAAAGCGACACTTTTAGATGAAAACATGGTAGATCTAGTCCAGAAGGCTCTTGTAGGAGCAATCTGATCAGGACCTACTCTGTTTTCAAAATAATTTATATTGATCTGATTCTACAGTTTTTGCAATGGCCAAAATATCTTATATATGTGCACATGTCATCATAAAAATTCAGCTAATAAATATTCATGGTATCATCATTTCATGAGGTAATGGATTAACCCTTTCGGCGCCAAATTTCTAATTGTCGTCTGCAAAACAATTTCGATAAATCATTCGGTAAAAAAGGAAATGAGATAAACAAATGAAAATTTATTAAAGCACATATATAGAATTATTGTTCAAGACAAAAAGTGAAGTCCCTGATGAGATGCCGCCTTAAAAAGGCGGGATCAGATCTGGGACTGCACTATTTGTCGTAGTGCATTTTTGCGACATTGGCGGTGAAAGGGTTAACCCTTTCCCTCATGTAAACGTGTTTTCACGCATTTGCAAACAGAGTAGACCCAGATCAGATGGCTCCAGTAGGGTCTGCTCTTTTTGCTTATATGATATAATATAGATCTGATTCTACAGTTTCTGACATGGCCATATGTCAGAAACTGTAGAATCAGATCTATATTATATCATATATATGGTATTATAACAATTAGTCTTATTAATATTCATGATTTCATTATAACTATTTTGTCCATGAATATTCAAAAGGTATTGAAATTCGGAATAAGCATAGAACAGGGAAACGGTTAATTTAAAAAAATGCTGGGTTTCTTTTCTGTAACATGTTTTGTGATTCTACAGAATTAAAAATGAAATGTTTGAATAAGTATTTGGGTCAGTGCTTACTGGTGAATGAAGACCTGTTAAGCTCTTAGTACACTGGCAGCAACTTTGTGATATTCTATACAAACAGTTTAGATCCAGATGAGACACCATGTAACTCCTGAGTCTCAACAGGATCCAATCTGTTTGTCATTCTGGCTCGGGTTTCTTTGAAGGGAAGTTAAAGAATAAAAGAACTTGGAGAAGTTTAGCAGACAACAAATTAAGCAGATTTATGACAAGTACATGTGGCAAGCAAAGGGTTAGGCACTGCCGTACAGTAGAGCCTGGTCTTAAGCAGCAATCAAAAAGAGGTCTAATTATAGGTCTGTAAGGCAGGTGGTAGCTTAATGCAGGTCAACAGTAATGCAGAAAGCTCCTATAGGAGCTTTCTGCATTACTGTTGTCCTACATTAAGCCACCACCTGCTTTTTAAGACTCCTATATTGAAGGAATGAATGGCTGTATAAGACCAGTTCTACAGTACGTAGATTATTCTATTTGCCTGGTACATAACTTTGCTGACTGAGATATGATTGTTTTGTCAATAATGTGTAATTGCTTATATGGTGTGTATTGTAATTTGTCAAAACATCGGACTGCCATACAATGGTGAAATTTGACTCATGTACGAATATAGGTTGACATTCATTTCCGTTGCAGCTTTCAAGGTATAGTTAGAAACCTGACATAGAAAAGAGAAGAGTTGTTACAAATTTCAATATTGGAATAATGGCGATTCTTAACCCTTTCCTTCATATACACTTAAATGCCTTTTCAGGCAATTGCAAACAGAGTAGACCCAGGTCAGATGGCTCATATAGATTTTACTATCTAATTGACAAACCTTGTAGGTCCTGATCCACCACAAGTCCCTACCATAGCAGTTTATCTAGATCTACACTGTTGGCTGTTGCTACAATTTTCTGTGTTAGCTCTTCTTCTACTCTCCTCAAAAACACAGTGTCAAATAATTTTTTTATCTTAATGAGATGCCAACTTACTCAGCGTCAACTTGATCAGGACTGTTTTATCACAAGAGTGTACTTTAGTTTATAGTTTTGAATGACCAACTTTACAGCCCTTGGACCACTGATCCTCCATTAATCCTCAGATATGGGCCTACACTGTCTGTGAAGTAACTAATTTCAGTTAACTCTGTCCCTGTTTAATATTCATGAAAGAAAAAATGACATCATGAATATTTATAAGCAGAATTTTTATAATGTAAACTTTAAAAGGAAAAGTTTTGCTTTTGGTGAAAACTGTAGAATCAGATCTATATCATGCCTAAAGCAACCAGAGCGGACCCTGATCAGATGGCTCCGGAGCCGTCTGATCTGGGTCTTCTCTGTTTGCAAATGCTTAAAAACACGTTTATATGAGGGAAAGGGTTAACTCTTTCCCTGTTCTATGAATATTCTAAATTTCAATACCTACCTACTGAATATTCATAGACAAAATGACAAAATGACGTATGAAATGTAAAACATTAGAAACTAAAGAAACAAATCTGTCAAATTCTATTAACAAACAGAACAGACCCTGGAAAGGGTTAAGTTTGTGTGACTAGTTTTACAGATCATGATCCAACAACCCGCCAGGAGTCCTCAGATCTGGGTCTACACTGTTTGCGAAGTAACTTATTTCAGTTAACACACTTCACTGCGTTCAAAAAGTTGTTATTTAGTTCCGTAACATTTTGTACGCTTTAATCAAAGAAAATGTCTTCCAATTCAAATTTAATTTCCGAATTGTGTCCATTCCTTTTCAAGAATATTATCAAAGAACAGTTTTGATCCTGATTAGTAGAGCTACAGATAAAGGTGCATACCCAAATGCTAAAATCGTCATTTCTCCCTCAAACTCTATACTATGACCACTCTTTTAGTATTGTCTCTTTGAGATAATTCCAAATAGTGCGGTAACAGTTTAGGGCTTGGTGGAGAAATAAAGGAGTTATTCATGAAAAGGTTTACATTTACGCATCTAACCGTTCGCTTGCTACTCACGTCAATATACCTACCTGTAAATAGTGAAGACCCAGATGAGACAGCTCCTGCAGGAGCTGTCTCATCAGGGTCTGCACTATTTACAAGTTGATTGTGCAACCATTGCACTCCACAGCAGTCATTGCACAGCGAAATACTTGTACACAGTGAAGATATATGTAATTATACAACAGGGCATGGGTAAAGAAGGAGAAATGTTTGTTTTTAAAATTCAGCAAGAGAAGGGTTATATCTGGACATCTGCTTATGAGATGCAGAGTTACAATTGATCTGTATACAAAAATGTTTGCAAAGATAATCAACAAATTTACATCTAGCAAACTAAAGGATAATTTAATGCAATATCAAAGGTGTCCAAAACTATCTCGATCTCTCTTTGTATAAGTTTTAACCTGCGACATGCTGCCGTTAAATTCACAATGACCTGTACAAAGAGTTTGTGTTCAGATCAGATGCCAAATATCTTGAAATCTCATCAGACGTCAAAACTGTTTTAATGGACAGGATTATAGAGAAAGAGAATGCAGATGGAATTAAGGAAATTAAATGTAGAGGTTCAGATAAGATGCTTAACCCTTTCACTCATATAAACGTGTTTTCACGCATTTGCAAGCAGAGTAGACCCAGATCAGACGGCTCCTAGAGGAGCCGTCTGATCAGGGTCTGCTCTGTTTGCTGACGGAATTTGAAAAGATCTGTTTCTTTACTTTCTAAAATGTATGCAACGGTTTACCTTCCATATTTCTTTAAAACTATTTTGTTAATAAACATTCAGTAGGTACTGAAATTTGGACTAAATACAGAACAGGGAAAGGGTTAAATATTTAAACCATTTTCAAAAATAACTTCTTTATTTCTCCACCAAACCCTATGTTGTGACCACTCTTTGGAATTGTCTTGAAGAGACGATTCTAAAGAGTAGTCACAACATAAGGTTTGGAGGAGAAAGGACGGTTTTAGTATTTGAGTATGCTTCTTTATCTGTAACTCTGTAAATATATATATGCAAAATGTAACTGATGGCAACTTTGCTTTGCATGCAAAAGGTTCATAATCAATAATATTCAAGTAGCAATTGTCTACCTCTTGTTTAACCCTTTACATGCTAAGTAATTTGTCGTCTGCAACAATTGTCGTCTGCTTCAATTCTTAAGATAAAATTTCTCCCATTTCTGTTAAAGAATATGGTCAAAGTGTCAAACAGTTTGGATTCAGAAGAGACGCTGCATTATGCAGCATTTCATCAGGATCCAAACTGTTTGCATTGGTAATCCGTGTTTCGCCGCCAGCGTTGAAAGAGTTAATAATAAAGCCAAGGGTGAATTGAGATCATCTTTAACCCTTCAGTGCTGACTTTTCAAATGAACTGTTCCTAAATTCAAACAGGTCAAGTTTACTAGGAATATTTAAGGAATTTTTTAAGGAAAAGTGTAATGATAAATCATGCAGACCCTGATGAAAGGACTATAGGAGCCCTCTCTCATCAGGGTCTACACTGTTTGCAAAGGACATTGGTGACTAGTTTTCTTAACTTTAAGGTTGTCCAATTTAACCCTTACTGTGCTGTAACTTAATGTCTTGTGTGAGTTACTTAATGTCCTTTGCAAACAGTGTAGACCCAGATGAAAGGGCTCCTAGAGGAGCCCTCTTAACGGGGTCAGCACTGTTTGTCATGTTATGCTTTTCTTTAGAAAAATCCCTAAATATTCATCCTAAGCTTGACATGTTTGAATTTTGGAAAAGTCCATTTGAAAATTCAGCGTTGTATGGGTTAAGTATAAACCCTTAAAATGTTTGACGTTAAGTTTACTAGCATTTGCACACATTGTAGACCCAAATCAGAGGGCTTCTGATCTGGGTCAGTACAAACACTCTGGCAAATTTTTGCACTCTGTTGTATAACAATGTAAGATCATTCCGCTTGAAACAATTCAGCATTTCAAGGAGGGGGGCAGATAATTCAATACCTCTGCAGCGTACAGGTGTGTGAAAATACAATGTCGGTGTAACTTATTACTTTGTGACATTAGCTGTTTCAAACCTTACCTTGCTTGATGTATTTTGCGATATCTTTTTGATCAGTTTTACATTAAATGTCGGATCCAGGTAAAACTCTATCTCACACAAATCCAAACTGCTTAACATAGTCATTATATAGTTGTAAGTAAGCGGTGGAAAACATGATATTTTTGGGATATTAAGCTGACGGAAATATTTTCAAATGTTAATCATTTTGCAGTCAAAGATTGGAATAATAGTCCAGCTATTACTATAGTCTATCATGTTGGGGTATCTCTTCAATTGCCCGCGGCATTTGTTCATTTTGTTAGCAGAAAATATTTGTATACCCTATTGACTGTGTTTCAGTATTGGCTTATGTGATTATTTAAGGAATTTTAAAAGAAAAGTTTACAAGATTTCACTGTGTTTATAGTGGAGTAAAGTTACTGGTAGGTAATGTTTTGTTCGATATTTGAGTGTGTAAATTGGATATCGTATTTGTTTCTGACATTGTCCTTATGAAGGGCAGGCATATTCTATTTCTCGCAGTTATTGTGTGAATTTCATTCGTGAGTTTTTAAAATTTAACACCGTCCGGCTTATAATTATATACTCGGGAAGAATTATTTAGGAGTAATACTCGTTAAAACTGGTGTTGGTTTCAGAATTTGTTTGGATATTAGAACTCTTTGCTTAGTAAGTATGTTGAACTATTTAAATAGTTTTGAAGGAAAAGAAATCAGCCATCTTTGTGATAATGTGCAGTGTACAAATGTAAGAAAATAAGAAAATGAATAGTGTATAATCAGAGCTGCAGATAAAGGTGCGTACTCAAGTACTAAAATCGTCATTTCTCCACCAAACCCTATGTTGTGACCACTCTTTAGAATCGTCTCTTCGATTCAATATTCATTTATATTGCTAAAAGAATCAGTCACTGTGGAGTTATTGCCCCTTTTTTGCAGTTTTTTGGGTTGAAAAATAGACTGTCCTCTAATCAGCAAATGTTGTGTCAATTTGTGTTTAACCCTGTACCTGATACTGGGACACCCTTTGCTTTTCCTTTCCTTCATATTAAAGCTTTTTCATGCCTTTGCAAACAGAGTAGACCCAGATCAGATGGCTCTTGTATGAACTGTCTAATCAGGGTCTGTTCTGTTTGCTTATGGTATTTATGATATTCTACAGCTTCTGCCTGAGCCAAAATTACCTGTGTCCATATGCCATTATAAAAATTTAGCTAATAAATATTCATTATTTCCTACATTAATATTCAACAGGGAAAGGGTTAAGGAATAAGTTTAAACTATAGCATACTTGGAAAATTCTTGTCAAAAATTAAATATCGTCCAATGCAGATTTGTAATCATTGTCAAACAGTTTGGATCCCGATGAGACATCAAGTGATCTGGATCCAAACTGATTGAAAAGGTAATTACAGATTTGTCTGAAGCAAGTGTAAGATATATTAACCCATTCCCTCACAGGCTATTTTAAAATCCAACCTCTAAAGTCTTTGAATAAATCTTCCGAAAAGGAGCATTAACCCTTTCCCTGTTCTACATTTATTCCAAATTTCATTACGTACTGAATATTCATGGACAAAATAGTTATAATGAAATATGGAAGGTGGAATATTGTCGACGTTTTAGAAAGCAAGGAAACATATCTATCAAATTCTATTAGCAAACAGAGCAGACCCTGATCAGACCGCTCCTCTAGGAGCCGTCTGATCTGGGTCTACTCTGTTTGCAAGTGCGTGAAAACACGTTTATATGAGGGAAAGAGTTAACTAGAAAAAAGGAAACTATAGAATTTTGTAGTTTAGAAACCATTGTGATAAATAGAGCATTTGCTCCTCAGGAGCAGATGCTTTATTTATCACAATGGTTTCAAAAAGTGACTATTACAGAGGTGTAGAAAGGCATATTTATGGAGGAAAGGGTTAAAAGACTGCTTCAAATGTTCATTGTTAAAGTATTGGGGCTCTTTGGTCTCTATCATTATAAATAGTTGACTTGTATCAACAAAACAATTTCATTAAGAAAAGTCTATAAATTATTTTTACATGCCAAAACAAATTGTAACAAACAGCAATATTTTTCAAAAGAACAATTATGTAGCATTAAAATAAAACTAAAAAATGCATTCATAGGTTAGTTTGATCAGGGTCTACACTGTTTGCTACTATGTCAGGCTTATTTAACCCTTCACTCCATAAATACATTTTTCTATAATGCCTTTGCAAACAGAGTAGACCCCAGATCAGACAGCTCCTATAGGAGCCGTCTGATCAGTTCTGCTCTGTTTGCTTATAAAAATTGCTATTTTATAGATCTGATTCTACAGTTTCTGCCTGTTTCTACAGTACTAGTTTCATCCTGTGTACATACATGTATATATGCCATCAATTCAACATATAAATATTCATGATGTTATTATTCGTTACATGAATATTCAACAGGGAAAGGGTATGGTGCCTAACAGACTTATTCAGGTCTACAAACAGGTAGAGAGGGGGAAATAAAGTGTGTCCGAATACAAAAAAATGTGGGTATGGTAGAGAGGGGAGATAAAGTGTGTCCGAATACTTGTGGTTATTAGGGTATCATACAAAGACAAACTAGGTGAAACTACCCTTGAATGCTATTATAGTAATTTCTGTGTCAGTTTTATACTGAAAAACCTATTATTGGTGAATTATACAGTTATAATGGAAATAATTATCTCGAACACTTTACTCCATACAATGCCTTTTAATGCCTTTGAAATTGGAATCAGATTAGACCCAGATCAGGCGGCTCCTATACAAGCCATCTGATCAGAGTCTGCTCGATATGCTGAAGGAATAATGCAGATCTGGACCCGTATTCATAAAGCTCCTAAGGAGAAACTTAACCCATTCCCACTTAGGCTATTTTTAGATACAACCTCTTTTATTAAATCCACCAAAAAGGAGCATTAACTAGAGAAAAGGAAATTTTCAGAATTGTGCAGTTTTGAAACCATTGTGATAAATAGAGCATTTGCTCCTGTGGAGCAAATGCTCTATTTATCACAATGGTTTCGTAAAGTGACTTTTACAGAAGCGTCAAAAGGCGTCAATATGCGGGAATGGGTTAAGAAAATTCCTTAGTTTCTTGAATATTCCTTAATCAATTATAATATTAGCAACAATATTTCAGAAAAATTAAGCTGTATATCAAATTTATCTTTAACCAAATATTCTAGAAGTCAATAATTTTGAATGAAATTTTATCCTATAGTTTTGCTATAGATGTAGACATAAAGTTGTTCTAAGGTTAAAACAATTCCTAAGGAGATTTATGAATATGGGCCCAGCTCCTACCATTTCTGTCATGGCCAAAATTTCTTGGTTTATGTACCATTTCAACAATTGAGCTAATTAATATTCATGATGGCATTATTTCTTACATGAATATTCACGGAGTAAAGAGTTATTTTTTGAATTCTAAATGGTCCATTGTGATCATTTAACAATAGTTCATTTGGTTTGAAATTGTATAATGATGTGAGATGGAATAACAAGCAGTGCAGACCCTTTGAATGTTGGGCACACACAAACTATGTCATTTGCAAACAGTTTAGACCCAGATCAGAGGTCTCCTAGAAGAGTCATCTAATCAGGGTCTGCACTCTTTGTCATTCATAACCCATTCCCTCATATTGACGACTTTTGACGCCTCTCTAAGTCACCTTTCGAAACCAGTGTGATAAATAGAGCATAAAATTTTGCTCCTATGCAGCAAATGCTCTATTTATCACAATTGTTTCAAAACTACACAATTCTAAAGTTGTCAATATGGGGGAAGGGGTTAAGCCACTGCCAGTGCCTTACAAACTCATTACACTGGAGATCCGTTACAACGCGGTGGTACGGGGACATAAAATTCAACCCGCGTTATATACGGAACCGCGTTGTAACGAGTTTTTTTTATCTGGGTACTTACATAAACCCCCATCTTCCTAATATAAACTAATTTCGAATGAAACTGACTTGTTTACTTTGTTTCCCCACCCACTCACATATCTCTTTCAAATTCTGTTAGCAAACATAGTAGACCCTGATCAGACGGCTCCTTTAGGAGCCGTCTGATCTGGGTCTACTCTGTTTGCAAATGCGTGAAAACACGTTTATATGAGGGAAAGGGTTATACAAAATTACAAATAAAATCGTGTATGTTTTCAAGCAACCAAGTATATTTCATAATACAAGCCTGTTGATGGGATGTAATTGCCTCTGGGCCTGTCAAGCCCCTAATCCGATTAAACCTGCTGTGTAAAACAATAAACATGGCTGTCACTGTTTTCAGAAAATGAAAGGTCACATGTGATGTCGCGTGTGATTTGTTGGGGTTTTAAATTTTATTTGATTGGTCAAAGGGTACACACCCTTTTCTGTATTAGCATATAACCTCCAACCCAGCACTGAGAGTTAGGGGTTTAGATTTTTAATGATGTTTGTTTTTCATAGTTAAAGTGCGAACTTTTGTGGCTTTGACAGTGAAAATATTCAGTACATGCGTATCTCAATTATATACACAATTAATTTGTAACGAAAGTTATGCAGTTAAGATTTTACTGGTTCCCGTGCTATTAGGGCATCATGTGCATAGTACGAACCGGTAATCAGTTGTGTGTATTACATTCATGGCGGCATATATACGAGTTGACAGTTGTCAGTTTTTCACACGTATGGTTGTCTTCAATTGTTTATGTAGGGACCGGTGTTTGTTTTTATCCTTTAGCCTGCTGCTGGCGGATAAGTTTACCTTAGTTTATTTTATGTTTCATTGCGCTATTCAATCATATTACTATAAATGAGGTATTTACAAAAAAAAATTCGGCGACACAGACTACCCGCGTTATATCGGATACCGCGGTAAAACGGTCCGCGTTATAACGGATCTCCAGTGTATTTAACATCACTTTGATGGTTGCTTAACCCTTCGCTTGCTGATTTTTAGCTCACCTGAGCAAAGCTCAGGGTGAGCTTTTGGGATACTTGAATGTCCGGCGTCCGTCGTCCATCGTCCGTCGTCCGTCGTCAACAATTTGCTTGTGAACACTCTAGTGGTCACAATAATTATTGTAGTCCAATCTTCATGAAACTTGGTCAGAATGAATGTCTTGATAAAATCTCGGACAAGTTAGAAAGTGGGTCAAGTTGGGTAAAAAACTAGGTCACTAGGTCAAATAGTAAGAAAACCTTGTGAACCCTCTACAGGTCACATTTTTAGCCCAATTTTCATGAAACTTGGTCAGAATGATTGTCTTGATAAAATCTCGGAGGAGTTTGAAAAATGGGTTATGTCGGGTAAAAAACTAGGTCACTAGGTCAAACAGTAGAAAAACCTTGTGAGCACTCTAGTGGTCACAATTTTAGTCCAATCTTCATGAAACTTGGTCAGAATGAATGTCTTGATAAAATCTTGGATGAGTTCGAAAGTGGGTCAAGTGGAATTAAAAACTAGGTCACTAGGTCAAACAGTAGAAAAACCTTGTGAACACTCTAGTGGTCACAATTTTAGTCCAATCTTCATGAAACTTGGTCAGAATGAATGTCTTGATAAAATCTTGGAGGAGTTCGAAAGTGGGTCAAGTGGGGTAAAAAAACTAGGTCACTAGGTCAAACAGTAGAAAAACCTTGTGAACACTCTAGAGGTCACATTTTTTGGTCCAATCTTCATGAAACTTAGTCATAATGATTGTCTTGATAAAATCTCAAACGAGTTTGAAAGTGGGTTATGTGGGGTTAAAAACTAGGTCACTAGGTCAAATAGTAGGAAAACCTTGCGAACACTCTAGAGGTCACATGTATAGCCAAATCTTCATGAAAATTGGTCAGAATGATTGTCTTAATAAAATCTTGGACAAGTTTGAAAGTGGGTTATGTGAGGTCAAAAAGTAGGTCACTGGGTCGTATCATAGAGAAATCTAGTTTACACTCCAGTGGCCACATTTTTAGCCCAGTCTTCCTCAAACTTGCTCAGAGTGTTTGTCTTGGTGATATCAAGGTTGAGTGTGATCATGGGTTGGGTGGGAATAAAAAGTAGGTCACTAGGTCAAATCTTAGAAAAATTACTTTAGATGGCACATTTTTAGCCTAATCTTCATTGGTCAGTATCATTGTCTTGATAAAATCGATATACTAAATCTTCGAAAATCTTGTTCTGCAGAACAACTGCTCATGATCCACTATCAACATTTTCATATATTGTCCCTAAGGTCAATATTGACCATACCCATGGGCTACCCAGCAAAAATCTTAAATCTATGGTAATCAGGTGAGCGATTAAGGGCCATCTTGGCCCTCTTGTTAAAAATACATTTCTCCTTCTTTACCCATGCCCTGTTGTATAATTACATATGTCTTCACTGTCTACAAATATTTCGCTGTACAATCACTGCTGTGGAGTGCGCTGGTTGCACAATCAACTTGTAAATAATGCAGACCCTGATGAGACAGCTCCTGCAGGAGCTGTCTCATCTGGGTCTTCACTATTTACAGGTAGGTATATTGACGCGATTAGCAAGCGAAGGGTTAAGACAGGTTTTACTGTATTCTTAAAAAAATCAACAAAAAAAATGCTGGCTTATGGTGCGAAATGTTGTTTCATATTTCGTTGTGAATTAGTCATCAAATTCATTATTTTCTATTTGAATTGATTTTTTTTCATTCTCTTTCAACAAAAGGATACATTTGTAAGCAACATTAAAAAAATGAAGTTTTCTTTTTTGGCATTGTTTCATGTCATTGAAGATTTTCTAGCTCTTTGCATGCTAGCAGCAAGTTTGTGTTCTATGCTTTTGATAACATTTGTGATCAAGTCTGGATCCAGATCAGAGCCTGAACTTTAACCCTTTCCCTGTTGGTATTTACTAAAGATTTGATTACCTCTTGAATATTCATGGACATAATAATATAGATTGAACATTGAACATGGATTTGTTCAATTTGGCAGAAACTGCAGAAATAGATCTATACAATGCTTTAATTAAGTAAACAGAGCAGACCCTGATCAGACAGTTCCTATGGGAGCCATCTGATCTGGGTCTACTCTGTTTGCAAAGGTGTAGAAGGGCATAGGGTTAATTATACTTTTGTAGAAAAATAAAAAAAAAGTTAACATTGGCAATTTGCAGCAGACGACAGTTTTGGCAGACTACAATTACTTAGTGTGCAGAATGTTAGACAAAGTGTGACTGTGTCAATACCTGACTGAGATGAAAGTTTTGTTAACTTTTGTTTGCTGACATACTTTATACAAAATGTATCCAGTTAGCACCTCATTGACATAGTGAAACCGTTATTAAGACCTGCAATGAAGGCGTCTTATTTGAGTACAGTAGAATGTGTTTTAAGTGGCTAATCATTTATTGAACAGTGTTAAAAGGCAGGTTGCTAGGAGCTTTCTGCATTACTTTTGACCTGCATTAAGCTACCATCTGCATTAAGCTGCCTAACAGACCCGTAAATAGAAGTCATTTTGATGTCAGCTTATAATATAGGCACGGTCTACTGTGTTGTACTGTATTGTACTCTTAGTATATTATTGTAGTCTTTACATTTGATTTCAACAATGGTTAATAAAGCTGAGCAAGTCAATTCTCCTAGGTATTGATAACGTTAACCCCTTTCCTCCATAGGCTATTTTTAGACCAAACCACTTTGAATAAATCTACCGAAAAGGAGCATTAACTAGAGAAAAGGAATATTTTAGAATTTTTGTAGTTTAAATTGAAACCATTGTGATAAATAGAACATTTGCTCCTATAGGACTTAAGAGGCGTAGAAAGGCATATTTATGGAGGCAAGGGTTAACCCTTTCGTTCATATAAACATGTTTTTACACATTGGCAAACAGTCTCGTAGACCCATGCGAGATGGCTCCTATAGGAACTGTCTGATCAGGATCTGCACTGTTTGCGAATGGAATTTGAAATGCCTGTTTCTTTACTTTCTAAAATGGCTGCAAATTACTAAAATGGCTACAGTTTTCCTCCTTCCATATTTTGTCCATGAATATGCAGTACTGTAGGTATTGAAAATTGGAACAAACAGAACAGGAAAAGGGTTAATAAATTTAAGCAGAGCAAGTCAGTTCTCCTAGGTTTTGATAACTTTAATCAAATGATGGATGAGAAACCAATAGTTTAGACCCAGGTAACCCTTACAATGCTGAATTTTCAAATGGACTATTCCAAAATTCAAACAGGTCAAGTTTATAATGAATATTTATCAATTTTTCAAAAGAAAGTGTAACATGACAAACAGGATTTTTTCACCAAGTTAGAAATTGTAGAATCAGATTTATGATGTTCCATTAACCCATTCCCTCATATTGACGACTTTTGATGACTGTAAAAGTCACTTTGTGAAACCATTGTGATAAATGGAGCATTTGCTCCTATAGAAGCAAATGCGCTATTTATCACAATGGCTTCAAACTACAAAATTCTAAAATTTTCCTTTTCTCTAGTTAATTCTCCTTTTTGGTAGATTAATTCAAAGAGGCCTGGTCTAAAAATAGCCTATGAGGTAATGGGTTAACAAACGTAGCAGACCCTGATCCTATAGCTCCTGATCTGGTTCTGCTCTGTTTGCAAATGCATGACAAGGCATTTATATGAAGGAAACCAGGGTTAACCCTTTCCTTCATAAATACACCTTTCTACTATGTAAAAATCACCTGTTGAAACCATTGTGATAAATAGAGCATTTGCTCCTATTGGAGCAAATGCTCTATTTATCACAATGGTTTTAAACTACAAAATCTAAACATTTCTTTTTCTCTAGATGATGCTCCTTTTCGGTAAATTTATTCAAAGTGGTTGGATCTAAAAATATTCGATGAGGGAATGGGTTAAGACAGGTTCTACTGTACGGGCTTTCACACTGAATGTTACTTGGCATAATTGCCATGAACTAATCAGGCTGATGGCATTCATGCATACCCTGTACTAGTATAATGCTTTTAGCTCCAAATCCATCATTGCATTGTTATCTGCCTGAAAGATTTCGTCTGCCATATATATATCATGGAGAATTACTGTCGTTGAACTGACTGGTATGTTTGTGTCTGATCGGATAAATAATGAATTAAATTCCAGAGGTTCATTTAACCAATTCCCTCATATTGACAGTCCTTTCGATGCATATATACGGACAATAACTCCTATATTGCTCTACTGATGCTATTGAAATGATATTTCATTTATGGAAAGACCATAATGAAAGGAAGTGTCATGAACAAGGGCCTTAACTCTGGTACCAATATTTTTGGAGTTATTAGCAGCTGCTGTAACATATCACTTTTTTAAAAAAAAGAAATGTGGTGTGGAAAGCGCATAATGAGGGGAAGTATCATTCATCAAGTCCATTACCTATGGTAGCAACATTTTGAGTTATTTCCCTTTATATATTGTTTTTGTTAGAATTGTTTGTCTGTCTGTCTGTCTGTCACACATCTTATCCAGTCGAGATCTCATGTACAGAAATGTGACAATATGTCGCAGTGTGTATAATTATGTGGATGTGAGTGTGGGGGGGGGGGGGGGGGACATTGTACAATAGTTTTCCACCAAACCCTCGAAACAGAGTTACTAAGACCCAGATCAGACGGCTCCTAGAGCCGTCTGATCAGGATCTGCTCTGTTTGCTAGTGGAATTTGAAATATCTAATCCTTCACTTTCTAAAATGGCTACAATGTTGCACCTTACATATTTCATTATATAACTAATTTGTTCATGAATATTGAAATTATGAAGTATTGAAAATGGGTATTGAAATTTGAACTAAATATAGAACATGGAAAGGGTTAAAGCCACACTGTACTAATGTATTACAAGCCTTTACTACATAGATATGCCTTTCTACTCCTTTGAAAACAGAGTAGATATAGATCAGATGTCCCCTGTAGAAGCCGTCTGATCAGGGTCTGCTCTGTTTGCTGATGACATGCCACAGTATATTTCTTTGTGCATGTTCAGTTATAATAACTAATCATGATGTGATTATTTCTTACATGAATATTCATGGTGGATAGGGATTAGCTGACCTTTCCCTCATATAAACATGTTTTCACGCCTTTGCAAACAGAAGACCCAGATTAGACGGCTCCTGTCTGATCTGGGTCTGCTCTGTTTGGACTACATATAAACAGGGAAATGGTTGTTAGAATTTTGACTAAATATGGTGAGCTCTAATATTTTGGGTAATTTTGAGCAGTCTTTTGGACTGAAAGTAGACTATAATTAGTAGGTACTTTACTGTATAAATAATTCAGTCTTGGTGAGCTAATATTTAGGGTTAATATGGCATTTGTGACTGAGGTAATTGCCCGTGGTTGGTTCTAATTGGAATATTGATCTCAAAACATGTGAGTGAATTGATAGTTCATCATGCTTGGAGGATTTTCATACCCTCTGCCTTATGGAATATGCCAGCTTCCTGCCTGCCATTTGCAGTCAGATTAAGATTAGATCATCCTGAATTCAGACCATTATAGGACTGTACACAAGATGTTCACTGATCTGTCACAATCTCTTTATTTCTCAGGCAAACCCACTATATATTGCTGCTACTTATTTGACCCATTCCCGCATATTGACGCCTTTTGGCATGTCTGTAGAAGTCACTTTGTCAAACAATTGTGATAAATAGAACATTTTGCTCCATTTATGACAATAGTTTCAAACCTACACAATTCTAAAAATGTTCCTTTTCTCTATTAAATGCTCCTTTTCGGTAGATTAATTTGCTCAGAGGTTGAGTCTAAAAATAGCCTCTGAGGGAATGGGTTAAGATTCACCAAGTAGAAAAATGATGCTAATGAGTAGCAGTAAGATAAGGTTTCCTTCATATAAATATGTTTTTTCACACATTTGCAAACAGATTAGACCCAGATCAGACGGCTCCTATAGGAACATGATTAGACTTTGACCACTTCCACATGCTACTAAACATGATTTGAACATGATTAGACTCAATCTCAAAATTGATTTGAACATGATCAGACATCGATCTAAGTTCCACATGCTTCTAAACATGATTTGAACATGATATAAGACTTCGATCTCTTCCACATGCTACTAAATCTGTCCTTTCTCCACCAAACCCTATGTACAAATGTGACCACTCATCGAGATGATTCTAAAGACTGGTCAAAACTGGTCAACACTGGTGGAGAAATAAATAAGTTATGACTGAAAATGTTTTAATTTATGCATTTTATCTGGACCTCTGAGGAGACATACAGTAAAACCTCTCTATAACGACCTCTAAATTACACCAAGTAGTTTGTGTTAAAGGCTGGTGGATGCTTAAAGCAAGGTGAAAGTAAAACAGAACGCTCCTATAGGAGCGTTCTGTTTTACTTTCACCTTGCTTTAAGCAACCACCTGCCCAAAACACCAACTATTTAACACAATTTAGTGGTCATTATAGAGACGTTTTACTGTAGGTGTAAAATACAAGTTGGCATAAAATATGCATTATGATTTATGTTGGTATAAAATTTGCATTAAAAATCAAATATTTTATTATGCATCATATAAATGGCCATTTAAAAGCAGAAATTGTGAATATAAATTACATGTAGCTGAAATTTTATATTATGACATATTTTTTATGCACACATAATTTATTGGCCATAATACATGTACAGAACCTGTTTGACTAATGGAGGTCAAGAAGTAATGCAGAAAGCTTCTTTAGTAGCTTTCTGCATTACTTTTTGCCCTCCATTAAGCAGCTTTAGCTATCACCTGCCTTACAGACACATACTTATTAAAGACTGTTTTGATGGTTGCTTAATACAATTGTTCTACTGTATGTGGCTGCTAAAATGCAGACGGAAGTAATAAAGAAAGCTCCCTGAGGAACTCTGTATTAACCCTTCGCTTGCTATTCATGTCAATATTCGTACCTGTAAATAGTGAAGACCCAGATGAGACAGCTCCTGCAGGAGCTGTCTCTCTCATCAGGGTCTGCACTATTTACTATTTGATTGTGCAACCAGTGCACTCCACAGCATGTATGTATGTATACAACAGCATGTATGTAATTATACAACAGGGCATGGGTAAAGAAGGAGAAATGTATTTTAAATTTAGCTAGAGAAGGGTTAAACAAAGCTCCAGATGCATAAATTAACACATTTTCAAGTATAATTTCTTTATTTCTCCACCAAATCCTATGTTTTGACCACTCTTTAGAATCGTCTCGAGACGATTCTAAAGAGTCAGGTCATAACATAGGGTTTGGTGGAGATTTAATGACAATTTTAGTATTTGAGTATACACCTTTATCTGTAGATCTGATTGCATGTATTTTGGGCTGTATAATTATAAGGACCAAAATATTACTTCTATTGAGTGGTCACTTCATACATAGACCTTGGTAACAAAAAATTAAGGACATTGTTCTAAACTAAATTACACTATAGAATCGAGACTGCTTGAATGTAATGTCCTACACAAAAGTCTCCTTTAATGTAAATTTACTAGGGCTTAATCTTTGGACACAGGAATTTTTGGCAATATGATAGCAGCTGTGGAATCATATCTTTATTAATATCACAAGCAAACAGACTATATAGCAAGACCCTGATCAAACAGCTCCTACAGGAGCTCTCTGATCGCTGGGTCTACTGTGTTTGCAAAGGCGTAGAAATGTGTTTTACGAAGTAAAGGTTGAATGCTAATATTATTATTACAGAACTTTTGCCTTAACCCTTCGCTTGCTATTCATGTCAATATACCTACAGGAGCTGTCTCATCAGGGTCTGCTCTATTTACAAGGTGATTGTGCAACCAGTGCACTCCACAGCAGTGATTGCACAGCGAAATACTTGTACACAGTGAAGATATATGTAATTATACCACAGGGCATGGGTAAAGAAGGAGAAATGTATTTTAAAATTCAGCAAGCGAAGGGTTAATAAAAACACAGATTATCATCCTTCTTTACATGAATGTTTCTCACCATTTCTGCATTTATTTGAATTAAAAAAAAAGTTTATATAAAGTTTGAGATCGTTGTGTCAGCAAAAAAGGTCAAGTATATATCAAAACATATTTTTATTTTTGGCAAACAGCCAGGTATTGTTATAGCAAAAATTAGCAGTAATTGTTTCACACACATGATTTTGTAATGTGAACCCTTCTGATCTGACAAGGTGTATCGTTGCCCCGCATTAGCCACGTATTTGGAACAGCTTGGATCCAAGTAAGTATCTGAATTCTCATCAGGATCCAATTCATTTTACACTGATTGTATTGAGAGTTTTGAAGGAAAATATACTTTGAGAATTGTTGCAGGTGTAAATTTTGGGCATGCAAAGAGCCCAAGTCATCCATTAACCTTTAACCCTTTCCTCCATAAATACGCCTTTCTTTGCCTCTGTAAAAGTCGTTTAATGAAACCATTGTGATAAATAGAGCATTTGCTCCATAAGAGCAAATTTTAATGCTCTATTTATCTTATCACAATGGTTTTGAAACTACACAATTCTAATTTTTTCATTTTCTCTTGTAAATGCTCCTTTTCAGTAGATTTATTCAAAGAGATTCAGTCTAAAAATAGCCTAATATGATGCGTAAATTATTTAAAACATTTTCAAGAACAACTTCTTTTATTTCTCCACCATTGTCTTTAACCCTAAGTTGTGACCCGGTGACTCTTTAGGTATGTCTCTTCCAGATGATTCTAAAGAGTGATCAGAACATAGGGTTTGATGGAGAAAGGATGATTTTAGTATTTTAGTCTGCACCTTTGTCTGTTAATCCTTTGCTTTATGAATTATTAATTATGAAAGAAATGATGACGTCATGAATATGAAATAGATTAATTTTGATAAGGACACATTGGCACAGAAGTTTTTGACTAATAAATATAATGTAGAATCATATCTATACTATTTCATAAGCAAACAGAGTAGACCCTGATCAGACGGCTCCTATAGGAGCCGTCTGATCTGGGTCTACTCAGTTTGCATAGGCGTAGAAAGACTGATTTATGGAGGAAAGGGTTAAATTGCTCTGAGCTAAGATCTTCATCATTAATTAGTTTCATTTGCGATAATACCAACTAATTTCATTATGTAATCAGTGTCTAAGGGATGCATGACGTGACCAACAGCAGCTGTCTTTTGACTCTCCTCAGTTTTTAACCCTTTCCCTGTTGAACATTCATTTAAGAAATAATTTTTATAACTGTGTGTGAATATAGGGTATTTTGGCCCTAGTAGAAACTATAGAATCAGGTCTTATATTTCTATGGGCAATCAGAGCAGATCCTGATCAGACAGCTCCTATAGGATACAGCTGACCAGGGTCTGCTCTGTTTGCAAAGGCATTGAAAGGCATTTACTTCTTTCCTATTCTTGCATTAGTCTTATGAAACTTCACACACTTGTTCAATCTCCACAAGGGCAACAATCTGACAAAGGGACATGACTCTGTTTATGACTTGTGACCTTGACCTTTGAACTATTAAATGTTTAAAACTCTAACGAAAAACAATGTTTAAAACTATTCCAGCAAATCTTCTGTAGCTTCACACACTTGTTCACCAATACAAGGGTTACAATCTAACCAAGGGCCATAACTCAGTAAGGCATCTTTACCAAATTATTTCCCTTGATGGACGTCAGATATCTTGACAGACAAGTACCTGTTGGCATCTGCATGCGGTGCTTTTGGTTTTTTAGCAGTATAAGGGCTATCCGGATAGATGATTGATCCAACATAATATGAACACATTTTCAGGCTTTTGCAAACATGGTAGACCCAGATCAGATGGCTCGTATAGGAGCTGTCTGATCAGGGTAATTGCTCTGTTTGCTAGTGGAATATGAAAGATATGGGGGTTTTCAGCAGTATACAGGCTGACAGAATAGAGTGAGTCCCGTCACATTAGATTGATACAACATGTATACAGTCTGTTTGATCAGTCTGTTACCACTTGACTTGCACGAGTCATGCATATCGGAAAGCATGACAATAATTTCATGCTGAACATGCACAAATATTATATTGATACAAATTAACCTTGAACTCTTAGCATGCTAGTGATGGGATCTGGACAACTTTAAGATTTTAACCCTTTCCTCCAAATTAGGCTATTTTTTAGATCCTACCTCTTTAAATAAACCTACCAAAATGGAGCATTAACTAAGGGAAATTTTTAGAATTTTGTAGTTTGAAACCATTGTGATAAATAGAGCATTTGCTCCTATAGGAGCAAATGCTCTATTTATCACTATGATTTCAAGAAGTAACTATTACAGAGGCATTTTAAGATTTTAATATTTAACCTGACAACATTTGGTAACCATTTAGCCCTTTACTCCATGAATATTCAGGGAGGAAATAATGACATCATGAATATTAATTGACCGAAATTTTATAATGGCACTGATAAACAAAAGAAATTTTAGCATGACAGAATCTGTTACTTAAATAATCAAATCTATAGTATGTCATAATTTTTAGCAAACAGAGCACACCCTGATCAGATGGCCCATATATATAGGAGCCATCTTATCTAGGTCTACTCTGTTTGCAAGGCTTGGAAAGGCATTGGAGTAATAGGTTTAAAATTTTAACGAGTGACAGTATTTGGTAACCATTTAAAAAGATGCATTTTGGCACTTTACTCGCATGGTAGATCCAAATCAGACTGCTCCTAAGTCTGAAAGCAATCAGTGAATTTGTGTTACCTAACTGCAAACAGTTTGGGTCTAGACGAGATGACAAGTATTATCTTTGTCTGATCAGGATCCCAACTGTTTGATATTTTAACTGTATGTACATATAAGGAGTGAATTAGAAAAAAAGTAATAGACAGTTGTTATATTAGTTTGGTTAATAAAATTACTTAGCTTTCAAAGAGTTAAATTTAACCCTTTCCTTCATATAAATGTGTTTTCACACATTTGCAAACAGAGTAGTGATCAGGGTCTGCTCTATTTGCTAATGGAATTTGAAAGGTCTGTTTCATTACTTTCTAAGCTCAGACTACATAATAATGTTCTACCTTCCATATTTCATTGTAACTACACATTCCATGAATATTCACTAGGTATTAAAATTTGGAATAAACGTGGGAAAGGGTTAACAAAATTACTTAGCATTCAAAGAGCCTTTTGAATGTGGGAAACAAGATAGCTGTCATTTATAAACAGTACAGTGTAGACCCAGATCAGAGGGTTCCTAGAGGAGCCCTCCAGGAAGCTATCTTGGTCTGCACTGATTGTCATTTACAATCCTCTAGTAAAGTATACACATTCATAATGAATAGACTCAATATAGATATTGTTAGCCCTTTACCTCATAGGCTATTTTTAGATATGTTACCTATATGTATAAATCTACCAAAAATGAGCATTAACTAGAGAAAATGAAAAGATTAGAATTTTGCAGATTGAAACCATTGTGATAAATAGAGCATTTGCTCCTATAGGAGCAAATGCTCTATTTATCACAATGGTTTCACAAAGTGACTTCTGTAGAGGGAATGGTTTAGACTTTTATGGACTACTGTATTTCATTTTGAAAATTCAAAAGGTTAATGGTAATGTAAAACAATGTTATGAGAATGTAACAATTGACTTTCCCTGTCTGAGTGCCACTGCATGTGGCAGATTTAACATGTGACACTAAAACACAAATCTCAAATTGCAAACTGTCCATCCATTATTGGCAAGTCTGCAACGTTTTGTAAAACAACTACGGTAGCTTAAAAGAGGAATTGCATATTATGTTATCAGGATTCAAACTGATTGATACATTGATCTTGCTTCTGTAAAGAAATTGTTTTGAAAAGAAATAATAGATGTAAATCTACTGATAAATGAAGCAGAGAATGTATTTATTGACATGGAAGTCCACAAGAATCTTTATTGGCAGCGCCGGCAGTCCAATTGTAATAATGTCGGCATAAAATGTTTTTATTTACAAATGTCGAAGGGCTGTTTTCTTCCTTGCTTTTCTTTTTTAAAAAAAAAGCATGATCTACGGTGAGTGAGCGAAAGACAGAGTCATTGTAACAAGTCCGGAACAAAATTGTTGATAAATGTGATGTGGATTTAATGTTTTAACCATTTCTTTGTTAAATATTCATGTGAAAATTTAAATAACATCATGAATATTAGATTAAACTTTATAATGATGTATGAACACACAACATTTCAGTCATGATAGCAATTGTAGAATCGGATTTATATAATTTCATAAGCAAACAGAGTAGACCCTGATCAGATGGCTCCTATAGGAGCCATCTGATCTGGGTCTACTCTGTTTGCATAGGTATATTTTGCAGACCCAGATCATACTTTTCCTGAAGGAGCTGTTTGTTCAGGATCTACTAACTACGTAATTGCTACTGAACCCCCACAAATCAATTTTTTAGGGAGTCAGGGGCGGGGATATACATGTAGCTGTCACCACACCTGAGTCTGTATGTGAGATCTGTGGGTCAGTTTGTTGGTTTTCTTGTTTGCTTTATTTCTCAACAACTAATTTGACAAGAATTTAGTGAAACTGTATGGGAGGACTGATGCCCGGATGATTATTAGGATGCAAGACTTTAATCAGATGAATTTTTACAGTTATGGCTCCTTGCTTACTGATATTCCAACAAACACTTGCATTGGGGGTGGGGGGTGGGAGGGTATTAATCACATTTAGTGATAATTCTCGTTTCATAATTTGACCCTTTCCCTCATATAGATATGTTTTGGTATCTTTGCAAACAGGGTATAAACCCTGATTTATAGATAGCTCCTGTAAGATGTCTAATCGGAGGGTCTGCTCAAATGTTTGCTTATGGAATAAAATAGATCTTATTCTGAAATTTCTATCACAAATATTTCCGAATAAAGAAATCCGAAGTGGCAATATATGCACACCTGGGGGCATATGAAGAACATTTTTCACCGAAAAATACTATTACATGTCTTTAAGACAAGTTGTTTCAATACTTCAACCAGGATCTCAGGTCAATGACGGCACTTGAAAAAACTGTATTTGCCCTTTTGCATCTAGTTGTGTCCTAAACCACATTTGCAAGCAGTTTGAATCCAGATGTTAGATACCCAGTAACTTGTTCTTTCTCAGGATCAAAGCTGCTTACCATTATTATTCAATAGGTTCAAGAATAAAAAAACAAAAAAATGGATAATAACAGACTAGATCTTGTGCTGACCTATATTGTATGAAGATAATATAAGGGTTAAACTTAGATAATGAAACGTGTTCATTTATCTATGCCAAAAAAAGGTTATAGCTTGAATTAGATTAAGTTCCAAAGAGACCACTATAGTTTTTATGTATTAATAAATGGCTTAACCCTTTGCCTGTTCAGTATTCATATAAAGAATAATGAAATGATGAATATTTTTTTATAATAACATAATTATGTACGTGCACATGGGCGTTTTTTTTGGTATTGGTGGAAACTGTAGTCGGATTTATTATATAATTTCATAAGCAAACAAGGCAGACCCTGATCAGAGAGCTCCTACTAGAGCTGTATGTCTGATCTTGATTTACTTCTGTTACAAATGGCATGAAAATAGCAGTTATATGCGGGAAAGGGTTAACTTTTCCTCCGTAAATACGCCTTTCTACGCCTCTGTAATAGTCACTTCTTGAAACCACAATGTGATAAATAGAGCATTGAATTTCGCTCCATATAGGATCCCAAGCAAATGCTCTATTTATCACATTGGTTTTCAATACTACACAATTCTAACATTTTCCTTTTCTCTTAGGTAAATGCCCCTTTTCGGTAGATTCATTCAAAGAGGTTGGGTCTAAAAATAACCTATTGTCAGGAAAGGGTTAACTCTTTCAGTGCTGGTTTTTCATATGAACTGTTTCAAAGTTCAAAAAGGTCAAGCTTACCATGAATATTCAGGGAAAGTTTAAGCTTGTCATTATTTCTTATACATGAATATTTATGAGGTACAGTGTGAAACATGAAAGGTTAACCCTTTCCTCCATAGGCTATTTTTAAACCCATTGTCTCTTTGAATGAATCTACCCAAAAGGAGCATTTACTAGTGAAAAGTAAAATTTTAGAATTTTGAAGTTTGTATTTTGAAACCATTGTGATAAATAGAGCATTTGCTCCTATAGGAGCAAATTTAATGCTCTATTTATCACAATGGTTTCAAGAAGTGGTCATTACAGAGGCATAGGCATATTTATGGAGGAAAGGGTTAATTGACTACTATAAGCGTTACGGGCCATTTGCCTGTACAGATAGCTTGTTTACCTATAATTATTATTTACTTCTACCGTTTCAGTATATGATATTGAAGGTATTGATTGGGCTATGATAAGGCAGCAGTTATGAGTCGAGGCTTAGTTCAATACTATTGTATCTCCTTTACTAACTCTTTGAATGTTTATTTCTTTTTAACCCTTTCCCTAATGAATGTTTCTGCATATTCATCGATATTTATTAACTTAATATTATAAAATAAAATGTTCAAGTGAATTCATGGACTTACTATTATAAAATAAAATGTTTAAGTGAATTTTTGGTCTTAGTCCAAATCTGTAGAATCCGAGGTCAATATTCTAATCTATATACTTTCATAATTTGGCAAACAGAGTAGACTGTTCAGATGGCTTCTACAGGAACCATCTGATCTGCGTCAACTCTGTTCTCAATTTGACAAAGACATGCAAAAGTGTTTACCCTGCTCAGAGGGTTCCTCAAGCAGCTCTCAAATCTATGTCAACACTGTTTGCCATTACCAGTTAAATTGTTTCCAATAGTTACTTTCTTTCCCACATTCAAATAATTTAAATTTTAATAAAATGTGTAATTTTTGTTTCATTTCAGGCTGTTGTAGATAACTATGGACGATCTGCATATCTGAGGTCTAAGACACATGCTTCCAGGAAAGTTAGTCGTTTAGGTAAGTGATGAATATGGTGATGTCGATATTTATAAAATACTTTATAAAAAAAATGTGCGTATAAATATTCACACTGTCATTATTTCTTTTATGAATATTGAAAAGGTGACAGGTTAAGCATCACACAGACACCTCTTTTAGCTCTTTACACCATGAATATTCATGTAATAAATAATTACATCATGAATATTGATTAGATTGTTATAATAGCACATGAACATATATAGGAGTTTTGGGCCATGACAGAAACTGTAGAATCATATCTATAAAAAAAGACTATATTACATCATAAGCAAAAAGAGCAGACCCTGGTCAGACGGTTCCTACAGGAGATTTTGGTCTACTTAATGTTAAGGCATCAAAAGATATCTCTTTATCAGGTAAAGGTTTAGCCTTTTCCTTCATATAAATGCCTTTTCACACATCTGCAAACAGGACTGTGAAGACCCAGATCAGATGGCTGATCAGGGTCTGCTCTGATTGCTAATGGAATTTGAAAAAAAAAATCTGTAGGTATTGAAATTTGGTATAAATAAGAACAGGGAAAAGGGTATAAGTGTCAAACAGCTCTGATCCTAAGGGTATAAGTGTCAAACAGCTCTGATCCTAAGGGTATAAGTGTCAAACAGCTCTGATCCTAAGGAAACACCAAGTGACTCAGTGTTTTATCTGGGTCTAAACTACAGTAAAACTTCTCTATAATAACCACTAAACTACAGTAAAACCTCTCTATAATAACCACTAAACTACAGTAAAACCTCTCTATAATGACCACTAAACTACAGTAAAACCTCTCTATAATGACCACTAAACTACAGTAAAACCTCTCTATAATGACCACTAAACTACAGTAAAACCTCTCTATAATGACCACTAAACTACAGTAAAACCTCTCTATAATGACCACTAAACTACAGTAAAAACCTCGCTATAATGACCACTAAACTACAGTAAAACCTCTCTATAATGACCACTAAACTACAGTAAAACCTCTCTATAATGACCACTAAACTACAGTAAAACCTCTCTATAATAACTACTAAACTACAGTAAAACCTCTCTATAATGACCACTAAATTGTGTTAATTGGTATTTAGTGCAGGTGGCTGCTTAAAGCAAGGTGAAAGTAAAACAGAACACTCCTATAGGAGCGTTCTGTTTTACTTTCACCTTGTTTAAGCAGCCATCTGCCTTCAGCACAAAATACTTGATGTAATTTAGTGGCCGTTATAGAGAGGTTTTACTGTATTTTTACAGTTGTCAGACAGGCTGCACTTAGAACAGTGATGGTTAACACTAAATTCCCTGTCCCCAAATTTCGATCCTGAATATTCATAGACAAAATAGTTAACTGAAATGTAGAAGAGGGAAGTTGTAGCCATTTTAGAAAGTAAACAAACAGATCTTTCAAATACCATTAGCAAACAGAGCAGACCCTGATCAGATGGCTCCTATTATAAGGAGCTCTGTTCATCAATGGAATCAATACATAGATCAGATACTGAATTATATCGTGGTAAAAGGTTCTGTTGTTCATAATACGGTTTCATTATAAAATTCAGCTTAATTTATATTCATGACATCGTTATTTCTTAACATGAACATTACAGGTAAAAGTTTGAATTTCAATATTTTTACATAGGAGTAAATATAGGGTTGAGGGGGGTTATGAATTATTCTTTTGATGTGGGAATTGTGCCATTTCCGGAATACACCAACATGCTAATAAGTATTTATACAACTGCAAGTGAAATTTGCTTCCATTTTGATAAATGAAAGATTTGAAAAATGTTGTCTGCTACAATTTAGTATATTCAGATATTTACTCAGAATTCTAAATTGTGAGCTTAATTTTTTTTTAGGAGAAAAAATGATCATATCTCGTATAAAAAATTATACAAGTGATCGACATCCTGAATGCATTAGAAATGGAACAATATTCTATGTGAAAACTGAAGCAAACAGTCTTTTTAGTTGGCAGTGGGGGCAATTTCTTTATTTGGAAAGTGCTAACAAGAGTGCATTATAACCAATTTCATGTTCGTGCTATAATTTCTTTGTTGTTGACAGGAAGACAAAAACTTACAAATTTGGAATTGGTCCAGCTAAGTCATTCAAAGGTAGCTGTAATGCATAGATCATTGGTCCAGCTAAGTCGTTCAAAGGTAGCTGTAATGCATAGATCATTGGTCCAGCTAAGTCGTTCAAAGGTAGCTGTAATGCATAGATCATTGGTCCAGCTAAGTCGTTCAAAGGTAGCTGTAATGCATAGATCATTGGTCCAGCTAAGTCGTTCAAAGGGTGTAGCTGTAATGCATAGATCATCAACAAGTGATTACATTCCTTATTTCCTAAATTCCTCCATAAATGCGCCTTTCTATGCTTTTGCAAACAAAGTAGACCCAGCTCAGACGGCTCCTGTAGGAGCCGTCTGATCTGGGTCTGCTCTGTTTGCTTATGACATTATGGCCAATCATGAATGTGTATATATATATATATCGATAGATTTGATTCTGCACTTTCCTCCGTGGTTAAATATTCCTGTGTTCAGGTGTTATTATAAGAATACAGCTAATTAGTATGCATGATGGCATTACTTCTTATATGAATGTTTGTTGAGTAAAGAGAGATTTAAGAGGATTGCTTAACGTTTTCCTGAATTAACATTTATATGAATATTCATAATAACTTAATATTTGTTAGGTAATATAAAAAAATTCAAGAGAAGATTGGCTTAGGCAAAAACTGTTGGATCAGACATACAGTAGAACCCCTCTAATGCGACCACTTAATGAACAAACATGGGTGTCTTTATAAGCAGGTGGTTGCTTAATGCAGGACAAAAGTAATGCAGAAAGCTCCTATGGGAGCTTTCTGCATTACTTTTGTCCTGCATTAAGCTACCACCTGCATCTAGCACCCAGAATTAAACCTCTTTTAGGCGGTTGCATTAGCGGGGTTTTACTGTATATAATGTCATAAGCAAACAGAGAGAAGACCTGGATCAGAAGGAGCCATCTGATCTGGATCTATCTGTTTGCAAGTTTATATGAAAGGAAAATGTTAATGCGCGGCTAAAGGGATAAAGAAATCTGCTACTAGGAGATTCAGTATTAATTACTTTATTCTTGCATTAAGCTACAAACTATTTAACCCTTTCCCTCATATAAACACATATTCACACATTTACAGAGTAGACCCAGATCAGACAGCTCCTATATATAAGAGCCATCTGATCAGGGTCTGCTCTGTTTGCTTATGAAATAATATATGATTCTACAGTTCCTGTCAATACCAACAAGTCCTGTGTATTATATGCCGTTACAATAATAGTGCTAATTAATATTCATGATGCTATACGTTTTCCATGAATATTAAACCGGGAAAGGGTTAAACATCTTTTGAGCGGTCATATTAATGAGGCTTTACTGTATTTTATTTTAATGTAATATTAATGGTGTTTGGAATCATTATTTCTGAAATATTAAAAATAGAAAATTTAATGCAACTCATTAAGAAGTCCACTATGATTTAAATATAAACTAAATAAATGTATTTCAATGTGATTCAACCCTGATTTACCAGAATGGAATAGCCCATCAGTGTGACAGAAACTTATAAACCATGGAGTCCAGCCAATATGAAAGGATTAACCCATTTCCCCCCATAGGCTCTTTTTAGACCCAACCTCTTTGAACAAATCTACAGAAAAGGAGCATTTACTTAGAGAAAAGGAAAATGTTGGAATTGTTTAGTTTTGAAACCATTGTGGTAAATAGAGCAAATCCCCATTGTGGTAAATAGAGCATTTGCTCAAAGGGAGCAAATGCTCTCTTTATCACAATGGTTTCAAGAAGTGACTTTTATAGAGGCGTAGAAAGACGTATTTATGGAGGAAAGGGTTACAGTTTGTTGCATAATGCTGAATGACAAACCGTGCAGACCCTGATCATGTGTTTTAACGCATTTGCAAACAGAGTAGATCCAGATCAGATGGCTCCTCTAGGAGTCCTCTGATCTGGGTCTTCACTGCTTGCAAATGACTGCGTTTGTGTATGTGGTTTTTTTTGTCACATTTTCTACTTCACATAAATTTTGTTGACAACAAAAGTTTATAGATATTATTTCTTTAAAGAAATACAGGAATGTCTCGGAGTATTACAAACTGGTATTAGCCTCGATATCAGATTTTGATTCAAACTATGTGCATAAACAAGTAGTCAACGTTTTACCCATAGTGACCCACAGTTATAGTTGTCATCTGCAAAACACTGTCTGTAATACTTTCGTCTTAACCCATTCCCTCCTAAGCTATTTTTAGATCCAACCACTTTGAATAAATCTACCGAAAAGGAGCAATTAACCAGAGAAAATGAAAATTTTAGAATTCTGTAGTTATGAAACCATTGTGATAAATGTCAAAAAGTGAATATTACAGAGGTGTAGAAATGCGTATTATAATGTTTGTTTGTTTTGATTAACGTCCATTTCTGCTCCGTATCAGCTATGACAGAAACTGTAGAATCATTATGAGACTATAGGAGACGTCTGATCAGAGTCTACTCTGTTTGCAAAGGCGTAGTAACACATTTTTTGAAGTAATTTGAGTGTTTAACTGCCCCTCCAGGAGCTATTTGATCAGTGTCTGCACTATTTTTGCCTGTTTTTGTCTCTCCGAATATTTCGAGTACTAGGGTAGGTTAACCCTTTCCTTCATATAAATACATTTTCACGCATCTGCAAACAGAGTAGACCCAGATCAGACTGCTCCTTTAGGATCCCTCTGATCTGGGTCTCCTCTGTTTGCTTATGGAATTTGATAGTTCTAAATGGCTACAATGTTCCACCTTCCATATTTCATTATAACTATTTTGTCCATGAATTTTTAGTAGGTATTGAAATTTGGAATAAGCACAGAACATGGAAAGGATTAAACTGCCCCTCCAGGAGCTATTTGATTTGTGTCTGCACAATTTTTGCCTTTTTTTGTCTCCCCGAATATTTCAACCATTAGTGTAGGTTATCACAGACTGACATCTAGTATGCAGAAGTTGAAGTAAATCAAGACTTGAACCATTTGAATGCTGAATTGGTGAAGTAGATTGGTCCGTCATTATTTAACGGTAAAGTCCATCCAGTATTAAAGGGTATAATTTGCGAGAGGTTTCGGAATAACCAACAGTGTAGATCCTGATCAGAGGGATCTCTTTGTTAACCCACTCATCTGGGTCTACACTGTTTGCAAATAAATGACAGCAAACTTGTTTTGCACATTTAAGGGATTAATAGTTTATTGCAAACAATACAAAATTATTTAACATTATTGATAAACATCTCGCAGGTGGATTGAGCAAATCGTTTCAACGAATTTACTCAGTGTTTTGAAATGCTTGCAGCTTTTTATGCCCCCCAGATCAGATCTGGGGGGCATATTGTTTTTGCCCTGTCTGTCTGTCTGTTTGTCTGTTTGTCCGTTTGTCTGTTTGTCTGTTTGTTTGTCAGCAACTTTAACATTGGTCATAACTTTTGAGCCAGTACAGATAGAGACTTGATATTTGGTATGCATATGTATCTCATAAAGACGCACATTTTGAGGGGTGACATGTCAAGGTCAAGGTCATCCTTCAAGGTCAGAGGTCAAATATATGGATCAAATCACTGACTTTAACATTGGCCATAACTTTTGGACCAGTGGAGATAGAGACTTGATACTTGGCATGCGTGTGTATCTCACGAAGCTGCACATTTTGAGGGGAGAAATGTCAAGGTCAAGGTCTTCCTTCAGGGTCAAAGGTCAATTTGTCTGTTTCTTTGCCTGTAACTTTAACATTGGTCATAACTTTTGACCCAGTACAGCTAGTGACTTGATATTTGGCATGCATATGTATCTCATAAAGCCGCACATTTTGAGGGATGACATGTCAAGGTCATTCTAAAAGGTCAGAGGTCAAACATATGGGTCAAATCACTGACTTTAACATTAGTCATAACTTTTGAGCAAGTACAGATAGAGACATGATATTTGGCATGCATTTGTATCTCATAAAGCCGCACATTTTGAGGGGTGACATGTCAAGGTCAAGGTCATTCTAAAAGGTCAGAGGTCAAACATATGGGTCAAATCACTGACTTTAACATTGGCCATAACTTTTAAACCAGTACAGATAGAGACTTGATATGTGGCATGCTTGTGTATCTCATGAAGCTGCACAGTTTGAGGGGTGAAATGTCAAGGTCATCCTTCAGGGTCAAAGGTCACCAACTTCAAATTGGCCATAACTTTTGAACCAATAGAGATAGAGTCTTGATATTTGGTATGCATGTGTATCTCATGAAGCCGCACATTTTGAGGGGCAACATGTCAAGGTAAAGGTCATCTTTTAGGGTCAAAGGTCACCGACTTTAACATTGGCCATAACTTTTGAACCTGTAGATACAGACTTGACATTTGGTATGCATGTGTATCTCATGAAGCTGCACAGTTTGGGGTGACATTTTAAGGTCAAGGTCATCTTTCAGGGTCAAAGGTCACTGACTTTAACATTGGCCATAACTTTTGAACCAGTAGAGATACAGACTTGATAGTTGGTATACATGTGTTTCTCATTTGGCTGCACAGTTTGAGGGGTGACATGTCAAGGTCAAGGTCATCCTTCATGGTCAAAGGTCACCAACTTTAACATTGGCCATAACTTTTGAACCAGTAGAGATGTAAACTTGATATGTGGTATGCATGTGTACCCCATGAAGCTGCACAGTTTGAGGGGTGACATGTCAAGATCAAGGTCATCCTTTAGGGTCAAATATCATATTGAGGGGGCATAGTGTTTCGCAAACACATCTTGTTATGATCAGTCTTTATTTTTCTGATATAAAATTTCCTTTTTTTTTTCATTGAGTAAGAAATAAAATGGGAAAAATTAATCATTGAGGCAAGGTATTTTTGTTGTTTGTTTTTCCTTGAGATTTAAAATAAAAGAATGATTTGGATAAGGCTTAGCTCATCTGTTTTTGAAAGAAAAGAGTAGGAGCTATAATTGTCTTAACTCTTGCGTTGTTGTTGTTTTCCGTAACCCTTTCCCTTATGTAAGCGCATTTTGACGCATCTGCAAACAGAGTAGACCCAGATCAGACGGCTGCTATAGGAGCCGTCTGATCAGGGTCTGCTCTGTTTGCTTATGGTGTAATATAGATCTTATTCTTCAGCTTCTGCCTGGGCCAAAATGTCCCGTGTTTATATGCCATTATAAAAAATATAATTTTATTAATATTCATGATGTCATTATTTCTTACATGAATGTACAACAGGGAAAGGATTAATGTCAAGTCTTTAATGATGGCAGTAAGTACAATCAAACAGACAATCTTTGGCACTCAGGCATGTGGTGCTTCTTTTACAGCATTACCATATATGTATTCTGAGGAGCTTTGGCAATCAGTGCAGACACAGATCATACAGCTGAGTTCCTCGAGGACAAGGGTCTACACTATGTGTTACTAATTTAAACCTTTACTCTATAATTACGTTTTTCTACTCCTTTGCAAACAGAGTTGACCCAGATTAGATTGCGCCTGTAGGAGCCCTCTGATCAGAGTCTGCTCTGTTTGCTTATAATATATAATATAGATCTGATTCTTTAGTTTCCTACATGGCCAAAATTTCCTGTGTTCATCTACTACCATTGTAAAGATTCACCTGGGTCTACTCTGTTTGCAAACTCGTCTTGTGTCATTATTTGTTACATGAGCAGGCATAAAGCAAAGTGTTAGTCCTTCATTTATAAATTATAAACACCTTTTCATGCATTTGCAAACACAGTAGACAGGGTCTGCTCTGTTCGCTTTTAACCCATACCCTCATATTGACAACTTTTGACGACTCTTTAAATGTCACTTTCTCGTATAGGAGCAAATGCTCTATTTATCACAATGGTTTCAAAGTACAAAATTAAAAAAAAATATCCTTTTCTCTAGTTAATGCTCCTTTTCAAAAGATTTATTCAAAGAGGTTTTATCTAAAAATAGCCTATGCGGGAATGGGTTAACATGATCTAGAACTGATTGTACAGTTTTTGTCAAAGCAAAACATTCGATTGAAAAGTTTACATTGTAAATATTAACCCTTTCCCTCATATAAACGTGTTTTCACGCATTTGCAAACAGAGTAGACCCAGATCAGACGGCTCCTAGAGGAGCCGTCTGATCAGGGTCTGCTCTGTTTGCTAATAGAATTTGATAGCTCTGTTTCTTTGCTTTCTAAAATGTCTACAATCTTCCAACTTTCCATATTTCTTTATAACTATTTTGTTCATGAATATTCAGTAGGTATTGAAATTTGCAATAATTATAGAACAGGGAAAGGGTTAAGCGAAATATATATTCATGGTGTCATTATTTTGTTTATTAATATTCATGGAGTAATCAGCTTTACAAACCTCAGTGAGTGAAGGGAAAAGATTGGGTGTTCATATAATTAGAGTAATGAGGGTCAGATTTATAATGGCTCCCGTGTATTGAAACTGTTTCATGTAGCGTGTAATTTGCGATTAATGTGATTGGCATGAATACACATTATAATTTGACTTTGACAACTTCATTAATTTATAACCCTTTCCTTCATATATATATATTTGTTTTTACGCATTTGCAAACAAAGTAGACCCAGATCAGACGGCTTCTGTAGAAGTCGTCAGTTCAGGGTCTGCTTTGTTTGCTAATGGAATTTGATAGATCTGTTTCTTTAATTTCAAAGATGGCTACATGTACAACATTTCACCCTCCATATTTCATACAACTAATTTGTCCATTAATATTTAGATATATTGAGCTGACAAAATTTTATAGAAGAGAAGTATTAACCGTTTCCTTCATATAAACATGTTTTCATGCATTTGCAAAAAAGTAGACCCAGATCAGACGGCTCCTATATGAGCCGTCAGAACAGGGTCTGCTCTGATTGCTAATGGAATTAGAAAGATCTGTTTCTTTACTTTTTTAAAATGGCTACAATGTTCCACCTTCCATATTTCACTATGACTATTTTACCCATAAATATTCAATAGGTATTGAAAGTTGTAATAAACATAGAACAGGGTAAGGGTTTACCGGTAAGTGAAGGTGAATCACTTTTAGCTCATTGCCTCTCCTGTTCAAATAATGAAACCTTTCGTAGATAAACTATTGTTTACTTTCACATTGTTCATTTCAGATGGTAAATATGTTGAAGACAATGATGAGAAAGAAAAACGTGTAAAATCCGCACCGAGATCTCAGGGCCATCATGCGAGTCAGTCTAATAAACAGAAGCAAACAAACTTTCAACTACAGGAGAAAAAATACAGCGGAGATCGGAATAAGCCCTCAAGAAATGTGAAGGAAAGACGTGTGGAATTTTCTGAGACTGTGGGAATACGGGAAAATAATGTGAATTATGGCGTCAATCGTAATCGAGATAACGCTCCTGAAGAACAGTCCACCCTGACTGATTCACGTGATATTCGGGAAACAGAAATTCGCTTTCTTAATAATAACCTTACTCAGGACGTTGATTATGACGGACATGGCTGGGGCAGTGATCTAGGGCCTAGGCTGACGCATGTAAGTGTGACAGTACCCAGCTCAACTCGTACTACTGCAGTGCCATCTGGATATAGTAGCGCTGGGACCCAGCAGCAAGGTCCTGCAAAGTCTCATTTCCTGGATTTATTGCCGGATAATCAGGAGATGGATGGACGAACATCCGAATGTTCATCGTTTTCTGACAGCGAGTCTGGAAGAAGGCGAAGAATAAAGGGAGATATTCGGAAAATCGATCCAGGTAAGTAAACTTAATGTCAGAGGTTTATGATGCAGTGATTCAGATAAGATGCATAGATTTAACCCTTCGCTTGCTGAATTTTAAAATACATACAAAATTTCTCCTTCTTTACCCATGCCCTGTTGTATAATTACATATATCTTCACTGTGTACAAGTATTGCGCTGTGCAATCACTGCCGTGGAGTGCACTGGTTGCACAATCAATTTGTAAATAGTGCAGACCCTGATGAGACAGCTCCTGCAGGAGCTGTCTCATCTGGGTCTTCACTATTTACAGGTAGGTATATTGACGTGAGTAGCAAGCGAACGGTTAAACATTTTCAAGAATAACTCCTTTATTTCTTCACCAAATCCTATACTGTGAGTGTGACCACTCTTTAGAATCGTCTCTTTGAGACTTCATCTCTTCGAGAATCGTCTCATAGAGACGATTCTGAAGAGTGATCACATTATAGGGTTTGGTGGAGAAGTGACAATTTTAATATTTTGGTACGCAACCTAGCTTTGGTACGCAACCTAGCTCTGTAATGTTGCACCAACAAAACAACAACAATATAATGTACGCAACCTAGCTCTGTAATGTTGCACCAACAAAACAACAACAATATAATGTACGCAACCTAGCTCTGTAATGTTGCACCAACAAAACAACAACAATATAATGTCTTCATATTTATCCCTTTACTACATAAAAAACTTTTCCCTGCCTTTGCAAACAGAGTAGACCTATGGAGCCGTCTAATCAGGGTATGCTCTGTTTGCTTATGATATAATATAGATGTATGATTTTATAGTTTCTGCTGTGGCCAAGCATTCCTGTGTCCATGTGGCACGTTGTGCTATTATAATAAATAATCAAATAAATATTCATGTCACTATTTCTTACATGAATATTTATGGAGTAAAGGGTTATCAGATAATCTGAAAATAGTGGTGAATTGCTCACATCTCATAATTTATGATCCATCATAAAGAATGTCCAAATGGCTGCCTTAATTTGTAACAGCTGACTTTGTCCAAATGGCTGCAGTTGAGAAACAGCTGACTTTGTCCAAATGGCTGCAGTTGAGAAATAGCTGACTTTGTCCTCTACTCCATGAATATTCATGTTAGAAATAATGACACCATGAATATTTATTAGCTGAATTTTAATTATGAAAGAGTTTCAAGGGAATTTTCTGCTTTGGCAAACCTGTATAATTAATCTGTATCGTGTTGTTTATAAGCAAACAGAGCAGACCCTGATCAGATAGCTCCTATAGGAGCTATCTGATCTGGGTCTACTCTGTTTGCAAAGGTGTAGAAATGACGATTCTAATATTTGAGTATGCACATTTATCTGTTGCTCTGACCATACACATAGTAGGTAATGATTATTCATGAAGTGATTAACCCTTTCCACCATAAATACGCCTTTCTACGCCTCTGTAAAAGTAACTTTTTGAAACCATTGTGATAAATAAATAAATATATGTTCAAGAGGGGAGGCAGAGCTACAGATAAAGGCGCATACCCAAATACTAAAATCATCATTTCTCCGCCAAACCCTATACTGTGACCTCTCTTTAGAATCGTCTTGAAGAGTCACAGTATAGGTTTGGTTGGAGAAATAACGGAGATATTCTTAAAAAATCTTCAAAACTTGTCTGACCAAATATTTAGGGTAGATATAGTACAGCTCTTATCTGGTACTCTGTTCACAAAGTATTGTAGGGTATTGTAAATACTTGACTGGGCAAACCTAATGTCGTGTGGACTGTAATTTAATTAAATTTGACAAATACCCCACCTACGGCTCATGTTACAACCCTGTATTTTAGCCCTTTATCTGATAGAGACTCCTTTTGATGTCTTTGCAAACAGAGTAGACCCAGATCAGACAGCTCCAATAAGAGCTGTCTGACCAGAGTCTGCTGTGTTTGCTTAATGGAATAATGTATATGTACAGTTTCTATTGTGGCTTTGAGCAATTATATACTACCATGGAAATAAAGTCCATATTATTTAATATGTCTTGTAATACATTTGCAAACAGAGTAGACCCAAAGCTTGTAGCACCCGTCCGATCAGGGTCTGTTCTGTTTGTGTATGAAATATTAATTAGTTTATATGTCATAGTACTCTTATAGTACATTGACACAGGAATCTGTGGACATGGCAGAAACTTTATATTTATCATATCAAAAGCAAACAGGATATTATAATTATTATTACTATTATATTATGATTATTATTATTATTATTGTTATTACTATTATATTATAATGATTATTATTATTGTTATTACTATTATAAGTATTACTATTATTAATATAACATAAGCTCCTTAGTAACAGGAGCCATCTGAACTTGGTCCACTCTGTTTGCAAAGGTCTAGAAACACGTATTTATGTAGTACAGGGTTTAGATTGGACTTAATAATTGTAAAACCCTTTCCTTCATATAAACGTGTTCTCACACATTTGCAAACAGAGTAGACCCAGATCAGACAGCTCCTATAGGAGCCATCTGATCAAGGTCTGCTCTGTTTGCTTATGGAATTTGATAGATCTGTTTCTTTTCTCCTCATCTATATTATTCCGTAAGCAAACAGAGCAAACCCTTCTATAAGAGCCATCTGATCTGGGTCTACTCTGTATGCAAAGGCGTAGAAAGGCGTATTTATTGAGTAAACAATTCATGAGGGATATGTCGTTCCAGATTACATACACTAATGGGGATTATCAAATTACGACCTTTTGTTCTATACGGACAGACCTAATGTTCAAGTGACTAGTTAGTCAAAGGCCATTTGGTGGAGTTGTATGGGATATTAGTATATTACGTTTCTTATCAGTTGACCTTTTGCATACAACAGGCAAATTTTGTGCTGACCTTTGCAAACAGTTTGGATCCAGATGAGACATGAAGTAACTCTGTGTCCCATCAGTAGCTAAACTGTCTGACATTCTGATTGGGGTCCTTTAAAAAGTATGGAAGAAATTTTGCCTTGGTGTAACATGTATACATGATATCTCTGAGCTCTGAAAATTTGCTAAATGTATGGTGTTATTTCAATATCAGGCACTACCCATGCACCATTCAAAGTACCCATGCACCATTAGAGTAAAACATTTAATCCATTAATTATGTAGAATCAGATCTATTATAATTTCATAAGCAAAAAGAGCAGACTAAAGAGCAGACTATCTTGTGCTTCAAGGTGACACAAACTGTAGAATCAGACCTACATCACGTCAAAAGCAAACACTGGGTAGACTCTTATCTGAAGGTTCCTAGATAGGAGCTGACTCTGATCAAGGTCTACTCTGTTTGCAAATGTGTGAAAATGCATTTATATGAAGGAAAGTGTTATTGAAGAGGTTGTTCTCTGACAATTTTTACCAGAGTTATGGGACTTTGAAATTTCCTTCACTTTATAACATATAGTGAAAAGACTACTTGATTTAGGGAAAAGATTGCTGAGGGAAGCACCCGTTTCCTGTGGACATAAATTTCTGGTTGTTCTATGCTACTAATCTCATTGTTGATAAATTTTGCATCGCTCCAGAAAATTACAGTCATGAATGCCAAAAAGCTAATATATATCCTAATGAGATGAGTAAACACAGGTTCTCGACTGAGAGAGTAACACAGGTTCTCGACTGAGAGAGTAACACACAGGTTCTCGATAGAGTAACAAACGGGTTCTCGACTGAGAGAGTAACACACAGGTTCAGACTGACAACAGGTTCTCAACTGAGAGAGTAACATAACTGAGAGAGTAACACTGGCTTTTCGACTGAAAGAGTAACACAGGTTCTCGACTGAGAGAGTAACACAGGTTCTCGACTGAGAGAGTAACACACAGGTTCTCGACAGAGTAACAAACGGGTTCTCGACTGAGAGAGTAACACACAGGTTCAGACTGACAACAGGTTCTCAACTGAGAGAGTAACATAACTGAGAGAGTAACACTGGCTTTTCGACTGAAAGAGTAACACAGGTTCTCGACTGAGAGAGTAACACAGGTTCTCGACTGAGAGAGTAACACACAGGTTCTCGACAGAGTAACAAACGGGTTCTTGACTGAGAGAGTAACACACAGGTTCAGACTGAGAAGAGGTTCTCGACTGAGAGAGTAACATGACTGAGAGAGTAACACAGGATTTTCGACTGAGAGACACAGGTTCTCGACTCAGAGGGTAACACAGGTTTTTGACTGAGAGAGTAACACAGCTGTAGAGACACAGGTTCTCGACTCAGAGGGTAACACAGGTTTTTGACTGAGAGAGTAACACAGCTGGTTCTCGACTGAGAGGGTAACACTGGTTTCTTGACTGAGAGTAACACAGGTTCTCGATTGAGAGAGTAATACAGGTTCTCGACTGAAAGGGTAACACAGGCTTCTCGACTGAGAGTAAACAGGTTCTTGACTGTGAGAGACTATCACAGGTTCTTGACTGTCTCAGAGAGAGTAGCACAGGCTTCTCGACTGAGAAACACAGGTTCTCTACTGAGAGAGTAACACAGACTTCTTGATTGAGAGAGTAACACAGGTTCTTGACTGAGAAACACAGGTTCTCGACTGAGAGAGTAACACAGGCTTTTTGATTGAGAGAGTAACACAGCTTCCTGACTGAGAGACTAGCACAGGTTCATGACTGAGAAACACAGGTTCTCGACTGAGAGAGTAACACAGGTTCTTGACTGAGAGAGTAACACAGCTTCTTGATTGAGAGACTAACACAGGTAACATAGGCTTTTCGACTGAGAGAGTAACACAGGTTCTTGACTGAGAGAGTAACACAGGTTCTTGACTGGACCCAAACTGCTTGCACAAGTTATCACAAATTTACCGCCAGTGTGCAAAATGTTAGAATGGTGTCATATTACTTACTATTTACTTAAGAAAGTATACTACCCAGTAGATCAGGCAATGACTAGTACTTAGGATTATCTGATTTGTTAATGTATTGTTTTTGTCCACTCACAATGTTTAACCCTTTGATTGCTGAATTTTCAAAGTGGAATGGTCCATCATTGTTTAACTGTAGAGTCCATTCATTATGAAATGGGTAACCTTGCTAGATAACAATGAATGACTAACAGTGCAGACCCTGATAAAAAGGGATGGCTCTGTTCTGGGTCTGCACAGTTTGCAAATGCTAGCAGGTACATGTTTTGCATTGAAAGTGTTAATGTGTTTGTCTGAGGTTTAGCAAGTGAGATAAAAACAAGGTCAAATGTTGCGTACTTGTATCACGCTATTTGTGAATTAAGAGATTATCTCAACCTGACATCTCATCAGGATCAACACTATTTGACACTCTGATCACTAGTATCTGACAGTTTACCCTTAATTAGCTTATCACTTTCCTTTGTATTAACCCTTTCCCTCATATAAACGCATTTTTACGCATTCTGTTTGTTTATTACATAGGTCTGATTCCACATTTTCATGGCCAACAGTATTCATGTTTGCCATTTTCTTTTCTTTTTTGTCTCCCGGTTTTCTTATCAGCATGACTTGGCCCTTTTCATAGAATTAACCCTTTCCCTCATATAAACGCGTTTTTACGCTTTTGCAAACAGAGTAGACCCAGATCAGACGGCTCCTATAGGAGCCGTCTGATCGGGGTCTACTCTGTTTGCTAACAGAATTTGATAGATCTGTATCTTTGCTTTCTAAAATGTCTACAATGTTCCATCTTCCATATTTCTTTATAACTATTTTGTGAATGAATATTCAGTAGGTATTGAAATTTGGAATAAATATAGAACAGGGAAAGGGTTAATTAGCTTATCACTTTCCTTTGTATAGACCCAGTCCTAACATATAGGAGCCATCTAATCAGGGTCTGCTGTTTGCTTATGCTATGATATAGATCTGATTCTACAGTTTCAGCCTGAGCCAAAATATCCTGTGAACATAATTATGCTATTATTTAAAAAATAGCTAATATATGTACTCATGATGTCATCATTCCTTATATCAGTCAGAGCTACAGATATAATTGCCTACCCAAATACTAAAATCTACATTTCTCCACCAAACTATATACTGTGACCACTCTTTAGAATGGTCTAAAAGAGATGGTTCTACTTTAAGACTGGTCACAGTATAGGGTTTGTTGGAGAATAAAGGATTTATTCTTAAAAATGTTTAATTTTACACATTTTATCTTGAGCTCTGTCAATTTTAACCCTTTCCCTGTTCTATATGTATTCTAAATTTCAATACCTACTGAATATTTTTGGATAAAATAGTTATAATGCAATATGGGAGGTGGAACATTGTAGCCATTAGATCTAGAAACTAAAGACACAGATCATGGAGAAAAGAAACAGATCTATCAAATTTCATCGGAAAACGGAGCAGATCCTGATCAGACGGCTCCAATAGAAGCCGTCTGATCTGGGTCTGAGACTGTTTGCAATGCGTGAAAATGCGTTTATATGAGGGAAAAGGTTATACAGGGAAACGAAGTATTTGGATAGACAAAAGTTTAGGCAAACACTGAAGACTGACAGATCAAGCTGCTCCTGAAGGAGCCATTTAAATATTGTTACCTTCATACAACACCTTTATGAATAGAGTAGACCTAGATCAGGCGGTTCCTGTACGAGTCATCTGATCAGGGTATGCTCTGTTTGTTTATTACATAGGTCTGATTCCACATTTTCATGGCCAACAGTATTCATGTTTGCCATTTTCTTTTCTTTTTTGTCTCCCTGTTTTCTTATCAGCATGACTTGGCCCTTTTCATAGAATTAACCCTTTCCCTCATATAAATGTGTTTTCACGCATTTGCAAACAGAGTAGACCCAGATCATACGGCTCCAAGAGGAGCCGTCTGATCAGGGTCTGCTCTGTTTGCTAACAGAATTTGTTTCTTTGCTTTCTAAAATGTCTACAATGTTGCACCTTCCATCTTTCTTTATAACTATTTTGTTAATGAATATTCAGTAGGTATTGAAATTTGGAAAAACGAAGAACAGGGAAAGGGTTAAAAGATTGTTTTGTTTTGCCAGAGTTTTGGCAGCACTGGCTTTTGAAACTTTTTTGGATGCATTCAGTTTTATAGGTGAATTTCTGCCCGGTTTCAAATAGCTTGTAAACATCAGATCAGAAGCCAAGTTACTTCGGGGCGTGTGATCTGTATGTCGACATTGTCAGATGAGCATTTATAAAGGCATAACCTTGTCCCGCACAGAAACGCCTTTCGTCATCTTTGCAAACAGAGAAGACCTACATTATTCTTCTGATCAGGGTCTGCTCCCATTGCTTAACCCTTTCCTTCATATAAACGCATTTTCACACATTTGCAAACAGAGTAGACCCAGATCAGATGGCTGCTATAGGAGCAATCTAATCAGGGTCTGCTCTGTTTGCTTATGAAATTTGATAGATCTGTATCTTTTTTTTCTGAAATGGCTACAATTTCCCCCCGTCATAATTATTTTGTTTTGTCCTTGAATATTCAGTAGATATCAAAATGAATGGAATAACCCTTTCCCTCATACAAACGTGTTTTCACGCATTTGCAAACAGAGTAGACCCAGATCAGACGGCTCCTAGAGGTCTGTTTCTATACTTGCTAAAATGGCTACAATGTTCCACCCTCCATGTTTCATTATAACAAATTTGTACATGAATATTCCGATATTGAAATTTGAAATAAACATAGAACAGCGAGAGGGATAAACACAGACCAGGGAATTAGGGTTAAGAAGACGTAGTATTCTACAGTTTCTGCCTTGGTAAATATATCGTTTGTTCATAATGCCACTAAACTATTTAGCTAATTAATAGTCATACTTTTTATTTCTGTAAGATGAATATTCATGAGGTAACGGGTTTGATTTAGATTGAAGCAAATAATATCAAAAATACACTCGAACCTCCAGTGATTAGCGGTATTGGATACTTAAGAGCAAACATGGCGAAATACCGAAGCTCTCAAGTCCATAGTTCTGTTGCAGTAATTTGTCACCAAGTTATTCAACTTCGTAACATTAGCAAACAGAGTTGAAGATATACGATGTTGATTTTGCCTTGTGTCTCGATTAGCATACAGGTTGTTTTTCTCAATTTAAATGAAAGTTGTTACAATTATCGGCAGGTTGAAGTATGCCCCACTGATTAATGAATGGCTAGAATTAAAAGAAAATGCTCAACATAGGGATTAGTCTGTTTCACCACACACTAGACAGTTTTTTTGTTCTTTCTTTTTAATAGAAAAATGTCCACCTGTGCAAACTAAACAGTTATTTGTTTCATGTTTCGAAGGAATTCAGCAACATCAGCTTTTTTTTTTGAAGTCATTTTCATGAATTTTTTTTGTCTTAACACTTTCCTTCACATCAATGTGTTGTCAGGCATTTGCAAACCGTCTCAGTAGACCCAAATCTATAGGAGCCGTCTGATCAGGGTCTGCTAATTGTTTGCCAATGGAATCTGATGGATCTGCTTCTTTAGTGACTTAAATGACTACAATGTTCCACTTTCCATATTTCATTATAACTATTTTGTCCATGATTATTCAGTTCAGGTATTGAAATTTGGAACATTGGAATGCTGAATTTTAAAAGTGAAAGGGTCCATTTTTAGCTCGTCACGAGCTATTGTCATAACTCCAGCGTCCACGTCGTCGTCGTCATCCGAAATCTTAACATTGACCATAACTTCTTCAATTTTTCATTTACAACCTTCATTTTTGGTATGCATGTTCATCTTGACAATAACGACATAATGACAAGCCTTGCACCGCTTGCAGTGCTCTTGTTGTCTGGGTCTACACTGTTTGCAATTGCAAAGGCACTCATTTTCAGAGAATTAAAACAGCTGCGTAACCCTTTACATCATGAATATTTATGTAAGAAATAATGACATCATGAATATTAATTAGATTATTTTTATTATGCCCCCATTGACGATAGTCAGGGGGCATATTGTTTTTGCCCTGTCTGTTTGTCCGTTTGTCTGTTTGTTTGTCAGCAACTTTAACATTGGTCATAACTTTTGAGCCAGTACAGATAGAGACTTGATATTTGGCATGCATATGTATCTCATAAAGCCGCACATTTTGAGGGGTGACATGTCAAGGTCAAGGTCATCCTTCAAGGTCAGAGGTCAAATATATGGGTCAAATCACGGACTTTAACATTGGCCATAACTTTTGGACCAGTAGAGATAGAGACTTGATATTTGGCATGCTTGTGTATCTCATGAGGCTGTACATTGTGAGGGGTGACATGTCAAGGTCAAGGTCATCCTTCAGGGTCAAAGGTCAAATTGTCTGTTTCTTTGTAACTTTAACGCAACCTTAACATTGGTCTTTACTTTTGAGCCAGTACAGATAGAGACTTGATATTTGGCATGCATATGTATCTCACAAAGCCGCACATTTTGAGGGGTGACATGTCAAGGTCAAGGTCATCCTTCAAGGTCAGAGGTCAAATATATGAGGGGGCATAGCGTTTGACAAACACATCTTGTTTATAATGGCATATGAACACAGGACATTTTGGCTCAGACAGAAGCTGTAGAATCAGATCTAATATTACATCATAAGCAAACAGAGCAGAACCTGATCAGACGGCTCCTATAGGAGCAATCTGATCTGGGTCTACTCTGTTTGCAGATGCGTCAAAATGCGCTTGTAACATAAGGGAAAGGGTTAAAAGGCATAATAAAGGGTTAACCCTTTTCTTCATGTAAACTCCTTTTCATGCCTTTGCAAACAGTTCTTCTCTGTTTGCTTATGGTATAATATACAGTAATTTACCCTCTATATAATGGCAACTAAATTGTGTTATTTAGTTGATATTTAGGGCAGATGGCTGCTTAAAGCAAGGTGAAAGTAAAACAGAACGCTCCTATAGGAGCGTTCTGTTTTACTTTCACCTTGCTTTAAGCAGCCACCTGCCTTTAACACAAAACACTTGATGTAATTAAATGGCCTTTATAGAGAGGTTTTACTGTAGATCGGATTCTGCGGTTTTTAAGCCTTCTGATCTGGGTATTTAATCTGCTCTGTTTGCAAAGCCCATAAAATGCGTTTATATGAGGGAAAGGTTCAGACAGCAATCATATATAAGGGGTAAGATTTTGAAACCTGATGCTTTGATTGTTAAAGCAGTGACAGAAAAATACACCTTGGTCTGTTATTAATTATTTATTTTTCTCACATAACTTTCAATTATCAGCTGATAAATAAGAATAATAAGAGAGAAGAACCACAGCCTTGTAAATCTTTTCAAAGAGGAGACAGACAACATTTAACCTTTAACTTGTTGAAGAAGTATTGACACCTTGAATCTGTACACTGGCATTGTCAGAGGTAAACATTGTCAAGAATAACTGTTTTATTTCTCAACCAAACCGTATATAATATGAAAACTCTTTAGAATCGTCTTGAAGAAACAATTCTAAAGAGTGGTCACGTTACATATAGGGTTTGGTGGTCAAAAAAGTAAGGAAGATTTTATTATTTGAGTATGCATCTTGATCTATTGCTTTGGGTTTATGCACAGGAATTTTTGGTATTGATTGAAACTGAGGAGTGAGATCTATTATAATTTCATAAGCAAGTAGAGCGAACCCTGATCAGATAGCTCCTATAGGAGCCGTCTGATCTGGGTTTACGCTGTCTGCAGAGGTGTGAAAAGGCAAAGGGTCAACCCTTATCCTGATCACTGATGTAAAAATGATGTCTTCCAAAACTTGATCTGTTTACTTCTCATTTTATGCAAGCTTCTGAGAAGCTCTAGAATGTCTATCAGCATGTATGATCTGATAAAATGGGAAGTTAATCAGCATCTCATCTAGATCCAAGATTGATTGTAAATGCATTTAAGGTCAAGTCAGGCTTAGCAGGATACAGGTTGAAAATCGGAGAAGACACTTTAAAATCAAATGACTGTAATTACATAATCTGTTTGACGCGACTACTGTGAGCAAAGAATTAACCCTTTCAGTGTACTGGAAACAATTGACTGGTGTCCTAAATGCAAACAGTGTAGACCCAGATGAGAGGGCTCTTAGAGGAGCCCTCTCATCAAGGTCTGCACTGTTTGTCATATTACACTATTCTTTAAAACATCCCTGAATATTCAATCATGGTAAACTTTATTTTGGAATGTCCCATTTGACAATTCAGCGTTTCAGCACTGTGCCAGCACATTTTATAAAACTGGCTTTGCAAATAGTTAATGGATTATGATGAGATGCTACGTAACTCAGTATGTCATCAGGATCCCAACTGTTTAACACTATGGTCATGTTTTTCTGACAAGTAACGTAAGAATAGTCGACATTTAGCATTAAAATAGATGACAATATTTTCGCAGGCAACACTTGTATAATATGCTCACAGTGCTTAAGGTTTGAAAATTGGGCTGGCTTCTTTTCAATTAAGACTGAATTGAAAAATGATAGTGTGGTTGCAGAGGTATGAAATGAAAACAGAGTGCTTTTGTAACTTGAGATACCTTTTTCAGTTTTCAAAGAATGATGTAATGACAATAAATGACAATAAATAATAATATACAATGAGGTATGCAATTATCATTAAATTGTGCATGAGAGGCGGTTGAATAAATGCAACATATGAATTCAACATGTTTTGAGTCTAAACTGTAGTATGTTTTCTGTAAACTTGTGAGGATGTGTCTAAGCAAAAAGTTTAGATCCAAATATGTGAGAGATTATCAATGCGTCATTAGAATCCCAACTGTTCAATTTGTCTGTGGAATTTTTTAAGACATCTTTAAGAAATACCTACTTTGAAACTTAGTTAATACATAATTTCGGCAGACAACTTTTATTTTAGCATGTTAAAGATTAAATACGATGCACCTGAAATTATTTATACCAATTTATTGATGAATATTTTAGATTTTGAATAGATATAAGCCAGACCAATGAATTTTTTTAAATGCTTTATGTGAAATTAGATTGAATTAGTTGATCTTTTGAATACATATACAACGATTCATTAACTCTTATTTATCAAATTATTGATACAGTAAAACCTTTTTAAAGCAGGTTATGACCAAGAATTGATCTAATTAGAGTAGACCCTGATCAGATCTGGGTCTACATGGTTAGTAAAGACGTAGCAAGGCATATTTATGGAGTAAAGGGTTAACCCATTCCTCCATAGGCTAGCTATTTTTAAACCCAACCTCTTTGAATGATTATCTATCCAAAGGGAGCATAATATTAATTTAACTAGAGAAAAGGAAAATGTTAAAATTGAAATATTGAAACCATAATGTGATAAATAGAGCATTTGCTCCTATAGGAGCAAATGCTCTATTTTTCACAATGGCTTCAAGAAGTGTTTTTTATAGAGGCATATAGAAAGGCCTTTTTATGGAGTAAAGGGTTAATACCGGATGAAAATAATACACAAAACTCACAATTTTTCCGCACTTACTTTTGCCCTGTATTGTGCAAGACACTGAACATAATAAATATACATTAATGTTTTGCCTATTCACACCTTTGTAAATAAGAGTAGACCCAGATCAGAATGACTCCTGCAGGTAGGTCAGCAGTACAAGTGTCTGATCAGAATGTTTCCTGTTAGCTCATAATTATTGGCATACATGTATTAACCCATTCCCGCATATAGACGCCTTTTGACATTTCTGTAAAAGTCACTTTGTGAAACCATTGTGACAAAATAAGCATTTTCTCCATTATAAGGAGCAAATGCTCTATTTACCACAATGGTTTCAGACTACAAAATTCTAAAATTATCTTTTTCTCTAGTTAATGTTCCTTTTCGGTAGGTTTATTCAAAGAGGTTGTATCTAAAAATAGCCTATGAGGGAATGGGTTAATATAGACCAGATTCTACAGGTTCTGCTTCAATAAAAAATGCCTTTCTTCTGAAGTGACCATTATTACAATTCAGTTAACCCTTTTACACCATATATATATACGCCTTTCTACGTTGTTGCAAACTGAGTAGAACCAGAGGAGTCATCTGACCAGGGTCTGCTCTGTTTGCAATATATGCCAAATATAGATAGAATTCTACACTTTCTATCATGGCCAAATATTCCTGTTTCCATGAACAGTATTTTAACCCTTTCCTCCATAAATACGCCTTTCTACGCCTCTGTAAAAGCCACTTTTTGAAACCATGGTTTTAAAACTACCAAATTCTAACAAATACCTTTTCTCAGGTATTTTAATGCTCCTTTTGAGTAGATCTGTTCAAAGAGGTTGGATCTAGCATAGCCAGTATGAGGAAATGGGTTAAACTAACCCTAACCATATTTATGATGTCATTTATAATTATGTCTCCCCCCATATTTATATGGGGGAGACATATTGTTTTCGTGAGAGTTGTCTGTCTGTCTGTCTGTCTGTCTGTCTGTCTGTCTGTCTGTCTGTCTGTCCGTCTGTCCGTCACACTTTTTTGTCCGGACAACTTCAATATGCCTGATGCCAGTTGATTGAAACTTCATATATGGAAAGAGCATAATGAGAGGAAGTGTCATGCACAAGGTCCATAACTCTGGCTTCACTAATATAGGAGTTATTGCCCCTTGTAAAAAAAAAATCATACTTTTTTGTCCGGACGATAACTCCTATATGGCTCATGCCATTGGATTGAAACTTCATATATGGAAAGATCATGACGAGAGGAAGTGTCATGCACAAGGTCCATAACTCTGGCTTCACTAATATTGGAGTTATTGCCCTTTGTAAAAAATATCACAATTTTTTGTCCGGACAATAACTTCAATATGCCTGATGCCAGTTGATTGAAACTTCATATATGGAAAGAGCATAATGAGAGGAAGTGTCATGCACAAGGTACATAACTCTGGCTTCACTAATATGGGAGTTATTGCCCTTTGTAAAACAATTCACACTTTTTTTGTCCGGAAGATAACTTCTATATGGCTCATGCCATTGGATTGAAACTTCATATATGGAAAGATCATAACGAGAGGAAATGTCATGCACAAGGTCCATAACTCTTGCTTCACTAATATTGGAGTTATTGCCCTTTGTAAAAAAAATCACAATTTTTTGTCCGGATGATAACTCCTATGTGACACATGCCATTGGAGTGAAACTTCATACATGGAAAGATCATGATAAGAGAAAGTGTCATGCATAAGATCCTTAACTCGAGCTTCAATAAATTTAGAGTTATTGCCCCTTGTACATTTGTTTAATGCTTTCTTGTCCGGACGATAACTCCTACATGGCTCTTGCCATCGTATTGAAACTTCATACATGGAAAGAGCATGATGAGAGAAAGTGTCATGAACAAGGGCCATAACTCTGGCTTCAATACTTTGGGAGTTATTGCCCTTTGTTACATTTTTTGGCAGATCAATAACTCCTGTTCGACTAATGCTATTGGAATGACATTTTATTTTTGGAAAGAGCATGATGAAAGTAAGTGTCATGCACAAGGGTCATAAATCTGTATTTTTGGAGTTATTAGCTGTTATCATTTTCTTCTTGAAAAATGTGGTGTGGAAAGCGCATAATGAGGGCAAGTATCATTCATCAAAACCATAACATTTTTAGTGATTTCCCTTTACATATTGTTTTTATTAGAGGGGAGACATCCGTTTTTGTGACAAAAACCTCTAGTTGTTTACACAAATATTCATGAAGTCATGAATTCTTGTATGAATATTGATGAGAAAAAGGGTTAAGTGGTTAATGTTTTACTGTACATTTGGTACCCGGGTCAGATACATTATAATCGGAATTGCTGTGGACTCAGACATTGGGAATATTCTCAAACATTCATATTTGACTAAGTACACTCATACTGGATCTGTTAACCCGTTCCTTCATATGAACATGTTTTCACAAATTTGCAAATAGAGCAGACCCAGATTAGATCCTATAGGAGCCATTACTGACCAGGGTCTGCTGTCTGCTAATGGAATTTGAAAGATCTATTTCATACCTTCTAAAATGGCTACAATGTTCCACCTTCCATAATCCAGCATAACTACATGTACTTTGTCAATGCATATTCAGTAGGACCTAAAATTTGAAATAAACATAGAACAGGGAAAGAGTTAACCTGGTTGTGAACTAGACAAAGTTTTAAGGGATTCTGTCTGTCATTCTGTCTCTGTCTATCTGTCTGTCTCTCTGTCTCAATCTGTCTGTCTCATGTTATCCCTTCTGTGACATGCCTGTCTGTTTCCCTGAGCCTTTGTCTTGTCTTTTCTATCATTGTAAAAGCATCTATGTCAAATAGACATTAATACCAGTTTTAATAGGCTCCATTTGTTGACTTACAGATTTATCAATTGAATGTGGATTGATCGTATTTAGACTTTTCCAAATACTGGTTTGATTTCAGAAGTTTGATAGTATTGTTGCAGCTTTGTACGTCATACGAGAGTTATCTGCCTTGCCATGGCAGCGAGCCAGTAGAGCAAATAAACTTTTACTGAACACTTATCTAGCTGTAGATGAACTTATAATTGGCTTTACACACAGTTTGGATCCAGATCCAGTCAGAGTATCTTTTTACATCTCAGAGGATCCAAACTGTTTGATCTTCTGATTATTATTTTGAAATAATACGGAAAGAAATGTATTGTTTCAATTCAAATTGGAGACATGCTTGCAGACCGGTTTCACTGAGATTGCAAAAACTTGTAGTGTGCCAGAAACAACAATCTCATTGAATATAGGTGTAATATTGACCAAACAGGTCAGCAGGCAAGATAGGGTATGACTGACTTGTAGGTAGTGTTGACTTTACACAATGATCCGATGCTTATAGCCCCATTGATACCCGGCAGAAATGGTTTCTGTTATCCGCTGTACCTGTTCACTATTCCTTTAAGAAATTTATTAAATCATGAATATTTATTAGCTGAAGTTTTATAATGTTAACTTTTCATGGATTTTTTTTTTAATTTGACGAAAACTGTAGAATCAGATCTATATCAATTATCAATGTCAAAAGCAAACAGACTAGACCCTAATCAGACGGCTCCTACAGAAGCTATCTGATCTGGGTCCACTCTGTTCACAAAGGCATAGCACTTAGGCATATTAATATGGAGTAAAGGGTTCAGACAGATCACAAGCTTAATGCCTGGACAAATTAGTCATGCAGAAATATCCTAATATTAATAATAGATCTCGCTGAATTTTTATAATGGTATTTTGAACACATGAATAGTTGACCATGGCAGAAACTAAGAATCAGAGCTACACCATTTCCTTCATATAAATGCATTTTCATGCATTTGCAAACAGAGTAGACCCAGATCAGACAGCTCCTGTATAGGAGGCCTGTCTGATCAGGGTCTGCATTGTTTGCTAATTAATGGAATTTTCAGATATATCTGTTTCTCTACTTTCTGAAATGGCTACAATGTTTCACCTTCTATATTTCCATTTTGTCCATGAATATTCAATAGGCATTGAACTTTGGAATAAACGTGGAACAGGGAAAGGGTCACATTAATAAGCAAAATGGCAGACCTTGATGTCTGATCAGGGTCTGCATGGTTTGCTAATGGAATTTGATATATCTGTTTCTCTTAAGTTTCTGAAATGGCTACAATGTTTCACCTTCTATATTTCCATTTTGTCCATGAATACCGGTATTCAGTAGGCTTTGAAATTTGGAATGATAAACGTAGAACGGGGAAAGGGTTGAGCAAAATGGCAGACCTTGATAGACAGCTCTTATAGAAGCTGTTTGTAGATCATAGTACAAACAAATCTCTATCAGTAGAGGTATCTTAGCAGATGTCAGGATAATCATCCTGGGACTGGCTTTGCTTTTCACCCCAAATGTTGAAAGTTACCAGGGAATCCAAAGAGGGTATCTACATTCTACAGAGGTCCATCAAAAACTATGGACTGCTGCTGATCCTGCCGACAAACCAACTTATATGTACAGTCAAATCATGTGTGATGAAATAAATTTCAGTGTATCTTTCTGCTGTAATGAATATGTTTGTCTTGCCCCTGAGGTCAATGTATATAAATCGGGTTAGGGCTGACTGGTTTAGTATAATGTTACCTGTTTGTACAGCCTATACCTACACTGTAGCCAACCAGTCATTGTTTATGTCCATTAACCCTCTACTCCATGAATATCTCACCAGAAATATGGGCACCAGGGATACTAATAGGCTGAATATGAACACAGAACTTCTGGCCATGGCAGAAACCCTAGAATCAGATCTGTATAATTCCATTATAAGCAAACAGAAGCTGTGTGACTAAGGGTCTACTCTGTTTGCAAAGGCACAGAAAGGCGTATTTATGGAGAAAAGGACTAAACCTCTGATATCTTGGTCTACAGAGTTTTTAAATGATATCTTTTCAAAAGGACTAAATAAAAATATGTTAAATTTTGATTCAGAATACACTTGCAATACACTAATAATCATTGTTGTGAGAATTGCATTCTAGGAGGAAATCAGTTCCTGATTTGATACGTTTTTCTGTTCTTGATTATGCCAGAATAGTGATAGTGACAGGGCTCCTTATCGCTTACAGTGAGGGACACAATCGAGTGACCAATGTCCTTTGCAAACAGTGTAGACCCAGATGAGAGGGCTCCTAGAGGAGCCCTCTCATCAGGGTCAGCACTGTTTGTCATGTTACACATTTCTTTAGATAAAACCCCTACATATTTACCATAAACTTGCCATGTTTGGATTAGTCCATTTGAAAAATCAGCGTTGTAAGGATTAAAGGTTAAATCTATTAATAGTATGCAATTAATGATGACCTTTGCAAACAGTTTGGATCCAGATGAGATGCCAAGAAACCAGGTGCTTCTTCAAGATCCAAATTGTTTGACACCCAGATACTGTTTTTATAGAAGAAAATAAAAGTAAAATGTACTTTGAAAGTTGCAGCAGACGACAATTTTGCTGATGAAAGTTAGTTAATGTTGATAGGGTTAAAAGGCAGATTATAAATTATCATATTAGCTCTTAATCCTATTTGAACAAATGCGTGTTCACTTTTACAAACTGTTTGGATCCAGATCAGATGCCAAGTGAAATATGATCATGAATATATGACACTGTTTGACACCTTGATCACTGGTTTTTAATAAATTATGGAAAGAAAATGTACTTGGACATGATAAGAGGGTGGCAGTTTTGCAGACGACAATCTTTTGACTGGCAGAGTTGACGGAGTATACACAAAAGGTAGGTAAATACTGAATAGTCAAGGACGTGTATGCTCCACCGCAGACTTTACCACACAGTCGAACCATGGGGACCTTCTTTCGTTTTCGGACAGTGTTAACTGGATATTTCGTGTCAATGGATTAGTGGACAGTTATTTCATTGTAATAACTTATATAATAATGATGTCGTGAATATTAATTAGATTTATTTGTTATAAATATGGCACAATCATAGACATAGGAATTTTTAGCCATGGCATAAACTGTAGAAAGATTATTATATCGTATGCAAACAGAGCAGACCCTGATCAGACGGCTCCTATAGGAGCTGTCTGATCTGGGTCTACTCTGTTTGCAAAGGCGTAGAAAAGTGTTAATTCATTGAGTAAAGAGTTAGAATATCTTAGTAACCATTTGAGATGAAATTTTAATAATTATGATGCTTGAAATTGAAATGTTTTGAGCAATTTAACCTTCTGCACACTGAGCAATAATTTGACGACAGAAAAAAGTACAGTTTTCTTTCATTTCTTTTAAACCCTTTACTCCATGAATATATATTCTTGCAAGAAATAATGATATCATCAATAGGAATTCTAAACTTCATTTGTATAATAGCACAGGAATCTAAATGGCCATGACAGATTGAACTGTAGAACCATATCTCTGTTATATCATAAGCAAACAGTAGTTACCCTGATCAGTCTTTTAGGAGCCGTCTGATCTGGGTCTACTCTTTTTTTTGCAAGGTATCAGAGTAACAAACAGTTTGGATCTTGATGTTGAGTTACTTGACCTCTCTGATCTGGATCCAAACTGTTTCAACGGTTATCACAATGTCGCCAGTACAAGCAGCTAACCGTGAGTTTTTGTTATAGGAGCAATTGCGCTTTTTATCACAATGGTTTCAACAGGTGATTTTTACAGAGGCGTAGAAAGGCGTATTTATGGAGGAAAGGGTTCAAATGTTGAAGTTGCATTGTAAAAATTATCTACGATGGTCCTGGTCTTCATAAACAAACGGTCAGTACACCCTGACCTTAGACTGCTCCTACATAAGTCATCTGATCTGGGTCTATTGCTTGCAAAGACATAGAAAGGCATATTTATTGAGTAATTTAAGGGAATTAATTTGAACATGTCGACATCTTGACAAAGTTTAATGTACATCCTCAGATAGTACATTCTGTCGCCCTGGAATTTTAACCTTTTCTTTCATATAAATACTTTCACAAACAGAGAAGACCCAGATCAGGAGCTCTAAAATTGAACAGGGTCTGCTCTGTTTGCTAATGGAAATACATCTGTCTCAACAGTTTATGATCACTGCCAATGAATCCTGTGTACATTATGCCATTATAAAAAATCAGCTAATAAATATTCACGATGTCATTTTTTTCTTACATGAATATTTAACAGGGAAATGATTAAATAGTAAATTAATTTAGTGTCCAAATATTTTTAAAAAAATTTGGTCACAATTCTTAAAAAAATACAATGAGGGTATCAAACAGTTTCCATATAAGACACAGAGTTACCTAAGAGCTCCAGATAAGATGCGTAAATTAAAATATTTTCAAGAATAACTGCTTTATTTTTCCACCAAACCCTAATAAAACAGTAAATGTGACCACTCTTTAGAATCGTCCCGAAGAGACGATTCTAAAGAGTGGTCATAGTATACTGGGTTTGGTGGAGAACATTGACAATTTTAGTATTTGGATATGTACCCTTATCTGTAGAGCTCTCTGAGTTACTCAGAATCTCATGTACATGTAGATCCAAACTACTAGCCGAGGCTACTGTCAGGAATTTTCTGCTAGCAAAGAGTCATAGGTTATATGAAATTATCAGTGGAATATTACTCACTGGATATTTGTACAAGGGGATACATTATGGAAGTGGACAACTTTGGAAGAAATTGACTGGATAAAATTGGAAAAATTATACTAAGGACTACAGTGGCTTTCGTGGTTTGTTCGTACAAATAGATAAACCTCAATGACTGCCAGACTGAGCCCAGGTAAGTTACTTTAACGTGTTTAATGCCTCTTACAAGGTTGGATGCATATGGCCTTGCTACTGTCCATCTCTCAGTCCTCCGACCATTCATGTATATCCTGCAAATATTGTGTGTCGATCCATTTAACTTATCATACACCAATGGGAGGATTTGCTTCAAACTTTCTCAGATGAACACAGGTGATGTGGAGATGCTGACAAAGAAGGGAATAGGTGCTCCAGCCATTTTTTCTGGATATAGTACTTTGAAATTTTCTTCACTTTAAGATATAGCAAAAAATCTTGTGTTTCCAACTCCTCATAAACCATTGGGAGGAATTACTTCAAACTTTCACAGATGAGCAATCTTGATGTGAAGATGGACATAAAGAAGGGAATTTTTGCTGTGATAATTTTTACCAGAGTTACGGGACTTAAAAGATATAGTGAAAAAATCTTGTGTGTTAATGATCCAATTCCTCATACTTCATTTGGAGGAATTTGTTTTAAACTTTCACAGATGAACAACCTTGATGTGAATATTGCTGTAAAGAATGGAGTTTTTAAAAATACTATTACTATACTATTTTCTTCTGTCTCTAAAGTTTTCTTATTTTTTATACCTAAATTGCTCCTTTTCCCTAGCTAGTTAATGCGCCTTTTTATGCCCCCCAGATCATATTGTTTTTGCCCTGTCTGTTTGTTTGTCTGTTTGTCTGTTTGTCAGCAACTTTAACATTGGTCATAACTTTTGAGCCAGTACAGATAGAGACTTGATATTTGGCATGCATATGTATCTCATAAAGCCGCACATTTTGAGGGGTGACATGTCAAGGTCAAGGTCATCTTTCAAGGTCAGAGGTCAACTTATCTGTTTTTTTTGGCTGTAACTTTAACGCAACCTTAACATTGGTCATAACTTTTGAGTCAGTACAGATAGAGACTTGATATTTGGCATGCATATGTATCTCATAAAGCCGCACATGTCAAGGTCAAGGTCATCCTTTAAGGTCAGAGGTCAAAAATATGGGTCAAATCACATACTTTAACATTGGCCATAACTTTTGGACCAGTAAAGGTAGAGACTTGATATTTGGCATGCTTGTGTATCTCATGAAGCTGTACATTTTGAGGGGTGACATGTCAAGGTCAAGGTCATCCTTCAGGGTCAAAGGTCAAATTGTCTGTTTCTTTGTCTGTAACTTTAACATTGGTCATAACTTTTGAGCCAGTACTGATAGTGACTTGATATTTGGCATGTGTATGTATCACATAAAGCCGCACATTTTGAGGGGTGACATGTCAAGGTCAAGGTCATCCTTCAAGGTCAGAGGTCAAATATATGGGTCAAATCACTGACTTTAACATTGGCCATAACTTTTGGACCAGTAGAGATAGAGACTTGATATTTGGCATGCTTATGTATCTCATGAAGCTGCACATTTTGAGAGGTGACATGTCAAGGTTATTCTTTAGGGTCAAAGGTCTGTTTGTCTGTAACTTTAACATTAAAGGTCACCATCGTCAAATTGGCCATAACTGTTGAACCAATAGAGATAGTCTTGATATTTGGTATGCCTGTGTATCTCATGGAGCTGCACATTTTGAGGGGCAACATGTCAAGGTAAAGGTCATCTTTTAGGGTCAAAGGTCACCGACTTTAACACTGGCCATAACTTTTGAACCTGTAGATACAGACTTGACATTTGGTATGCATGTGTATCTCATGAAGCTGCACAGTTTGGGGTGACATGTCAAGGTCAAGGTCATCTTTCAGGGTCAAAGGTCACCGACTTTAACATTGGCCATAACTTTTGAACCAGTAGAGATACAGACTTGATAGTTTGTGTATATGTGTTTCTCATTTGGCTGCACAGTTTGAGAGGTGACATGTCAAGGTCAAGGTCATCTTTGAAGGTCAAAGGTCATTAACATTGGCCATAACGTTTGAAACAGTAGATATACAGCCTTGATACTGGTATGCATGTGTATCTCATGAAGCCGCACAGTTTGAGGGGTGACATGTCAAGGTCAAGGTCATCCTTCATGGTCAAAGGTCACCAACTTTTAACATTGGCCATAACTTTTGAACCATTAGAGATACAGACTTGATATTTGGTATGCATGTGTACCCCATGAAGCTGCACAGTTTGAGGAGTGACATGTCAAGATCAAGGTCACCCTTCAGGGTCAAATATCATATCAAGGGGGCATAGTGTTTCACAAACACATCTTGTTTGGTAGATTAATCACAGAGGTATAGGATCTAAAAATAGCTTTCTACTGCCTTTAGACGAGGGAATGGGTTATGATAGCTTAAATTTCCTAAGGGATTTCAATGAATGATAAAATAGTGCAAACCTGATGATTACTTAGCGAGCCATCTGATTTGGGTCTTCTCGGTGTTTGCAAAGGCATAGAAAAACATATTTTTGGAATAAAGGGTTAACTCTTTCCCTCTAAATGATGCTTTTGACACCTCAATAAAAATTGCTTTTTGAAACCATTGTTATAAATAGAGGATTTTAATGTCCCCGGATTATCATCTCAAAATCAGACAGTTCTAAAAATATTCCCTTTTAATAGTAAATACATCTTCATTCAGTCTAAAAAGAGCCTATGAGGGAATGAGTTAAGACAGAGTAAGCATGCATGCAGTATAAAGTGAAGTAAAGAAGCAGATCTATCAAATTCTATTAGCAACAGAGTAGACCCTGATCAGACGGCTCCTCTATGGGTTTACTCTATTTTCAAATGCGTGAAAACACGTTTATATGAGTGAAAGGGTAAGACAGAATTGGTATATTATATTCCTCAATTAAGCAGTTTGAAATGAAGTTATGTTTACAAAACATTTATTCCTTAATTGTGGCTTTTAGGCTGTCAAAGCTGTCTTTGTTAGTGGTGTTTGGTTAACTTAATTGTTTTTATGTCCCATTTATTTTTGTTTGCTATTTGAAGAAGGTGAAAAATCAAGATTTAACTCTTTGCATGCTAGCCACAAATTTGCCAACAGTTTTGATCCAGATTAGATGACAAATAAGTTGGGTGTCTGATCAGGATCCAAATCGTTAGACACTCAGACAGCATTCTACAAAAGTTATGACAGAAAATTTTAAATACTCAGAACTGCAGCACAAAACAAGTTTTTGCAGACGACAAATATGCAAAGTGTTAACAATAAGTCAACGTGTTTGGATTTACCTTTTTGTCACCGACTGCGCTTGGGTGACCTGTAGTATTTAACCCTTTCCCTGTTCTATTGTTTTAAATACTTCGAATTTCAATACCTACTGAATAATTCATGTACAAAATAGATAGTATTTCCATTTATAAAAGATATGAATGGAGAATATTGGATCCTAAAGTACAGTAAAACCTCTCTATAATGGCCACTAAATTACATCAAGTATTTTTTGTTAAAGGCAGGTGGCTGCTTATAATTAAAGCAAGGTGAAAGTAAATCAGAACGCTCCTATAGGAGCGTTGTTTTACTTTCACCTTACTTTAAGCAGCCACCTGCCCTAAACATCAGTTAATCAACACAATTTAGTGGTCGTTATAGAGAGGTTTTACTGTATTAATCCTTTCTCTCCTATAAACGCTTTTTCATGCATTTGTAAACAGAGCAGACCCTGTTCAGACGGCTCCTTCAGGAGCCATTTGATCTGGCTCTAACTCTTTTTGCAAAGGCGTAGAAAGGCGTATTGGTGGAGTAAAGGGTTTACACAAATTATATCAATAGACTGAGATCAAGTGAAATTGTTAAAAACATTTTAACTGTGTAGAAACATTAATCGGAAGGGTTTTATTGCATAATAAGCACACATCACTTTTCATGCCAGCATTGGATTTATGATGACCTATGCAAAATGTTTAGATTCTTATTAGAGACCGAATAACTTTTTAATGTCTCATCACGATCCAAATTGTTTGGCACTAAAAGAAATCTTTGAAATTAGATGACAGTAAGTAATAATTGTTTTGCAATCTGAATTACAAAATTAGTTTCTATAAAAAAATTATATAAGAAAATTTCTACAGCATTATTTTCTCTTTTCTCCATAAACACACCTTTCTACGCCTTTAGAAATGGAGCAGACCCAGATCAGATGGCTCCTATAGGACATTAGGGTCGAGTGCTCTTTTTGCTTATGAAATTATATAGATATTATTCAACAGTTTCTACTTATGGCCAAAAATTTCTTTGTCCAGTTGTGCCATTATAAAAATGAATATGATTCATAATTATTCATGATGGAATTATTTCTTGCATCAATTTTCATTGAGTAAACTTTGGTTTAATTACCTGATAGAGATGCATTTCACTCCTTCCCAAATGGATTATACCGACCAGATCTAATAGCTTCTGTAGGAGGATCTGGGTCTGATGGGCAGACTATTCCATTCTGAACATTCAGCATTGAAAGGGCTAAAGCCTTTTGGAATACTAGCTGAAGTGGAATGGTCCTAATCATTGTTGAAAAGTACAGTAAAACCTCTCTATAATGGCCACTAAATTACATCAAGTATTATTGTGTTAAAGGCAGGTGGCTCAGCTTAGAGCAAGGTGAAAGTAAAAGAGAACTCCCCTATAGTAAATACACCTTCATTCAGTCAATTTATTCAAAGAGCTTGGGTCTAAAAAAGAGCCTATAGGAGCGTTCTGTTTTACTTTCACCTTGCTTTAAGCAGTCACCTGCCCTAAATGCCAATGAATTTACGCAATTTAAATGGTCGTTATAGAGATTGGGTTTTAAATTACTGTAGTGACCATGAAAGGACTGTCAATTTGCTTTTGAATTTTACATGACCAAGACACATTCACTGTGCAGACCCTGATCAGATGACTCCTGCAGGAACCCTTTCAACTGGGTCTACAGTTTTTGTAAATGTCCACTAACTTGTTTTCTGCATTCAGATGGGTTAACCATTACGGTGTGAGACACATAAGTCATACATGTACTTTGCACACAGTGCAGACCCAGATCAGAGGGTTCCTGCAGTGGAGCCCTGATCTCATCAGGATATCATCAGGATCTGCACTGTTTGTCATGTTACGCTTTTCTTTAGAAAAATCCCTGAACATTCACTGGTACCATAAGCTTGACCAGTTTAAAATTTGAAAAAGCCTATGAAGTAATTCTAAGGGAGGAAAAGTTACTGGCCTCTACCGGGATTCGAACCCCAGACTCCTGGACACTCTAACCACGTCGCTAAAGGGTTAACCCAACAGCAAGGCTGTTGGAGATGCCTTATATAGGCCGATCACTACACCTATTTGAAAATTGAGCAGTGCAAGGGTTTAAAGGATTTATCTGGCTCCAAAGGGGGCGGACAATTAGTATTTATTAAAATGTCATCATTACTATTCAGGTCCAAATTGTGGTAATGTGTTTATCAATGGAATTCTTTGCATGGTATATATTTAAATTTTTACACAGTAAACAACTGTTGCTGGCAGAAAATGTCGCCTTTTTTCAGGCTTTAAGTAAAATTTTCTTTCGTTTCTTTTCCAAGACAGCATCATAGTGTAATACAGCTTGCACCCTGGTACCATTTTGAGTTATTTACCTGTTCAGCTGGACTCAAAATGTTGTAGAAGGTGATTACCCAGTCACTGATAGTGAGCTAAGAGAGAAAGGACAATTTTTCACAGCTTTACTTGACAAATTTTTCAGGCCATTGGCAGAAGAGAAATCTGCTAAATCATATCTGAATGAATGCAGCCTTTAGTGTACTGAAAACCTGTTTATCATAGATGGATGTTTCATTTCTGTTTGAACGCTTCTTGAATAATTTACATTTTCTCCCATGAAAAATGGGAAATCTGAATGTCCCATCTGTGATTACCTATGCAAACATTTTGGATTGAAATGAGACACCAATTAACGATCGGCATTTCATCAGGATCCAGGTGTTTGTTACTGTGGTTGTGTTTTTGAAAGGAAAAGGGGAGAAAATTATAACAGGAAATTTTTAGCAGACGAAAAGTTTATTTGGCAGCCAAAGCATTGAAGGCCTGAAATCATAGGCCTCTTTTATGCGGTCATAGTAGAGAGGTATTACTGTACTGTACATTCACTCAGTATTTTGAGAGAACACTGGGTTGACCCTTTCCTTCACAAAAAAACGCCTTTTCACGCATTTGCAAACAGATTACCTTAGACCCAGATTAAACAGCACCTATAGGAGAAGTCTGATCAGGGTCTGCTTTGTTTTCTTATGGTACTGTAATACAGATCTGATTCTGCAGACTAAAACATCCTGTGTTCATAAAAATTCAGCTAAATCATGATTTCATAATTCCTTTCATGAATATTAAACAGGGAAAAGGTTGAGATATGCTAGCACAGGCCTGATCTCTATCCTCTTTAATCCCTGACATTATTCCTTGGGTGAATGAGCCCCATAGACTTTTGTTTGTTCTAGATCTGCCCTTTCACTGTCCAAGTTGTGTTGGATTATATTTTGCCAATACAATGTGGTTCAGATCAGAATGATGTAGTACTGGATTTTAATCAGATTGATCAGACTCATAGACTACGAAATATAAACAACAAATTATCAACTGACTTTGGAATTCTAGCTTAAAACAATTCAAATTCAAAGTCAGATTTAATTATCTAAAGAATTAACCCTTTCCCTGCCCTATATTTATTCCAAATTTCAATACCTACTGAATATAAATCATGGACAAAATGGTTAAAATGAAATATGGAATGTGGAACATTGTAACCATTTTAGAAACCAAAGAAACAGAGCTGTCAAATTTCTTTAGCAGCAGAGCAGACCCTGATCTGGGCTACTCTGTTTGCATATGTTTGTAAAAGCGTTTATATGAGGGGAAAGGGCTCAGTAAGAAAATCAATGAGTGTGTTTACAAAAGCAATTTACATATCCTTACATAATACAACCAGGGAACATGAATGGAATTTTAACCCTTTCCTTAAGTCATACTATAAACGTGTTTTCACGCATTAGCAAACAGTAGACCCAGATTAGATGGCTCCTATGCTTTTGTCATGATATAGATCTGATTCTACAGTTATTGTCACGATAAAAAAAATCCATGAAAAGCTTACATGATAAAAATTCAGCTTATAAATATTCATGATGTCATTATTTCTTCCATGACACTTAACTGAACAGGGACTTAGGGTTGGTTAACCCTTCTGCTAAGAGAGACGTGACAGTCGCAAAACAGCTTGGATCCAGACTTAAGATTCAGAGTAGATCTCTGTCTCATCAGAACCCAGTCTGTTTGCCATAATCAATCAATATAGTTTCACAAAAACAAATTTAACCTTTTCCTCCATAAATACTCCTTTCTACGCCTATAGCTATTTAAAGTCACTTTTTGAAACCATTGTGATAAATAGAGCATTTGCTCCTAAGGAGCAAAATTAATGCTCTATTTTATCATAATGGTTTCAGAACTACACAATTATAAAAATTTGCTTTTCTCTAGTTTATATAATGCTCCTTAATTTCTGTAGATTTATTCGAAGAGGTTGGATCTAAAAATAGGCTATGAGGTAAAGGGTTAAGCATTTACTCAATAAATACGTCTCTGCAAAAAGAGTTGACCCAGATCAGACGGCTTTTGGAGCCGTCTGATCCGAGGGGCTGCTGAGACTTTGCTTTTGAAATAATAAAGATCTGATTCTACAGTTCCCGTCAAGATAAAACATTATTTTGTTTGTAGTGTCATTACAAAAATTAAGTGAATTAATATTCATGATGTCATTATTTCTTGCCTTTACCTCATGAATATACATGTAGAAATAATGACATCATGAATAATGATCAAATGAATTTTTATAATGGCAATGAAAACAGGATCTTAATGTTACAATGGCAGAAACTGTAGAATAAACTATTATTCCAGAATAAACAGTCGACTGATCAGAATTGGCAGCCCAGGTAGTAGTACAGGAGCTGTCTCATCTTTGTCTACTTTGTTTACATTGTTAGGTCATTTGATGACAGCCTTTACATTATGTAACAGAATAGATCCACAGAGGTCCAGATAAGGTGCATAAATTAAACCATTTTCAAGAATAACTTCTTTATTTCTCCACCAAACCCTATGTTGTGACCACTCTTTAGAATCGTCTCTTAGAGACGATTCTAAAATCTAGAATCAGAGGTCTAATTATCATGTCAAAAGATTTTTTACAGAGCAGACCCTGATCAGACAGCACCTATAGGAGCCATCTGATCTGGGTCTACCATGTTTGCAATTTGCATTTATATGAGAGATGGCCGGGGTTAATGGAAGAAAAACCTTCAAGTCTTAACCCTTTCCCTCATAAATAAACGTGTTTTCACGCATTTGCAAACGGAGTAGACTCAGATCAGACGGCTCCTAGAGGAGCCGTCTGATCAGGGTCTGCTCTGTTTACTTATAGAATTTGATAATTTGTTTCTTTAGTTTCTAAAATGGCTACAATATTCCACCTTGCATATTTATTATATTCTATTTTGTCCATGAATATTCAATAGGTATTGAAATTTGGAATAAATGTAGAACAGGGAAAGGGTTAAAGTAGATAAATATAAATAAGTAGAACAGGGAAAGGGTTAAAGTAGATAGATATAAATAAGTTGACAATTTAATGTTTGCTTTAGAGTGCTTAACCCTTTCCTTCATATAAACACCTTTTCATGCATCTGCAAACAGAGTAGGCCCAGATCAGATGGCTGCTCTGTTTGCAAGTGGAATTTGATAGATCTTTTTTATTTTCTTTCCAAAATGGCTACAATGTTCCACCTTCCATATTTCATTAAAACTATTTACCATGAATATTCAGTAGGTCATAATTGAAATTTGGAATAAACATAGAGCAGAGAAAGGGTTAAGGTGACAGAAAATTATACTTGAACAGGTCCGACAGGTCTGTAATCGATTAATTTTGTTGTTATGTAAAGGATAAATGTTTATAATACAAGCTCACTTTAAACATGCACTTCTTTGAGGAGAATGGAAATTAAATGTATTATGTCACAGAATGTTTTTGTTAAAACCAGTATATTCATGTTGAATGGTGTGCTTAACCCTTTCCCTCATATAAAAGTGTTTTTACGCATTTGCAAACAGAGTAGAACCAGATCAGACGGCTCCTATAGGAGCTGTCTGATCAGGGTCTGCTCTGTTTGCTAATGGAATTCGATAGATCTGTTTCTTTACTTTCTAAAATGGCTACAAATATTCAACCTTCCTTATATCGTTATAACTATGAATATTCATGCAGTGTATTGACATTTGGAATAAACATAGAACAGGGAAAGGGTTAATCTTTATCCTACTAAATTGTATCCTGACATTTACAAACAGCTTAGAAGCATATCAGATACCGATTGACTTGGCAATTCTGATCAGGATCCAAATTGTCTTACATTAGGTCAAAGGACTCTTCAAAGGACTCAAAGTTTCTCAAAGCTGGAACATAGAAATTGGGCGTATTATATCAGTGCGAATTTCAGCTGATCAGAACATTAGCTGACATCAATGTCTACAGCATGCAGGATCAGCGTTAATCAAATTTGATGAATGAAGTAATTGCCACTATAAATTTGGATGACACTTGATTTCCGATTCCTTGCAGTATAACATGTCTGAATGTCTGTACCACTTCTTGTCAATACAGTAGAACCCTGTTAACCCTTCTCTTGCTGGATTTTAAAATACATTTCTCCTTCTTTACCCATGCCCTGTTGTATAATTACATATATCTTCACTGTGTACAAGTATATCGCTGTGCAATCACTGCTGTGGAGTGCACTTGTTGCACAATCAACTTGTAAATAGTGCAGACCCAGATGAGACAGCTCCTGCAGGAGCTGTCTCATCTGGGTCTTCACTATTTACAGGTAGGTATATTGACGTGAATATAGCAAGCGAAGGGTTAACACCTTCCCTATTCTGTATTTATTCCAAACATCAATACCTACTGAATATTCATGGACAAAATAGTTATAATGAAATATGGAAGATGGAGTATTGTTGTCATTTTCGAAAGTAAATTAACAGATCTATTAAATTACCATTAGCAAAGAGAGCAGACCCTGATCAGACGGCTCCTGTTGGAGCTGTCTGATCTGGGTCTATTCTGTTTGCAAATGTGTGAAAACATGTTTATATGAGGGAAAGGGTTAAATTAATATCCATTAGGGGAATGTAGGATTAATGAATATTCATGAGGTAAAGGGTTAAATATTCTAGGTACATTTAGCTGATAATGTATTCAACTCTTAATTTCTACCTCACTGATATATATATATATAATTGACAGCCTTTGAAATTTACTTAGATCTTAATAAGGTGCCAAATGCATAGATTTAAGCCTTTACTCCATATTATAGAAACACCTTTAATGAACTTTGCAAACAGAGTAGATCAGTCAAGCCCTAGGGAGTCTGCTCTGTTGACTTATAGAATGTCTTACATCTGATTCTATATTATTTGGCATATAGCTAGAGTATTTTCGAAACCCAAGACAGAAAGTGTACAATCAGAGATCTATATTATATCATAAACAAACAGAGCAGACCCTGATCAGACGGCTCCTACAGGAGCCGTCTGATCTGGGTCTACTCAGTTTGCAAAGGCGTAGAAATGTGTATTTATGGAGAATTAACCTTGAGATTTATAGCAGAAGCAGATAATAATTATTTTGTATTCAAGCAACTAAAACAGAATGATTTTTGTGTGTCCTATAATTGCGAGATTATAGGTCAGGCTCAAGAGTTTTATATTGGTTTCCAGTGGGTATAATGTAGGTTTATTGACCTATAATATTTTTATTGGACTGCCATTACCATTATTGTGTGTTTACTATAACTCTTTGCATGCATGTTAGGGGTCAGAATTTGTTGTACATATTGCCAGTAGTGTGGATCCAGATGAGATCAAACAATTTTCAAGACTAACTGCTTTATTTCTCCACCAAACCCTATACACTTCGAGACGATTCTAAAGAGTGGTCACAGTAGAGGCATGGTAGAGAAATGACAATGTTATAGTATTTGGGTACGCAACTTTATCTGTAGCTAGACATTTGAAGAGAAATGACTAACTTGGACACAATAGCAGATGACAATTTTAGCAGACAATAATTACTTTAACTTATTGTGCAAAGATTACACTTATCCTTCGATTGCAGGAAATATTAACATTATTTACTGTCATTTGCAAATAGTGTAGACGCCAATCAGAGGGTTTCTATAGAGACTCGAGTCCTTTGATGAGTCTGCAATATCTGTCATTGAAATCCTCGTGCAAATTCAACCCTTTCCCTGTTTAGCCCATTGCCTCATAGGCTATTTTTAGATCCAACCACTATGAATAAATCTACCGAAAAGGAGCATAAACTTGAGAAAGGGAAACTTTAAGAATTGTGTAGTTTGAAACCATTGTGATAAATAGAGCATTTGCTCCTATAGGAGCAAATGCTCTATTTGTCACAATGGTTTCAAGAAGTGGTTATTACGTATACAGAGGCATAGAAAGGCATATTTATGGAGGAAAGGGTTAACACTTAATTGTTCAAGATGTTATCACCTCATTAATATTCATGGAGTGAGAATCTAAGTGAAATAGAACATGGAAAAGGATTTTTTCACCATGGTTGAAACTGCAATATCAGATCTATAAATTGCTATAAGCAAACAGACTCAGCTGTTTGCAAATGCATGGAAAGGTGTGTACATAATGAAGGAAAAGGTTAAGCTGATCTGCTGCAATGAATAAGAAATGATATTGTTCATAAATAATATTATACATCTGCTTCTACACTCTCTACCATGGTAAAAATTCTCGTTTCTAAATAAAGCTTTTAGTATCTTCTATCATAGCAGCAAAAGGGTTTACAGGTTGGCCATCGCCCACATTTTATGAGGGGTTTATCGTTTGACTCCATTTTTATTTTTATTGTAATATTTTGGTCCATTTTGTTTGATTTTATCATGGCTCACTGGGGTTCAGTTTATTGCTGAAATCTTATGCAATGTACAAATGAAATGTTGAGTGTCGCAAACAGTTTTACAGATTCATGTTGTGTCGTAACTCGGCATCAGGATTTAAACGGTTTGCACGTGCAATGCTGATGTTGTTGAAAAGAAATTGAAGAAAATCAAATATTTACCTCATAGATAATTACCTCATAATGCTTTTTTGCAAATACAGTAAAACCCCACTAATGCAACCACCTAAAAGATGTATAATTAGACTGGGTGCTAGATTCAGGTGGTAGCTTAATACAGGACAAAAGTAATGCAGAAAGCTCCTAGAGGAGCTTTCTGCATTACTTTTGCCCTGCATTAAGCAACCACCTGTTTATAAAGACACCTATGTTTATTCATTAAGTGGTCGTATTAGAGGGGTTCTACTGTATAGTAGAGGCACTGGTTAGACTCTTGAATTAGGACCCGACTGGTCACAGACAGTGGTCAGGGTTTGCTCTGGTTGCGTGTACCATTTTATAGAACTCTATTTTACATACAATTTTCTTTCATGGCCAAATATGCCTTGGATGTGACATTACAAAAAAAATCAGTTAATGAATATTTGTTGAAGTGATACAATTCTTACTTACAAATATTTCTGCGTGATTGAAAGTGTTAAAAAAATAGGAACATGTTGATGACAATCGCTCATCCTTGTGTCTTCTGATTGGTCTGTAAGGCAGGTGGTAGTATAATGCACGTCAGAAGTAATTACGTTATCTGTGCATTAACCAATCACCTGCTGTTAAAGATTTCTGCATACAAGTCAAAGTCGCTTAACCCTTTCCTCCATAAATAAGCCTTTCTGCGCCTCTGTAAAAGTCACTTTTTGAAACCATTGTGATAAATAGAGCATTTGCACCATAGGAGCAAATGCTCTATTTATCACAGTGGTTTCTAAACTACACAATTCTAAAATGTTCCTTTCCTCTAGTAAATGCTCCTTTTCGGTAGATTTATTCAAAGAGGTTGGGTCTAAAAATAGCCTATGGAGGAAAGGGTTAAGACAGGTTTTCTGTACATCCTTATTACTTTTCTTGTTAGCTGTGAAGTTAGTGATTTCCTGTGCAAACAGTTTGAATTCAGATGCAGACTGTTTTGACACTTGGACCAAATTTTTAGAACTAAACTTTTTCGAATCCAGATGACAATTTTTGCGTACGGCTTTGATCCGAGTGAGAGAGCTCTCATATGGCAGGAATAAGAGTCAACTGCATGATTGTTAATTGTTGTGTTTTCAGATATTTTCAATGTTGTTGTTGTTGTATTTTCAGATGGACTGGCAAAGATCCGAGAGACGATACAGAAACAGATCAGGTCTTCTTCTAAAGGTAGGAGCCGCTGTATGACATAGTATCCTGACATGCATGCTTTGATTATAATGTTGTCTTTGTAAATTAATGTCATCTTTGTAAATATTGTTTGCTATAAACCCCTTTCCCTGTTCTATATTTATTGCAAATTTCAATACCTACTGAATATTCATGAACAAAATAATTATTACTTATGAGGTTTTTCACTGACCCACTGCAGAAATATTATGGGAGTCTGTAGAAATAACATCATGAATATTAATCAGATTAATTTGTTACAGCGGCACAATTGTACACAGGAATATTTGGCTGTGGCAAAAGCTGTAGAATCTATATTATATCATTAGCAAACAGAGAAGACCCTGATTAGATGGCTCCTAAAGGAGCAACCGGATCTGGGTCTACTCTATTTGCAAAGACATAGAGTAAAGGGATGATAATAAATTTGCAAAAAATCCAATTTCTCGCAAATGACTGATCAGCTTTTTAAAACACTTTCTATCTGTGATCACCATGAAGCGTTAAGTTACGCATATCCGTAGGATGATCTGGTTCGATTATTTTTTAATAGATTGCAAACATTTTTGTGACTTAGTGACTCCGTGTCTCGACGAGACCGAAAGTTGCTGATCAAGTTTTGAAATTTTAGGCAAAGAAAAACTTACTTTAACAAATTAAAGCATCAACTACACTGTTTTTGCAGACAAAAATGATTTGCTAATTCACAGTAATTACCAAGAAAATGGAGCATTTTGTTCAGGGTCTAAACCATTTGCCTGACTCAGTTTAACCCTTTCCTTCATATAAACTTGTTTTCACGCATTTGCATACAGAGTAGAACCAGATCAAATGGCTCCTATTGGAGCTGTCTGATCAGGGTCTGCTCTGTTTGCTAATGGAATTTGATATATCAGTTTTGTTACTTTCCAAAATGGCTTCAATGCCGCACCTTCCATAATTCATTAAAACTATTTTGAACATGAATTTTCAGTAGGTATTGAAATTTGTAATAAATATAGACCAGGGAAAGGGTCAATATAGAATTATCAAAACTGTCGACTTAAGTTATTTACCTTGCTTTACCTATACGAAAGAAAAACCTGATATTTGCGGTACACAGAGTAAATGCTATATATATTGGAAACAGCATGCAGGACGTCTCAGATTCATGGGCAAATTAAATATGAAATAATTAAGTGGAAAGGATATTTAAATATTTAAAGTTTATTTGAATAGATGTTGAATCAAGAGTGTGAAAGTACTTCAACGCTCATATGAAAGGGGGCCCTATGCCAGAGATTCTGAGTTTGTCAACAACTTTAATGAAGTTGAAGAAATTTGTACTTTAACCCTTCCTGCGCTGAGTTTTCAAATGGACTATTCCAAAATTCAAACAGGCCAAGCTTATACAAATGTAGTGAATATTTAAGGGGTATTCTAAAGAAAATTGTAACATTACAAACAGTGCAGACCCTGATGAGAGGGCTCCTCTAAGGAGCCCTCTCATCTGGGTCTACACTGTTTGCAAAGGACATTTTAAGTGACTTGTGTCCCACACAGTGTAAGGGTTAACCCTTTCAATGCTGAAATTTCAGAGTGGAATAGACCATTTTAGTTTAGTGGTAAATTAAAGTTCATACAGTATGATAGAATAATCTTTGTGAGAGGATTAAGACTGACAAACAGTGCAGACCCTGATCCGAGTGCTCCCCTAGGAGCCCTATGATCTGGGTCTACACTGTTTACAAATGACTCGGTTCCTGCATACGATGAGTTAACCTTTTCATTGCAGGACACAAGTCACTTAAATGTGCTATGCAAACTGTGTAGATTCAGGCCGTCTAATCTGGGTCTGCACTGTTTGTCATGTTACTGTTTTCTAAAAAGAACATCCCTGAATATTCACCGTAAACTTGATCTTATTGAATTTTGGAATTGTCCATTTAAAAAATCAGCACTGAAAGGGTTAATACTAAATGCACACTGGCACATAATGTTTTACAACCTTAAAGAGCAGTTTGGATCCATTTGATGAGGTGCTGATTAACTTAACATCTAATTAAGATCCAAAGTGTGACTCTGACAGCTTTTTTTTTTGATGGGAAGAAAAATTCAGTTAATGGTTTTTCCATGAATATTCAGTAGGTAGCGAAAATTGGAACAAACATAGTACAGGGAAAGGGTTAATTGTGCTCAATTTTTACGAACCCATTAGAGAGGAGAGGTATGGGTGTCAGAATACTTATAGTATTTAGAGTAAGTCTTCCATTGTTAGGCCTCCACCCCTGATCATCCCCCCCCCCACCCCAAATCATGGGATTGGGGGGGGGGGGGGTGCATATCGATTTTGCTCTCTGTCTGTTGGTTGATTGGTTTGTCTCCAACTTTCACATTTGCAATAAAAAATTTATGCTCCCACCCCAACCTCGATAAAAAAAGGGGGGGCATATTGTTTTTGACCTGTCTGTTTGTTGGTTTGTGAACAACTTAAACATTGGGTGATAATTTTGTAACCATTGCACATACATACTTCAAACTTGGCATGCATGTGCAACTTATGGAGGCGAAAAATTTAGGGGTGACTTATTAAGGTCAAGGTCAAATTATGGGTCAAATATATATTGGTGATAATCAGGACATATTGTTTCACAAACAAATCTTGTTGCCATTCAACATACATACTTCAAATTGGTATGCATCTGCGACTTATGGAGGCAAACTTGGCATGCATGTGCAACTAATGGAGGCGAAAATTTTAGGGGTGACTAATATTAAGATCAAGGTCATATATCAAAGTTCAATGATGATGTAGTACAGATGTACGGTAATATTGTACAGATTGAGGTACTGTAATACAGATTGAGGGTAATATTATGAGCATAGATGGAGGGTAAAAAAATGCAAATGGTGGCTAATGGGTAATATAGTAGTTATACATTACACACAGACTGAAAACACTAACAATTCATGAACACTAACTGGTGGTTTATAAACATGACCTTCTAAGCTTTAGTTGGAGACCGAATTGTTATAATCTGGTTAAAGTCTAATCCATTCAGACAACCACAAGTGTTGGCTGCTTGAAAAATTACTTTAACCCTTTACTTCATACAAACGCATTTTCACATATTTGCAATCAGAGTAGACCCAGATCAGACAGCTGCATATCTGCTCAGGGTCTGCTCTGTTTGCTGATGAACTTCGATAAAACTGTTTACAATGTTCCACTTTCCATTTTGCATTATAACTATTTTGTCTATGAATATTCAGTATGTATTGAAATTTGGAATAAACACAGAACAGGGAAAGGGTTAACTCTTAGGTTGCTGATTATTCAAAGTGGAATGGCCAATCTGTGTTCATCCCTTTACCAGATAGAAACACAGCTTTACTAATTGACCAACAGAGTAGACACAGATCAGACAGCTCCTGCTTGCTTTTGAAATGTTAAAGGTTTGATTCTATGCTTTTTGCTTTGACAAACAATTCCTTATTCATAATACAACTATAAAAAATTCAGCCGATTAATATTCATGCAGTCATTATTTCTTACATGAATATTCATCAGGTAATGGATTAAAAATAGAATTGCCTTAACCCTTTCCTCCATGTATACTTCTACACTTTTCCAAGTAGAGAAGATCCAAACCAGACATAGCTCCTGTTGGGGCCATCTAAATGGGGTCTGATCTGCTGACGAATAATATAGGCGGCAGCTAGCCTGAGTCTATAGTTTCAGCCATGGCAAAATATTCCTATGTTCATATGCAGAGCTCCAGATAAGATGTGTAAATTTTAACATTTTCAACAATAGCTTCTTTATTTCTCCCCCAAACCCAATACTGTGACCACTCTTTAGAATCGTCTCGAAGAGACGATTCTAAAGAGTGGTCACAGTATATGGTTTATTGGAGAAATGACGATTTTAGTATTTGGGTACGCTCAGTTACCTATAGCTTTGCATATGTCATAAAACTTTGGCTGATTAATATCCATGGTGTCATTATTTCTTACATGAATATTCATGGAGTAATGGGTTAAGTGCCTGTTTATTCTTTGAACAGAGAACAATGAAGATATGATTGGTACTGCAGAAGAGCCAGAGGGCCCAACCCATTATCTACATGAAGCCAACGAGCCGATCATGCCCAGGTCTCAAGAGCTGATAGAGGGTGCTGAGAAGACAGTCAAAGTCCGTAAAATAGCTGCTGGTCCAGCTGCTCCTTCATACAAAGGTGAGAGAAAATATTATTTAACCCTTTACTCAATAAATAAGCCTTTGCAAACAGAGTAGACCCAGATCAGACAGCTCCTATAGGAGCTGTCTGATCAGGGTCTGCTCTGTTTGCTTATGATATAATATAGATATGATTCTACAGTTTCTGCCATTGCCCAAAAATCCTGTGTCCATGCTGAAGTTTCAAATATGTCCAACAGTTTTGTCCATGTGCCATTATAACAAATTAATCTAATTAATATTAATGATGTCATTATTTCTTGCATGAATAACTATTTTGTTAATGAATATTCAGTAGGTATTGAAATTTTTTAATAAACATAGAACAGGGAAAGGGTTAACCTTTTATACTGAGTGGACTCTATAGTTAAACACTGATGAACTATATTTGTATTTATCTCTGAACATTTATAACCATTCAATAATGTAAAACAGTAATAGCAATTTAAGTTTGTTGTTTTTTTCCTGATTGTCATATGCCCATGATGTTCAATACTGTAATGCAAAATTCACCATTTGAAATCTCATTTCAGGTTTCAGTGAGGCAGAAATTAAGTATCGAATTGTAGAAAACAAAGTGCCAAAGTCTCAAGACGCCTCGAGGAAGGACAAGAAGCGTCAAGTTAGCGTGAAGCTGCAGGACAAACGCTCAGAATCAGTTGGAAGTAAGGAGCTGTTCATTTTAACGCTTTGAGGGTGGGAAAGGAATTAACCCTTTACTCCATAAGTACACCATTCTACGCCTTTGCAAACAGAGCAGATCCAGATCAGATGGCTTCTATAGGAGTCGTCAGATCAGGATCTGATCTGTTTGCTTAGGATATAATGATTATATAGATATGATTCTACAGTTTCTGTCAGAGCCAAAACCTCATGTGCCTATGTGCTATAATAACAATTAATCTAATTAACCCTTCTCTTGCTGAATTTTAAAATACATTTCTCCTTCTTTACCCATGCCCTGTTGTATAATTACATATATCTTCACAGTGTACAAAGAATCTCGCTGTACAATCACTGCTGTGGAGTGCACTGGTTGCACAATCAACTTGCAAATAGTGCAGACCCTGATGAGACAGCTCCTGCAGGAGCTGTCTCATCTGGGTCTTCACTATTTACAGGTAGGTATATTGATGTGGATAGCAAGCTAAGGGTTAATATTCATGATGTCATTATTTCTTTCATGAATATTCATGGGAATAAAGGGTTAACATGAAGTATTCATAAGTAATCTATCTGTTCCAGCATGGCTAAATGTAGAAGACAATGAAGGAAAATCAAAGAAGGTCACCAGGGTGATAGCACCCAGCCGACGCCCAACGAAACAGCAGCCCCAGCCCAAAAACAAAGGTCTGCACACTTTTGACTCTTTATGGCCCCATGGTGCATGTAGATCATTCTGTCCTCATCTGTCTATAAATCCATCTTATTGTCATCACAACTCCAAAATGTTTGAGCTACAGTCATGAAATTTAATCCTTTAATCCTTTCCCTGTTCTACAGGGCCACCTGTGTTAACTGGCCATTAAAAAGATCTAATTATGGGTCTGTGAGGCAGGTGGTAGCTTCATGCAGGTCAAAGCTAATGCAGAAAGATCACTTTTGCCCTGCATTAAGCAACCACCTGCGTTAGAAGACTTCTATGTTCAATAAATGAATGGCCACTTAAGACAGGTTTTACAACAAAACATTACAAATTTCGATACCTACCAAATATTCATGTACAAAAAAAGTTATACTGAAATATGAAGGAACATGGTAGCCATTTTTGAAACTAAAGAAAAATATCTTTCAAATTCCATTAGCAAACAGAGCAGACCCTGATCAGATGGCTCCTATAGGAGCCGTCAGATCAGGGTCTACTCTGTTAGCAAATGTGTGAAAATGCATTTATATGGAGGAGAGTGTTGATCCCATAGAGATGCCTTTGTGATGCCTTTGCAAACAGAGCAGACCCAGATTAGATGGCTTCTGTAGGTGCTATTTGATCAAATTTTTCAACATATTGATTGATAATCTAGAGAAGATCCATTCAAACTCGGTACATATTTGGACAAGTTCAGTCAGAAAAAATGGGTTTTATTATAACCCTTTCTTCACTAATTGCTACTTTAAATTCGCAGACAGCTTAATTCAGTTTGAATGCTGAATACTTAAGTATCTAATCAGTATCGAAGCTGTTTGGCACTCGGTCAATACTGACTAAAGAGACTGTTTGAAAAGGAAGTAAAATTTGTGCAAGATTTGATTAGACCAGTTTTGATCTCTTTACTCTATGAATATTATTATAAGAAATAATGTTGTCATGGATATTGGTTAGATTCGATTTTATAATTGCATATGAACACAGAAATTGTTGACCATGGCAAAAACTACAGTCATATTTATGTTATATTATAAGCAAACAGAGCAGACCCTGATCAGACGGCTCCTGTAGGAGCCGTCTGATCTGGGTCTACTCAGTTTGCAAGACATATTTTTCAGTTAAGGGCTAAAGCAGGGAGACATGTTAGAAAATGTTTGACATCATCTTGCTGTCATGTTGGCCTTTTACTACTTTCTTCATATAAACCTCTTTTCACGCATCTTCGAACAGAGTAGACCCAGATCAGACGGCTCCAATAGGAGCCATCTGATCAGGGTCTGCTCTGTTTGCTAATGGAATTTGGTAGTTCTGTTTCTTTACTTTCTAAAATAACTATAATATTCCGCCTTTCAGTATAACTATTTTGTCCTTGAATATCAGTAGGTATTGAAATTTGGAATGAATATAGTACAGGGAAAGGGTTAAATGTTTTAGTCATGTGGATAATTCTTGTCAGCAATTACATCAATTGAATCATGATTATGGTGCATAGAGAGGAAAGGTAACGAGTACTGGTATCACAGAGCTACAGATAAAACGTGCCTACCTTAACCCTTTCCTCCATAAATACGCCTTTCTACGCCTCGGTAAAAGTCACTTTTTGAAACCATTGTGATACACAGAACATTTGCTGCTATAGGAGCAAATGCTCTATTTATCACAATTGTTTCAGGACTACAAAATTCTAAAAAAAAAATCCTTTTCTCTAGTTAATGCTCCTTTTCGGTAGATTCATTCAAAGAGATTGGATCTAAAAATAGCCTATGGAGGAATGGGTTAATACTAAAATCATCATTTCTTCACCAAACCCTATACTGTGACCACTCATTAGAAATATCTCTTTGAGACGATTCTAATGAGTGGTCACAGTATAGGGTATGGTGAAAAAAAAATTGGTTTTTTTTTAAATTTACGCATCTTATCTAGCCCTCTGTGGTATATTGGATGTAATATGATGATTTCTCCCTTTGCGTGCTTACGTCTGCAAAATTTGTCGTCTGCTGCAATTTGGTTAAGAGTATTTAAAAAATTTCCCCATCGTTTTTTCAAAATCCGTGATCGTTGCGTAAAACATTTTAGATACTTGATAGAATATCAAGTAAATATGTATCATATCTCAATATATATATATGGATCTAAACTATTTGCATTGGTAATCCCGAATTCACTGCCTGCATGACAAGAACGTTATTCAGCAGGAATTAGAAATCAAAATATTGATATTATATTCTTCATAAATTATGTTGTAGGTCGAGATTATCGGATCACAGTATAGTTTTGTATGCACAGTATTCTGGCTTTTGAATTATCTGGGTTGTTTTGGCAGAATTTCAAAAACATTTTCACTTTTTAAATTCAGATAAAATGCCAACGTTTTGCTTTTGAAATCTTGATATTATTATGCATTTGGAGTTTTCAATCCCCACCTGTGATTGATATCAGCTATTCACTAGACATGCTTGGGGTGAAGGTTGATATTTAAATAGTTTAATTTATGCACTAATCTGTGCCTAGTTAGCGTATCATATATCGAGGTTTCAACCTGTAATATCCTAATAACATTTGATTACATAGAAAAGTCAAAGAGATTATCCCTTTCCTTCCATCAATATTCATTTTAATGCCTTTTGCAAGCAAAGTAGACCAAGATCGGATATCTCCAGTAGAAGCTGTCTGATCAGGATTTGCTCTGTTTGCTAAAGGAATAATATACATGTAGATCTGATTCTGCAGCTTTTGCCATGACTGAAAATTCTTGTGTTCATATGCCATTATAAACATTAACCCTTTCCCTCATATAAACGTGTTTTCACGCATTTGCAAACAGAGAAGACCCAGATCAGATGGCTCCTAGAGGGTCTGCTCTGTTTACCAATAGAATTTGATAGATCTGTTTCTTTTCAGTTTCTTAAATGGCAACAATGTTCCACCTTCCATATTTCATTATAACTGTTATGTCCATGAAGATTCAGTAGGTATTGAAATTTGTAACAGACATAGAACAGGGAAAGGGTTAAAGTAATTAACCTTTTCCCTGTTCAATATTCATGTAAGAAATAATGTCATCATGAATATTTATTAGCTGATTTTATAAAGTAAACTGTTCATGGGAACTTTTTGCTTTGACAAAAACTGTAGAATCAGATCTATATCATGTCAAAAGCAAACAGAGCAGACCCTGATCACACGGCTCCTTTAGGATCTACTCTGTTTGCAAATGTGTGAACAGGCATTTAAATATGAGGGAAAGGGGTAAACATTAATGTAAAAATGATTCTCTGTTTAACCCTTTTATCCTTAAGCCTTTCTATGCCTCTGTAAGTCACTTCTTGAAACCATTGTGATAAATAGAGCTCTTACAAACTAGAATCAGATTTATATCTTGTCAAAAGCAAACAGAGCAGACCCTGATCAGACAACTACTATTTGCGAAAGATCTGTTTCTGTACTTTCTAGAATGGTTACAATTTTCCATATTTCGTTATAAACTATTTCGTACATGAATATTCAGTAGGTATTTAACCCATTCCCTCGTGTTGACGACTGTAAAAGTCACTTTGTGAAACCATTGTGATAAATAGAGCATTTGCTCCTATAGGAGCAAATGCTCTATTTATCACAATGGTTTCAAACTACAAATTTCTAAAAAAAAATCCTTTTCTCTAGTTAATGCTCCTTTTGGGTAGATTTATTCAAAGAGGTTGTATCTAATAATAGCCTATGAGGTAATGGGTTAAATTTGGAATTAAGATAGAACAGGGAAAGAGTTAGATTTGCCAGTGCAGAGCTGAAGCTTAACCGTTGACCTCATGCATAATTAAAACTTGCTGCTCCCTTTCTGAATATTGTTGAAACCAAAAAGTGTATCAAATCTTTTCACTGCAGGAAAAAAAAAAACAACTAAAATTGCAGACTGATCAAAAGGCTCCGTTAGAAGCCCCCTTTGATTGGGTCAATACTGTTTGCAAAGGTCATACATGTCTTTGGTTCCAACATTTTACTGGTTAAACAGTTATGGACCTCCTCACTTTGAAAGTTCAGCATTTAAAAGGTTACAAGTAAATGAAGCCTCCCACCCATTATAATGGCCCTCTTGTCCTAGGCAAATGTCTGCTTGTTTAGCTCTTGAGAAAATCACAGCAGACATTTACTTGCCATGATTGCATGTATACACAGGATGATTTGAACCAGTTGTCTTCAGAATGTACCGTAATTACTCTTAACCCTTTCCCTCATATAAACCTGTTTTCACGCAAATGCAAACAGAGTAGACCCAGATCAGACGGCTCCTAGAGGAGCCGTCTGATCAGGGTCTGCTCTGTTTGCTCATAGGATTTGATAGATCTGGGGTTTTTTCTTTCTAAAATATCTACAATGTCTATAACCTTCCTTATTTCATTATAATTATTTTGTCCATGAATAGTCAGTAGGTGTTGAAATTTGGAATAAACATAAAAACAGGGAAAGGGTTAAAACCACGAGAAACTTTGGCAAATTTTGCAGACTCCAATCATTACTTTTGTCCTGCATTAACCAACCACCTGCTTTTAAAGACTCCTAATGCTCAAGACACTTAAGACAGGTTCTACTGCACAGTAAAACCTCTCTAACGCAACCAGCAAAAAGGGGCATAATTCACAGTGGCAAAGGCAGGTGGCTTGCTTAATGCAGGATGAAAGTTATGCAGAAAGCTTCTGTAGGAGCTTTCTGCATAACTTCCGTCCTGCATTATGCAACTACCTGCTTATAAAGACAGTCATGTTTATTCATTTAAGGGTCGCATTAGAGGGGTTTTACTGTACTTCCAAGTTATCAAAATTGTCCTAAATTGACTTATTCAGCTTTACAAACCCATTGAGGGGAGATGTCCAAAACCTTAGAGTAGCCAGGGTAGCCTACAGGCATTCTCACTCTATGAATGTAGAAAACTATTGTATTTCAAGGCCTAAGATCTCTGTTTGTCATTATTATTTAATATTCCTCTGGAAATTTTATTTTGATTTGACACTATCGTTATCCCTTTCCCTGTTCTATGTTTATTCCAAATTTCAATACCTACTGAATATTCATGGACAAATTAGTTATAATGAAATATGGAAGACAGAACATTGTAGCCATTTTAGAGACTAAAGAAAAAGATCTATCAAATCCCATTAGCAAACAGAGCAGACCCTGATCAGAAGGTTCTTATAGGAGCCGTCTGATCTTGGTCTACTCTGTTTCCAGATGCATGAAAAGGCATTTACATGAGGGAAATGGTTAAACACCTATAGGCCATTCAACTTTGAATATTCAGTATTCAAAGTTGGACATTTTCTGATTTTTCTGTAATTATCCCTTAATTCCCTGTTCTATGTTTATTCCAAATTTCAATACTTGCTAAATATTCATGGACAAAATACTGAAGGTGGGACATTGTAATCATTTTAGAAAGTAAAGAATTCCACTAACAAACAGAGCAGACCCTGAACAGATGACTCCTATAGGAGCTGTCTGATCTAGGTCTACTCTGTTTTCAAATGCGTGAAAACATGTTTATAGGGAAATGGTTAACTGATGAACCATTATAATTTGAATATTTAGCATTAAAATTGTTTTAGTATACAAATAATATCTGTATTTCTTTTTTCCAGAAATTATCACCACCTCTTCATGGCGTGCTGGACAAGAGTTGATTCTTCGTGAGTTAGGTCCGGTCAAGACGAAGAAATCTAGCCGTAGTCGGGAAAGAGACCCCTACAATGGTAAGCCTCCGATTTGAAGATGTTATTCTGGTGGACATTGAAATACGCAGTACAGTTAACCATATTACATGAATATAGGAGGAATCAGTCTATGAATTTAAGCAGTCATGTGTGATACCTTTAGTTTTATCCTACTTCTTAGGCCGCTTTTAAAGGACAGAAACATGCGCAGATATATTTTTCAGATTTAATTTAAATTAATCTTGAATTTGCCTAAAGAAATGATAACATGCTTACCTGAACCCTAAATGATTTGAATGTAGAGTAGGGCAGATATTCATAATATAATTCATGTGTAAAGAAAACAGTTTTTTATTACATGCGATTATATTATGATAATTCAAGTACATGACATCTATTCAAAAACAAAATGTAGGTTGTGCTGAAGGATTTAAGCCTCTAGAAGTAGAAAATGAGATAACTTACATTCACAGACAATGTAGACCCAGATCAAAGGGCTTCTATATGAACCTCTGATGCACTATTTGCCATTCAAAATTATTTTCATAAAACATTTACCCTTTCATATTTACCCATGCCATTCCCTCATAGGTTATTTTTATCACAATGGTTTCAAAAAGTGACTTTTACATAGGTTTCAGAAGGTGTCAATACTTGAATATTCATTGAGTAAAGGGTTAAATGACAGCATATTTCATCACACCCTCACAGGTGCACATAGGTAAAATGGTGAATTCAACATGTTTATTGAGCAAAAACATGCATTGAATGGTCTGTAGTTTACTTGGGTTAAACGGGTTGACATTTTGAATTGGCAGAAAGGAATGTATGGGCATATAGGCCCAGATCAGAGAGCTCCTACAAGAATCCTAATCAAGGTCCATATGAGCCGTATGATCTGGGTCTTCTCTGTTTGCACAGGTATGAAAAGGTGTTTGTATGAAGGAAAGGTACAAGAGAGGATACTATTTGACAAAAGAACAATAATTCATCATTTCACCATAATTTCTAACCATTGACAGATATTTAACCCATTACCTCACTCATAGGCTATTTTTAGATCCAACCACTTTGAATAAATCTACCAAAAAGGAGCATTAACTAGAGAAAGGGAACATTTTAGAATTTTGTAGTTTGAAACCATTGTGATAAATAGAGCATTTGCTCCTATAGGAGCAAAAGCTCTATTTATCACAATGGTTTCAACAGGTGACTTTTTCAGAGGGGTCAAAGGCGGCACTATGATGAAATGGGTTAAAGTGGAATGGCCGGCCTATCATTGCTTGATGATAAGAGTCCATTAATTATAAAAGGCATGAAGTTGCTAGAGGATTTTGAATAACTAATACTGCAGATGATTTCCTACACTGTTTGCAAAACCAGGTGCTCTTATTTCCTGCATTCAAAGGGATTAACTCATTCCCTCCTAGACTATTTTAGACCCAACCTCTTTGAATAAAAGGAGCATTAACTTTAGAAAAGGAGTATTTTAGAATTGTGCGGTTTTGAAACCATTGTGATAAATAGAGCATTTGCTCCATAGGAGCAAATGCTCTATTTATCACAGTGGTTTCAATAAATGCGGTTTACAGAGGCACAAAAAGGCGTCAGTAGGAGGGAATGAGTTAACCCTTTCCCTCATATACAACCTTTTCATGCCTTTGCAAGCAGAGTAGATCCAGATCAGATGGCTCCCATAGGAGCCATCTGAAAAGAGTCTGCTCTCTATTTGCTTTTAACATGATATAGATCTGATTCTACAAATCTTGTCAGGGGAAAAAAAAAAAAATCGTGCGAAAAGTTTACATCTTATAAAAATTCATTTAATAAATGTTCCTGATGATTTCTTACATGAATATTTGACAGGGAAAGGGTTAAGCCCCATACAGCCGCAACAAGGAAAGCACATACTGTTGTGTTCGATGAATGTATAATATGAATCAATGATAATGTTCAAGTGAAAGTTGTAATTTATTTTCTTGTTACTTTTGTTAAAGTGAAATGTTATCAGTACATTTGACCTGGACATCAAACATAATAAGAAAATCCTAATCTTATAGTGATTTGGCCCATCCTTTTGTTGTCTAGGATAAATTAGATTTTATTCCTACATTAATCTAAATATATTATCAGAGTCATCAGACAAACTTATCCCTTTACTCCATGAATATTCATGTTAGAAATAATGACATCATGAATATTAATTACATTAACTGTTGTATTAGCACATGGACGTGTTAAGTTTTGGCCATGGCAGAAACTGCAGAATCACATCTTTATTATATCATATGCAAACAGAGCAGACCCTGATCAGACGGCTCCTATAGGAGCCGTCTTATCTGGGTCTACTCTGTTTGCAAAGGGATGGAAAGGTATATTTATGGAGTAATGGGTTAACCCTTTCCCTGTTCTATATTTAGGCCAATGTTCAATACCTACTGAATATTCATTAACAAAATAGTTATAAAGAATTCTTGAAGGTGGAACATTGTAGACATTTTAGAAAGTAAAGAAACAGATCTATCAAATTCTAATAGCAAACAGAGTAGACCCTGATCAGATGGCTCCTCTAAGAGCCATCTGATCTGGGTCTACTGTTTGCAAATGCGTGAAAACACGTTTATATGAGGGAAAGGGTTAAGCAACTAGTGTAGACCTAGATCAGACTGGATCTAAAGGAATAGTTTGATCGTAGTATTTCGCTGCTCTATTTGTTCCATGTATAACCCAGTACTGCATGAATATTCATGTAAGAAACAGTGACACCATGAATATTAATTAGATTATTTTTTTTATAATGGCCCATTTTTTGGCTGTGGCAGAAAATGTAGAATCATATCTATATTATTTAATAAGCAAACGGAGCAGACCCAGATCAGATAGCTCCTATAGGAGCTGTCTGATCTGGGTCTACTCTGTTTGCAAGGGTGGAGAGCCAAGACTTGTTGTCTTGATATTTTGGGTAAAGTTGGTAAATAGTCTGAAGTCATGAATAAAATATTGAAACCTTTGAATGCCGATCTTTCAAAGTTGAATAATAAATTGTTATTTAACGTCATTTCCTTCATAATTATATAAACACCTTTTCATACCTTTTCAAGCAGAGTAGACCCTGATAAGACAGCTCCTGTAGGAGCCAATGACCATCTTATCAGGGCTTGGCTCTACTTGTTTACGAAATAATATAGATCAGATCATACAGGTTTTGTCTAAAAATTAAAGGTGATGAATATGCATGAAGCGATCAATTCATGTTTAACCCATTCCCTCATGCTATTTTTAGACCCAACCTCTTTGAATAAATGTACTGAAAAGGAGCATTAACTAGAGAAAAGGAAAATTTTAGAATTTTGTAGTTTGAAACAATTGTGATAAATAGAACATTTGCTCCTATGGAGTAAATGCTCTATTTATCACAATGGTTTCAAAAAGTGACTTTTACAGAGGCGTAGAAAGGCGTATTTATGGAGAAAAGGGTTGAATGTACATTAGGAAAAGGATTAACCCTTTCCCAATAACAATACATGTATTCAGTATTGAAATTTAGAATAAATATAGAACAGATATAGGGTTAACCACTAACATACAAAGAGTTCAGATGGCATGTACATGTTGTGTATTTCACAATGGGTATGACTCCTTGAGCCCTTTAACCCTTTCCCTCATATGAACGTGTTAACACATTTGCAAACAGAGAAGACCCAGATCAGACGGCTCCTAGAGGAGCCGTCTGATCAGGGTCTGCTCTGTTTGCTAATAGAATTTATTAGATCTGTTTCTTTGCTTTCTAAAATGTCTACAATGTTCCACCTTCCATATTTCTTTATAACTATTTTGTTAATGTATATTCAGTAGGTATTAAAAGTTTGCCTAAATACAGAACAGGGAAAGGGTTAAATGGCTTTTTCCTTCATATAAACACTTTTTGCAGGAGCTATCTGATCAGGGTCTGCTCTCTTTGCTTATGACATGATATATATCTAAATCTTCAGTTTATGTCAAGGCCAAAAATTCCCTTGAAAATCTTGTCATTATTTATTTCATTTATATTGAACAGGGTTAATAGTTGTCAACAAAAATTGTTGTCTGCAAAACTAATGTTCTCATTATAAATTTATGTTCTGATGATATACCAAGTTATTCAGTGTCTCATCTGAATTGGGTGCCATACAAAATGTTAAATTACACAACACTGGAACCCTCATCCACTTTTTAAAATGTTAATGAAATAATTTGGCAGTATGTTTTTATTCCTTGAAAATGCATCAAGATATACATAGAAATCAAATTTAGAATGGCATGTATATAACATGTTTACAATTTTTTGCCATGGGTATAGTCCACTTGAGCTAATTTTTATTGTGTGTATATGTAATTTATAACGGTCATCAAATTGTCACCTTGATAAGAGAGACTGTGAAAACAGCTATAAACACTTTGAATGTGTCCCGGGAATAAGTGTACTGGCATTAACAAACAGTGTAGACCCAGATCAGAGGGCTCCTAGAGTCTGGGTCTGCAACGCTAGCGGTTTTAAACCTTTCATACTGCATTAACTGAATAGTTTAACACTGATAGATCATTCCATTTTGTACATTCAGCATTCAAAAAGGGTTGGAACCTTTTGCTTACTGAAGTGTTCATAGTGGAGCGAGGTATCATTCTTCAACAGTAGAGTTTATTTAGCCCTTCGCTTGCTATTCACGTCAATATACCTACCTGTAAATAGTGAAGACCCAGATGAGACAGCTCCTGCAGGAGCTGTCTCATCAGGGTCTGCACTATTTACAAGTTGATTGTGCAACCAGTGCACTCCACAGCAGTGATTGCACAGCGAAATACTTGTACACAGTGAAGATACATGTATATGTAATTATACAACAGGGCATGGGTAAAGAAGGAGAAATGTATTTTAAAATTCAGCAAGCGATGGGTTAGTATAATTATTGTACATGTTGCTGAAAAGAATAAAGAATGGCAAACAGTGCAGAATGTGGACAGTGATAACCCAGGGAAATCCTGTGATCTGGATCTAAACTGTTTGTCATTTACCAGTGAACTTGTTCCAGTTTGTGATAACGTTTATCAATAGTTTAGATCCAGATATCTCACCTATTTACTGCTAAAGAGTCAGAGCTGACATAATTCTATATAAACAAACAGCAGACCCTGATCAGACAACTCTTACAGGATCTGGGTCGGCTCTGTTTACAAAGGCATGAAAAAGTGTCTGAATGAAGGAAATGCTTAACACTTTACTCTATAAATACACTTTTCTACACCTTTGCAAACAGAATAGACCCAGATCAGATGGCTCCTATAGGAACTGTCTGATCTGGGTCTGCTGTGTTTGCTTATGGTATAAATAGATGCTTATAAATAGTTTAGATAATTATGATCTTCAAGTTTCTGTCATGATCAAAAAGATCTGTGTCCATGTACTATTATAACAACTATTCTAATTAATATTCATAATACCATTGTTTTGTTTATGAATATTCATGGGAGAAATAATGATATCATGATTATCAATTAGCTGGGAAGTTTTTCTATATGAACACACTTTTGTTTTTATCCATAACAGTTAGATGTCGATGCAGTGTCATATATGGTTACAAATCTAGACAAACAGACAGACAGGCTCATATACCAAATAACTGCCATTCTAGCAGCTATGTAAAGTTGACCATTATCTGGCTTAACCCTTTCCCTCATGTAAACATGTTTTCACGCATTTGCAAACAGAGTAGACCCAGATCAGACGGCTCCTAGAGGAGCCGTCTGATCAGGGTCTGCTCTGTTTGCTAATAGAATTTGATTGATCTGTTTCTTTGCTTTCTAAAATGTCTACAATGTTCCACCTTCCATATTTCTTTATAACTATTTTGTTAATGAATATTCAGTAGGTATTAAAATTTGGAATAAACATAGAACAGGGGAAGGGTTAAATAAAGGTGGTCTATGAAAAGAATTAATGTCTACTACAGTGAAACCTCGGAAATCCGGACCAAATGAAAAGTTCGGATTTCTGAGGATTTCGGATTTCTGAGGTTTCTCATATAGTTAAATGTTTCGACCACAATTATGCTCTCTAAGTAAGGTTGATGTGATCAAAATGTTGATTGCTGATATTGCATGACATTAAAGGGTAGATTTTGCTCACAAAGTATTTGCAATGGACTTGTTTCTTTAAAGCTTTCTACTTTGAAGAAGCAACGCCAATGTAAATAATAGTTGAACTGAACTTTAATGTCAAGGGTTAAGTCAACCCGTCTACGCTTACTCGGCGGTTCAGACATGATCGTGATCTTAACTAGAACTTTTCTTTACGATGTAGAATATAGCCTAGAATGAGCGAGAATGGTGAACAATTTGAGAAACTGCATCATTTATTACATTTGGAACAATTAGGGATTACTCGCGACCTTAGTTTGCAAAATTACCAAACGAGATTAAAGATTTTTTTTGTCAGTCAGCCCACCGTGTGTAAAACAAAAGTCGCCGCACAAAAGAGATCGCTCTTTATTCCACAAAATTAGGACATAATTTGGACATTAAAGAGGTCGTACTACTGCAGTCGATCGCCACGGCCCGTCTTTTAATCCATTTAAATCAACAGCCGCATCAAACACCTAATGATTCTTCGAAGATGATTTGGGCTTAAACAAACACCAGTTGACACGACTACCGCACACGCTTTATCGTGTGTATGTACCGTGTAGAGCTGTGGTAACATAGCCGCTAAAAATAGACGCGCGTGCCAGCCCAAACATTCTCAGGTACAGTAAGGGTTCGGAATTCCGGGTTACATTTAGGCGCAATTAAACAATTTCGGACGAAAAAATCGTTCGGAATTCGGAATTCTGAGTTTCCGGATTTCTGAAACTTTCCCGTAGTTAAAATAAGAAGAAAAAAAATCGGGACCAAACGGAACGTTCGGAATTCCGCGGATTTCAGGCATTTATTAAATTAAATCAGTCTCAAACCTTTATTTTACAGATGCTGGTCGAGATGGCATGGACAGCCCTATGGAGGATCGCCCAGAAGTCCTTGGTGAGGAGGAGTACACATTGATGGGCGCAACAGCAGCAGAGATTCAGCACCACAAAAACTTGTCTGAGGAAGCCCGCAAAGTCTACAATGATCTGCAGTTGGACGATGAAGGACATGAAGATGGGAAGAAAAAATATGGCGATAAAAAATGGAAAGCTCCAACGAAACGTAAAGCACCCAAACAAGCAGGTGAGTGAGAAAAAAAACCATGTCCAGTTTTAAACCTTTCCCTCATATTAACGCTTTTTCAAGCATTTGAAAAAATAGTAGACCCAGATCAGACGGCTCCTATAGGAGTTTCTAATGGAATTTGAAAGATCTGTTTCTTTACTTTCTAAAAACCATATATTTTAAATTCTGTTGGCAAACAGAGCAGACCCTGATGAACAAATCCTCTTTGAACAAATCTACCGAAAAGGAGCATTTACTACTAAAAAGGAAAATTTTAGAATTGTGTAGTGTTGAAACCATTGTGAAAAATAGAGCTTTTGCTCCATAGGAGCAAATGCTCTATTTATCACAATGGTTTCACAAAGTGACTTTTACAGAAGCGTCAAAAGGCGTCTATATGCGGGAATGAGTTAAATAACCCTTTCCCTGTTCTATGTTTATTCCAAATTTCAATACCTACTGAATATTCATGGACCAACTAGTTATAATGAAATATGGGAGGTGGAACATTGTAGCCATTTTAGAAGGTGAAGAAATTGATCTATCAAATTCTATTGGCAGAGCAGACTTAGATGCTCCTATAGCAGACGTCTGATCTTGGTCTACTGTTTTCAAATGCATAAAAATGCGTTTATATTAAGGAACAGTTCTATCAGGGTCTTCACTATTTGTTAATGACATTGATATCATAGGAAAGATACCAAAATTGTAGACAAATGATGGACTTGCACACACCTTTGAAGAGTGGAGACTGGGTGTCCTACAATATGCCATTTAATTTTGTTACTGTACATAGGGTGGATACGGTATAGGTATTTAGAATTAGAAGTATCAATTTCACATAGGGGCTCTGACAGTATTCTCATACTGAATTACCAATTTAAATTACATTTGTCTCAAATTTAGAAATTATTCTTGCAATCTTTGGCCTTTCTGGTACTCTCTTCATGTATTACATTTACTAACATCTATCCATACAAGTAACCGGCTATTTTATGTGGATCAACACAGCAAATGGTTGAAATAGATCATTTTCAAATAATTTGGCTGTGTTGAAAAATATTTGATATTTTGTACCCGAACAGAAAACATACCATTTTCACCAGTTTTAAAGAGTGTCACAAAAACTTGCCATTTAATTTTGTTACTGTAGATAAATGTATTTTTTGTGGGTATTATATTATATCACTGGCGACAAATGTTTTTCAGAATTTGACAAACAGCAAGCAAGCAGTGCCAAACAGCGGCACTATGATCAGGAACAGATACGTCGCTATATGCAGAAACAGAAAGCTGAACGGTTGAAACAACACAAAGATGCAGAGCAAAAAATGAAGGAGGAGGAGCTAGCACGCCGGCGCCATCTGGAGGAGTTGTACAACAAGCAGAAGCAGGCATCAATAACATCTGCTGCAGTGGGAAGGAAGGAGCGAGCGAAGAGTCGACAGAACTTCGAGTCTATGCCAACCATGTCAGTAGGGGAACTTCCGAGGCATCATCCATTCCATTCTGGGACAGGCCGCCTCATGGTAAAGAATGAAATTAACTCTTTTACTTCATATAAACGCATTTGCAAACAGAGTAGACCCAGATCAGATGGCTCCTGTAGGAGCCATCTGATCAGGGTCTGCTCTGTTTGCTTATGACAATAAATATTCATGATGTCATTTTTTCTTATATGAATATTGAACAGGGAAAGGGTTAACCCTTTACCTCATAATCCTACCTTTTTATACCAATTGGCAAATTGTATAGACCAACATTAACCCTTTCCTCGATGAATATTCATGTGAGAAATAATGATGTCAGGAATATTAATTAGATCAAATTGTTATAATAGCACATGGACACATGAATTTTTGGCCAAAGCAGAAACAGTAGAATCATATCTCTATTATATCGTATGCAAACAGAGCAGACCCAGATAAGACTGCTCCTATAGATGGCTCCTATAGGAGCCGTCTGATCTGGGTCTACTCTGTTTAGGCGTATTTGTGGAGTGAAGGGTTAAAGGGCTACTGGAAGAGCTGTCTGATCAGGGTCTGCTGTGCTTATTTAACCCTTTACTCCATGAATATTCATGTATGAAGTAATAACATCATGAATATTAATTAGATTATTTGTTATAATTGCACATGAACAAGGGAATTTGGGCCAAAGTAGAAACTAGAATCATATCTACATTATCTCATAAGCAAACAGAGCAGAGCTCCCACAGGAGCCATCTAATCTGGGTCTACTCTGTTTGCAAAGGTGTAGAAATGTGTATTTATGGAGTAAAAGGGTTTTATCACATAACCTTCATGTGTTTAATATAGCCTTCACGTATTTCTCTATATTACACATGCTAGATAAAGGCTGTAGTGTCATGTAGAAGCACAACGACATTGGTAAATTCTATTTTGTTTGAATTACTCACCAGGATCTATAGTGTTGAAATTGATTACTAATATCAGAGCTACAGATAAAGGTGCATACTCAAATACTAAAATCATCATTTCTCTCCCAAACCCTATGTTATGATCACTTTTTAGAATCGTCTCAAAGAGACGATTCTAAAGAGTGGTCATAACATAGGGTTTGGGGGAGAAATAAGGAAGTTATTCTTGAAAATGTTTTACGCATCTTATCTGGCTCTGTAATATGATTATTGCTGTTGTCTGTCTGTAAAAAAATGCTTCATTGTTTTCTTTCAGGTCAGTTCTGACTCAGAAAATAAGGAAAATCGCCATGGCGACGAAGACATGGATGTTAGTGACAGTAGCTCAACAATAACAGGGGACGGATCTTTGGATGAATTAACGCCAACTGGGACACCACGAAGGTACAGATTCCATTTTATTCCAATCCATCTTAACCCTTTCCCTCAATTGAATTGTATAATATTGCATCAACGAGGGAATTTTTTACCGTAGAAACAAACGCTCTTTTTATCACAATGATTTCAAAACTACACAGGTAATGGGTTAAAGTGAAAATCCCTAATACATTGCCAAATTACATCGGATCTCCGGTAAACGTTTTGTCTTCTTCGGCATTTATTCCATTGATTTTCTTGTAATATGCATTTCAGCATATAAAACACACGATTGATGTAATTTTTTGGCCATTCCACATACTTACTAATTACTTCAAACTTGGCATGCATGTGCAACTTATGGAAGCAAACATTTATAAGGGTTGACTTATCGAGGTCAATGTCAAAGGTCATATCGGGGGCATAGTGTTTCATAAATATATTTTGTTAAAACATGTTGCTATTAGAGACTATCAGTTTAAGTTGCATTGTAAAATCCTGCAAATGTGGATTAGTGTCATTGGTAAATACCCCCATCACTGGGTTACCTTCATACCTACCACTCCTAATGACTGTGGATATTTTTTCTTTTGCTTCAACTGATTTTACTTCAATGTATTTTCAGAGCCAAAATTGATGCTGAGTTGCCATCAACGAAACAGAGTGTGCTAAATAAGGCAAGCAAACAAAAGACTGGCACTAAGCCTTTAGAGAATTCATCAAACATTAAGACAATTGGTGATTTCTCATTTAACGTGACTGGAGTAATGTCAAAATTTTCTCAAGCTCTGCATGAGAAATTGAATGAAGAACCAGTGTCTTTAGATTCTCGAGGTGCATACGGAGGTTCGAATCATCAGGATAACTTCCGAAGTTTGCCGGCAGACTTGAACAGGAATGAAGGTACAACGATCAGTCGCGCAGACAGAATTCAGGCGATAAAGGAAACTGCAGCCACACTGCAGAATAGGCTGAAACAAGAGGCCATGAAAATTCAGGCCCAGAATACAAACTTCAAACCCTCAGAAAGTAAGTGAAATGACAAAAACTTTTCTTCAAAAGTGGTTTTTATATGGTTAATTCAATTACTAGATAAAAGCATGGTTAAATTGATTTCTTGAAAAACGGAATACTGAATCCTTTACCAGAAAAAAACACTTTTAACCCATTCCTAGACTATTTTTAGGCACAACCTCTTTGAATTAATCTACCGAAAAGGAGCATTAACTAGAGAAATGGAAACATTTAGAATTGTGTAGTTTTTAAACTATTGTGATAAATAGAGCATTTGCTCCTATGGAGCAAACGCTCTATTTATCACAATGGTTTCTAAATATGACTTTTACAGAGGCGCCAAAATGCGTCACTAGGAGGGAATGTGTTAACCCTTTACTCCATAAATACGCCTTTCTACGCCTTTGCAAACAGAGTAGACCCAGAGGAGCCGTCTGATCAGGGTCAGCTCTGTTTGCTTATGATATAATATAGATATGATTCTATAGTTTCTGCTATGGCTTAAAATTCATGTGTCCATGTGCTATTATAACAAATTAATCTAATTAATATTCACATGACATCATTATTTCTTACGTGAATATTAATGGAAAAAAGGGTTAAATGTCTTTGAAAACAGAGTAGACCATGTTAACCCCTTCTCTGTTGCATATTCATGTAAGAAATAATGATAACAGAAATATTTATTAGCTCAATTTTTACACATGTAATGTAAATTTTTCAAGGAAAGTTTTTGATTAGACAAAAATTATACAAACAGATCTATATCTTGTCAAAAGCAAACAGGGCAGATCCTGATCAGACCAATTCTACAGGAGTTGTCTGATCTGGGTCTACTCGCTTTGCAAATGTGTGAAAATGTGTTTATATGGAGGAAAGGGTTAATGAATATTTATGCAGTAATACATTGTTACATAAAGATTCATGAGTTAACCCTTTCCTCCATAAATATGCCTTTCTACACCTCTGTAGAAACCATTGTGATAAATAGAGCATTTGCTGCTATAGGAGCAAATGCTCTGTTTATTGCAATGGTTTCAAACTACTAAATTCTAAATTTGTCCTTTTCTCTAGTTAATGCTCCTTTTCAGTACATTTATTTATCACAATGGTTTCAAACTACTAAATTCTAAAATTGTCCTTTTCTATAGTTAATACTCCTTTTCGGTACATTTATTCAAAGAGTTTCGATAAAAAAAATAGTCTATGAGGGAAAGGGTTATATGGTAAAGATGGACTGGAATAAATTTGAGTCTGTACCTTCATGACATTCCAAATGTTTAGAACAGTGTCATGTCATACTTACCATAAATATTCCGACCCCACTGATGATAGAAACTGTAGAATCATATCATTAGCAAACAGAGCAGATCCTGGTCAGACTGCTCCTACAGGAGCTGTCTTATTTGGGTCTACTCCTGTTTGCAAAGGCGTAGAAAGGCGTATTTATGGAGTAAAGGGTTAACACATTCCCTCCTAGTGACGCATTTTGGCGCCTCTGTAAAAGTCATATTTAGAAACCATTGTGATAAATAGAGTGTTTGCTCCATAGGAGCAAATGCTCTATTTATCACAATAGTTTAAAAACTACGCAATTCTAAATGTTTCCATTTCTCTAGTTAATGCTCCTTTTTGGTAGATTAATTCAAAGAGGTTGTGCCTAAAAATATGCAGTAAAGGATTAAAGAAAAAAAAGTGCTACTCCCACACGAAAGTTTGATTTATAAGCTGTTTTATATTTCAGGCTATTAAGCAATTGTTGTCTGCAATTTTTTTTAAAAATTTATGTCACTTTAAAAATACAATCAAAGTGTCGAACTGTTTTGATCCTCCTGAGATCGATGAAGAGTAGCCCAGAGTCTGATCTGGATCCAAACTGGTTGCTTAAAGGTACTTAAAGATTGGTCGCTAGCAGGCAAAGAATCGACATATCTGGTACATTTATCGCAGGTCAATAATTTGTTTGTTTATGACTGTCACTTTACGATGGGTAGTTATTAACCTCAAACATGCTTTAACCCTTTCCTTGTTCTGTATTTTTTCCCAAATTTCATTACCTACTGAATATTCATGCATTAAAACTGTTATAGTGAAATATGGAAAGTGGAACATTGTAGCTATGAATTCCATTGGCAAACAGAGCAGACCCTGATCAAACGGCTCCCATAGGAGCCGTCTGATCTGGGTCTACTCTGTTTGCAAATGTGTGAAAAGGCAATAATATGAGGTAAAGGCTTAGCATTTTATGTGAATGCTACATTTCTCAATGATGATAAAAAGCAAGATCAGTCTGTTACGGCATCAAACAGTTTGGATCCTCATAAGATTGTATCTTAATTGTTTGCCAAGGTTATCAATAATTTGCTTATAGAGTTCCGAAGGTCAAAGAGACTTATCTGTCCCGCTTTGTTTACAGTGTAATTGCAGTACGCCCACTGGGAAAATGACTGTCATTATAATCAATAGCATGGAAATGCACAATGCATGTTGTTATTTTTAGCATCGTAATTTTCCAAGCTATGATGAGACCAGTGCATTTATTTACCGTTGATTCGTAATTTAAATTGCGTATTACTTCTCAATTCTTTACATGATAATCTCACCCTTGTACGCCTTTTGCAAACAGAGTAGACAGTTCAAGTTTACTTACTGAATTACACTAAGGATCTAATTCTAGAGTTTTTGCCATGACCAAAAAATCCTGTGTTCATATTATGCCATTTTCAAGTTGTCACTATTTCTTACATGAAGGTTAATCAGGTATAGGGTTAAAGTCATTTTAAATGCAATCAATTATCAGGGATCCAGATAAGATGCGTAAATTAAAACATTTTCAAGAAGAACGTCTTTATTTCTCCACCAAACCATATGTTTTGACCACTGATCAGGGTCTGCTCTGTTTGCTTCTGAAATTATAATAGCTCTGACTCAACAGTTTCTACCAATAACAAAACATCCTGTACACATATGCCATTTAACATTATAAAAATTCAGCCAATAAATATTCATGATGCCATTCCTTCTAACATGAATTTTTGGTGAAACTGTTAATGATCAACTATAACCCTTCATTTGATTATTTACGTTAGAGAAGGTTAATGTTAGTTACAAGCATATCTATTGATCAGAGGTCCAAATAAGATGCGTAAATTAAAAAAAATCAAGAATAACTTCTTTATTTCTCCACCAAACCCTACGTTAAGACCACATTTTAGAATCATCTCAAAGAGACGAGTCTAAAGAGTGGTCACAACATAGAGTTTAGTGGAGAAATGATGATTTTAGTATTTGAGTACGCACCTTTATCTGTAGCTCTGTATTTTAGTATTTGAGTACGCACCTTTATCTGTAGCTCTGTATTTTAGTATTTGAGTACGCACCTTTATCTGTAGCTCTGTATTTTAGTATTTGAATATGCACCTTTATCTGTAGCTCTGTATTTTAGTATTTGAGTACGCACCTTTATCTGTAGCTCTGTATTTTAGTATTTGAGTACGCACTTTTATCTGCTGCTCTGTATTTTAGTATTTGAGTACGCACCTTTATCTGCTGCTCTGTATTTTAGTATTTGAGTACGCACCTTTATCTGTAGCTCTGTATTTTAGTATTTGAGTGCGCACCTTTATCTGCTGCTCTGTATCATTGGTTTACAATTTTTGTTGTTTCTGCAGATGGTGCTACATCTCGTCCCAATGTGCGGTGGCAGGACCGGGAGCCAGCTGTGGACAGGGGAGATAACTTCATGACTCGTTATGAGAGAGTAACCGGTGCCAACGATGATTACACAGTCTTCAAAAATAATCTTCCAGGTAAGGCAGATGCAGCTGTACATGTTGATCTTGGTTGTTTTTAACAATGCTGAGACGTTGACTGAGCTATTGTGATAGTTGACTGAGCTATTGTGGCAGTTAGTTGACTGAGTTATTGCGGTAGTTAGTTGACTGAGCTATTGTGGCTGTTAAGTATAGGTATGCATACACCTTTTCACACCTTTACCTGATGGAGATGTCCTTTTGGAGCCATCTGATCAGAGTTTGCTCTGTATGCTTATGGAATTATATAAATCTGATTCTACAGAAGCTGCTTATGGAATTATATAGATCTGATTCTACAGAAGCTTGCTTATGGAATTATATAGATCTGATTCTACAGCTTCTGCAAAAGCCAAAAACTCAAATTAAGTGTTGATATATCATCATAAAAATTCAGCTAATTAATATTCATGTTGTCATTATTTCTTACATGAATATTCATGAGATAAAGGGTTAATATTTGTGTTATTTACACAGGTACACAGCCGGAGATGCGATGGGCAGAACCGGAACCTCTGAGGCCAACAGCCGCAGCTCCTGGTCAAGCTGTTTTAAACTCAGGAACTAAAAACTTTGATATAGGTGAGGATACAACGATAACGGAAACCTCAACATTCAGTGAGATTACGATGACAGATGAATCAGATAATGACGAATTTATGGATAAAAAGGTAAGCACTGGGTATATTGCTTAACCCATTACCTCATTGACTATTTTTAGACCCATTACCTCATAGGCTATTTTTAGATACAACCTCTTTGAATAAATCTACCAAAATGGAGTATTAACTAGAGAAAAGGAAAATTTGTAGTTTGAAACCATTTTGATAAATAGAGCATTTGCTCCTATAGGAGCAAATGCTCTATTTATCACAATGGTTTCACACATTGACTTCTACAGAGTCATCAAGTCGTCAATATGAGGGAATGGGTTAATTCTACTATCCTCTCAGCAATGACTATTGTAACATGTCTAGTTCTAGGACAGTAATGTAGGATGTAGCTTAACCCGTTACTCCATAAACGCGCTTTTCTATGCCATTGCAAACAGAGTAGATCCAGATCAGATGGCTCCTATAGGAGCTGTCTGATCAGAGTCTACGCCATTGGTTTGTGATGTAGATATGATCCTACAGTTTCTGCCATGGCCAAAACTTCTCAAGTCATGTGCTATCATAACAATTAAACTAATTGATACTCACGATATCTTTATTTCTTACATATTCATGGAGTAAAGGGTTAATGCAGGAGAAAATCATTAAGCAGCTACTGTTTGAATGCGGAAAATGATTGTACTAGCATTTGCCAGCAGTGTAGACGCAGATCAGAGGGCTCAGATCTTAGACGCCCTGTGTTCAACATGTTTATTGTTTGTCATTCAAAATCATTTAGCAAATTTAAGCTTTTCAAACTGAATGCGCTCCATGTATTGTACTCCATGTATAGTTAAACACTGACTGGCCTTTCCACTGTGAATATTTAGCCTTCAAAGGCTTAAAGACATCCTTATTTTTAAGTGGTTTCTATTAAGAGATTCTATATAGGACCTCTTAGATAAATGCCTTCTTACTGTCTTGTAGATTGGCTCTGGTCTTCAACAGAGAGATTTTCATGCTGGCAGAAAAGGGACTGATAAACCAGGAGCGCTCAACATTCCTCGGCCAACCCACACAGCGCCTAAAGTCGGCAACTCATGGGATGACCCCACGCCCGATGAATACAATGTGTTCAGTATATTTACAAGGCGGCAACAGGAACGAGGTTGGTACATTGAAATGTAAAAATGGACCGTGTTTTCGCCTCTGTTATGGTATTGTACCTAGCTCTCATATACTATTGTGTCAAGCTCTGTTATGATATTGTGCCTAGCTCTTGTATACTATTGTGTCAAGCTCTGTTGTGATATTTTATCAAGCTCTCTCTTGATATTGTGCCCAGATCTGCCGTACTCCAAGCTCTCTTACGATATTATGTCCAGCTCGCTTATAATCTCGTGTCAAGCTTTGTTATGAAATTGTGCCCATCTCTGTTATGATATTGTGCCTAGCTCTTCTTTGATATTGTGTGAAGCTCTCTTATGATATTGCTTCAAGCTCTCTTATAATATTTTGTCAAGCTCAGTTATGATATTGTGTCCAGGTCTATTATGATATTGTCACATAATTGTGTCAAGCTCTGTTATGGTATTATGGCCAGCTCTGTTATGATAATATGCCTAGCTTGTCAAGCTCTGTTATAATATTGTGCCCAGCTCTGTCATGAAATGTTGCCCAGCTCTTTTACAATATTGTGCCCAGCTCTATTACAATGTTGTGCCCAGCTCTATTACAATATAGTGCCCAGCTGTGTTATGATAATTGTGCCCAGCTCAATTGTGATATTGTGCCCAGCTCTGTTATGATATTATGCTCAGCTGAATTGTGATATTGTACCTAGCTCTGTTATGGTATGATATTATGCTCAGCTGAATTGTGATATTGTACCTAGCTCTGTTATGGTATGATATTGTGCTCAGCTGAATTGTGATATTGTACCTAGCTCTGTTATGGTATGGTATTGTGTTGAGCTCAGTTAAATTGATATTTTAAGATTATTGAATTGGGATAATCTGTGAGCCTCTGACAAGCAGTTGTATACTAAACCAAAGTATATTATCTTTTTGCTGATACAATAAATTTTGTATATTTCAGTGATACGTCCGGGACGAGAGCCCATGTTTCAGAGAAAGCCTGCTGAAGATGAGGCAGAAGTTCGATCCTCCCACCAGACAGCCCAGACCGCTGCGCCCCAGTCTGCACCAGCAGGGACCCAGAGAAGCCGGTCCCCAGGAGTTAGTCAGAGAGGGGAAGCTGTGTCATCAAGGAGAGTAGACAGTCCCTTTAGTCAAAAGTCAGAATCACTAGGCAGGCAGAGCCCAGTAGATAAACTCAGGTAGATTTTCTTAACCCTTTCCCTCATATAAAAGTTTTCATGCATTTGCAAACAGAGTAGACTCAGATCAGACGGCTCCTATAGGAGCCTTCTGATCAGGCTCTGCTCTGTTTGCTAATGGAATTTGTAATATCTGTTCCTTTGTTTTCTAAAATGGCTACAGTGTTCCTCCTTCCATATTTCATTATAACTTTCCTATGCCCACATACTAATCTAATTAATATTCATGATGTTATTATTTCTTACATGAATATTCATGGAGTAAAGGGTTAAAAGACATAATATTTTCAAGTGTTCATCCCTTTACCTAATGAATATTTATGTTAGATATAATGACATCTAAATAATAATCAGATGAATTTTGTATATGACGTCATGAACAATTGAAGATTTGGCGAGGGCAGAAACTTGAATCTGATCTAATGTTAGTTTATGAGCAAACAGAGCAGGCCCTGATCAGACAGCTTGTACATCTGGATGTACCCAATCTGCAGTTGTTAGTACCCTTATTGATAAATGTCTTGATGATAGACCAGGTTTGTTTCTGCACATCCTGTAGTTTCTCAGCCTTGTTTCTAAACTCTTATGAAATGTTGAGACTAATTGTCCCATGTGTCTGCTGTTACAGATCTCGGCAGAGCATGACCAGTGGCAGGTCAGTCGGAGACCAACTTCACAGCGATGAAGACACAATGGAAGAAGACGTCTCCTACACCCAGACTTTTGAAACGTAAGTGTCCTGGGTTGGTTGGTGCATGTGTTTATAGGTAGTTCCTGATTTATCAGTTACTGTACAGAGCTTTCAAGGATGTGGATGTGATTCATTCTTTTAACCCTTTCCCTGTTCTATGTTTACTTGAAATTTCAGTACCCACTGAATATTCATGGACAAAATAGCTGTAATGAAATATGGAAAGTGGGACATTGTAGCCATTAATGATTTTAGAAAGAAAAGAAACAGATTTATCAAATTCCATTAGCAAACAGAGCAGACACTGATCAGACGGCTCCAGTAGGAGCTATCTGATCTGGGTCTACTCTGTTTGCAAATGTGTGAAAACACATTTATATGAGGGAAAGGGTTAACCCTTTCCTTCAGATAGAAACTGTAGTCATTGGTAAAAACTGTAGTCAGATCATTTTATAATTTCATAAACGATCAGAACAGATCCTATTCAGACAGCTCCTATAGAAGTCGACTGATCTGGGTTTACACTGTTTGCAAATGTGTGAAAAAGCATTTGTATGAGGGAAAGGGGTTAACACAACTTTGTCCTCTAAATTGTAGTTACAACAATTTCGCTCTAAGCCTTCAGTTTCTTTTATTGATTGGCATTGTTTCAGAGAGGAGAAGTCTGCTCTCAAGTCCAAGACTGTCTCAGAAAAATTACCTCAGAGCCATAGAAGTTTGCCAGGGGCAGGTAAATCTCTGTCTAAAGCATCGGAGCGAGTGTCTCAACCACAGGATGACTCAAGTTATGATGAAGAAATGTCTCAGGTAAACCTTTAGTGAAGATAAGGAATGAATGATGGGTGGGGGGATTTTGATAGACTTTGATGTGAAAAGGGGTGGAGATGGGTTGGGGGGGGGGGTCCTCTGATCTAGTTCTTCACTCATTGTCTTCAAGATCCTTTAGTATTTTTAGCCCTTTACTCAATGAAATTTCATGTAAAAAATTAGGTATATGTGAATATTAATTAGCTTAATATTTAGCAGCAGTTTTGACCCTATATAATTCCCAAATCAAACAGATCAGACCCTTATCAAATGACTCCTACAGGAGCCGTCTGATATAGGACTACTCTGTTTGCAAAGGTGTATCTATGGAGTAAAGGGTTAATCTTTTCATACTGAATCAGTGAATATATACTCCATGTGTACTTTCTACACAGATCTTCAGTGTTTATAGGATTGAAATATGAAAATAAACAATTGAAAACAGGGGAAAAAATTATGATCTTATGAATTATTATTATGCCAAATGAATACTGGAAATTTTTGCCATGAGAGAAACTGTAGAATTGTATCTATGTAATTCAAAAAGCAAACAACAGACCCTAATCATACGTTTCCTACAGGAGCCATCTGATCAGGGTCTACTCTGTTTGTATAGGCATTAAAAGGTGCATTTCTTGAGTTAAAGGATTAGATAGCGCTTTCATTGCTTTATATTTGATATTCAGGATGAGCTTACCCCAAGAGCAGAGAGACTCCCATCTGAAGTCGATGCAACTGGCCCAGCACGGCTTTCGCCCAACTCTCTAGAGAGGAGGTTTTACACTGAGTTCCATAACCTTGAGAGTATGGAGATGTCGCTGAAGCAGTTGACAGGTGTTGAGAGAACGCGAGCTGTATCTATGGCACAGCAGGAAACAGTTTCCCTTGCTCAAATGCTTAAGGTAATATAATCTTAAGCAGGGATAATTTTGGACCTGATGGTCAGCGAGATTTTCTCCCATTAGTCCAATTTGCATGAGATTTCAGCAGGATAATGAGAAACATCTTAATGAAAAAGTTGTTTTAAAGTTTCTTAGTACACGCTGCAGACCATTCTCGACAATATAAAATAAAGTAATTATGGATCTTTAACCCTTTCCTTCGTATAAATGCCCTTTCACTCGTCTGCGAACTGAGTAGACCCAGATAAAGGTCTGCACTATTTGCTAATGGAATATGATAGATCTGTTTCTATAGTTTGATAAATAAAGAACAGGGAAAGGGTTAAAACAGCTTAATGCAGGAGCAAAGCAATGCAGAGCTCCCAAAGTAGGTTACTTTTATCCTGCATTAAGCTGCCACCTGCTTTTTACGGCAATGTTTATTCAGTAAGTGAATGTTGTTACAGTTTACCAAGCGAGGCACATATGGGTATATTAAATGATGGGCTTCCGTTTTAGCAGTATCTTAGACATTTTATGATGAACTGTTACTGTTGTTACCAGGCAAGACAACAAGGATATGACCAGCAGATGAAGGAGATCCAGATCAAAGCCAAGATGGAGGCTTCTGAGGCTACCAAGCAACTGGAGGACGCCAGGAAACGGGCGTCTGAGGCTGCCAATAATGCTGCTGACATGATTGCCAAGGTACACTGTCTCACAGAACTTAACTCTTCCTTCTTATAATACCTTTTTATGGAACTGCAAACAGAGTAGACCCAGATCAGATGGCTCCTGTAGGAGAGTCTGCTCTGTTTGCTTATTGTATAATATAGATCTGATTCTTAAGTTTCTGTCTGAGCCAAAATACCCTGTGTTCAAATGCTGTTTTAAAAAATAATCTAATTAATATTCATGATGTCATTATTTCTTTCTTGAATACTCAACAGGAAATGGGTTAACTTGTACAGCTAAATGCAGCCTGACTGTCAAATGCAGGTTTTAAGCACACGTTAATCCTTTACTTCATGAATCTTCATGTCAGAAATAAAGACATCATGAATATTAATTAGATTAATATTTATAATGGCATATAAACACAGGGAAATTTGGTCATGGCAGGATCTGTAGATTGAGATCTATATTATGTCATTATAGCAAACAGAATAGACTCTGATCAGATGGTTCTTGTTCTGTTTGCAAATGTGTTTAACCCATTCCCGCATAGGCTATTTTTAGATCCAACCTCTTTGATTAACTCAACCAAAAAGGAGCATTTACTAGAGAAAAGGAAATTTTCAGAATTTTGTGGTTTTGAACCCATTGTGATAAATAGTGCATTTGCTCCTATAAGAGCAAATGCTCTATTTATCACAATGGTTTCAAGAAGAGGTTATTACAGAGGCGTAGAAAGGCGTATTTATGGAGGAATTGGTTAAAAGTGTCGCTAATGGAGTTTAGTAACGTTTGGCCACGGCAGAAACACTTGAAATAGATCTATATCATTTCATAAACAGAGCAGACCCTTATTACATGGCTTCTACAGGAGCCGACTGATGTGAGAATACTATTTCATGATTTGCAAAGGTGTTTAAAGGCTTCCCTATCAGGTTATGGGTTTACTGATGTTTACAATCAGTGTTGAATCAGATTTAGGACTCCTTGAGAGCAACAAATTACACTTTTATACTACATGAATTGTAAACCAATGATGGACCATTAATATTTTTCATCTTGTTTGTCTTTGAAATTTGAGTCTAATCTGTTTGCATAAAAAGGTGAGATTATCACGTTCGAAAGCCACCTGCTTTTTTAAGAGTTCAAAAGCCACCTGCTTTGCAAACAGAGTAGACCCAGATCAGATGGCTCCTATAGGAGTCGTCTGATCTGGGTCTGCCCTGTTTGCTTGTGACATAATTATATAGATACGGATCTACAGTTTCTGCTATGGCCAAACATTTCATTGGCCATATGCCATTATAGAAATTAATGTAATTAACCCTTTCCCTGTTCTATGTTTATTCCAAATTTCAATACTTACTGAATATTCATTAGCAAAATAGTTCTAAAGAAATATGGGAGGTGGAACATTGTAGATAGTTTAGAAAGCAAATACACATATCTTTCAAATTCTATTAGCAAACAGAGCAGACCCTGAACAGACGGCTCCTCTAGGAACCGTCTGATCTGGGTCCACTCTGTTTGCAAATGCATGAAAACACGTTTATATGAGGGAAAGGGTTGATATTCATAATGTTATTTTGATGGCGTAAAGGGTTAAGATGCTTGATTTTTAACAGAGCAGTTTGCTGGAGGACCACAAACACTTGACTATTTGGTTTGCATCATAACTTTATTGACATATATGTTTATTATGATATTACAGTAAAACCTCTCTATAACAGCTACTAAATTGTGTTAATTAGTTGGTATTTAGTGCAGGTGGCTGCTTAAAGCAAGGTGAAAGTAAAACAACACTTCTATAGTGTTTTAATTTCACCTTGCTTTAAGCAGCCACCTGGCTTTAACACAAAATACTTGATGTAATTCAGTGGCTGTTATAGAGAGGTTTGACTGTAATAGATTTATAACCTCACAGATTAAGTCTGGCAAATTATGGCCTTTCACACTGAATGGGATCTGTCATTAAACAGTAGTGGACTATTCTATTTTGCACAAATTTTCTACATTGAAAAGTTTGGTCCTCAAATAGTGACTAGTACTGACTACAAGCATAGTTATGTTCTGTTTAAGCCCTTCTTTATTTAAAAAATATATGAATCAACAGGTGAGAGGGGAAGGAATTTCAGCCATGCAGGAATCCACACGAAAACTAATTGACACACAGACGGAGGCAGCGAAGGCTACAGCCGAGGCGGCCAAGTTTCTGTCAGAAGCCCGGGCTCTGGGTATGCAGGACACTAACAGACTGGCTGTGGAGACAGCAGCTGCAGCAGCAGCATCAGCCGTTAACACCGCCTTAGAGAAGAAATGGCAGACCCCCAGACAGGTACAGGCAACTTACATAAAACTGTCTTTTGCAAACTGTTTGAATCTAGAAACGACTTTTCACTCTTTTGCAAACAGAGTAGACCCAGATCAGATGGTTCCTACATCAGGGTATGCTCTGCTTGCTTGAAAGTATTGTAGAACACAAACACATCCCCTTCACCATATGCAGATGAAGTTTTGAGCTGCATGGCTAAATTTATCTTTTAACCCATTCCCTCATATTCACGACTTTTGACAACTCTGTAAAGGTCACTTTGTGAAACCATTGTGATAAATAGAGCATTTGCTCCTATAGGAGCAAATGCTCTATTTATCACGATGGTTTCAAACTACAAAATTCTAAAAAAAAAATTCTTTTCTCGAGTTAATGCTCCTTTTTGGTAGATTTATTCAAAGAGGTTGGATCTAAAAATAGCCTATGAGGTAATCGGACATTTGCAAACAGTTTGGATCCAGATTAGATGCCAAATTACTTATTATCTGGATCCAAAATAGTTCTGGTTGTGTTTTCAATAAGAATTTGAAAAAAAAAATGTTGACAACTGATGTATATAATTAACTGTGTGTATATTTGACTGTGTAAAATTTATCGTGTGTAAAAGAGTAACTGAATTTATGGCTGCTCCTTAGTTTATGAGATAATTATAAATATGTAAGACTTGTACTTGAACTTTACAGGTACAATGATATTTGTTTTAGATTAGATATGACCTTTTCAAACCCATAAATAATGGTGCATAGGAAAGGTTAACTCTTTCCCTCATACAAAAGCCTTTTCAAGCATCTGCAAACAGAGTAGACACAGACCAGACGGCTCCTTTATGAGCCGTCTGATCAGGGTCTGCTCTGTTTGCTAATGGAATTTGAAAGATGTTTCTTTTCTTTCTAAAATGGCAAAAATGTTCTACCGTCCATATTTCATCATAAATATTTTGTCCATGAATATTCAGTAGGTATTGAAATTTGAAATAAACATAGAACAGGGAAAGGGTTAACTCTTTACTTCATAGATATGCATTTTAAGGCCTGTTCAAAAGAGAAAAAGACCCAGATCAGATCAGGATCAGGTAGGAGCTTTCTGATCATGGTCTGCTCTGTTTACTTATGGAATGTCATAGATTTTATCCTACAGTTTATGCCATTGTCAAAACTTCACTTCTTCATATGAGTTAATAAATGTGTATTCATGGCATTTGCAAACAGAGTAGACCCAGATCAGACAGCTCCTATAGGAGCTGTCTGATCTAGGGCTGTCACGGTTAGACAATTCTTGAACCGGTTAATCGGGAACGCCGAACCGAACCGTAACCGGTTAACTGCCATGTTTATCATCTGTGTCTGACTGTATATAGGATAAAGCATTGTGCGCTATATATTCGGAAATTAAATCCTATTTGGGCCGATATAAGACTTGAAAAACCTGTTGACCTCCTGCTTGACTCATTTGTTGACCGAAATCATATAACCATTCATTTCAATCTGATAGATTTATGACGAAAGTGAAAGTAAGAATCGTATTTACCTTTCGAGTCTCAACTTCCGCTAGACTGGTCTACTGTAAAATTATCAACTTCCGTTATGAATGTGTACTGACTAAAAGTGCAGGTTCGAATGCCCTTCCACTTTACCGTAATGCTTGTAAAAGTAATAGTACACACTACACAGAGATGAGGAAAACTGGATAAAGTTGAGAACGAACAAACATTGGTTTATTGGTAGACAAGTTAAACCGCCGTTAGGCAAGTGGAAGACTGTGTTACCTTTCAATTAGATTTGAGAACTAGAGACAGTTCTTTTAAAATTACAATTAGCATGTAAAAGTGATACGTAGCTCGACGTGAATTAAATGAAATAAGAAATGTTTACCGAAGATGATATGTATATGGTTTACAGCCCCGAATAGTCAGATACCTGCGCTTTTCTCCATCATAGCATGTCGAAGGGAAACAAAACGACTTGAATGAGATACAACAGTATAAAATAATATTTTTAGCGTAATTTACTTTCCCAAATTATTACAGGCGGTTCACGGTTAGTGAAATTTTGAACCGGTTAGAACAACGAACCGAACCGTCAACGATTAACCGAGTAATCGTGACAGCCCTAGTCTGATCAGGGTCTGCTCTGTTTGCTAAAGGAGATTGAAAGATCTGTTTCTTTACTTTATAAAATGGCTACAATATTCGTTATAACGGTTTATGTTCAGTAGGTGTTAAAATTTGGAATAAATATTGAACAGGGAAAGGGTTAAAATAATTTTTCTGACATGAATATTGATGAAGCATATGATTAAAATGCAACTGATGAGCTCTGTACAGAGACTAATATTGGACTATTAGTTTACTGTTACTTTTTATTTTCAGAAATCTTATACCAAGACATCGTCAACCAAGCGTCGGTCAGATGAGGCACGGGACCAGGATGATCTTGAGAGTGTTGGTATGTATAACCTGGACAGCGAAAATAAAACTCCTGCAAACTAACCCTTTTCCTGTTGAATGTAAGGGGTAATGATGTCATGAACATTTATTGACTGAATTTGTATGTCCCCCTGATCAAGTGGGTGGGGCATACTGTCTGTCTGTCTGTTTGTTTGTTGCAGGACAACTTTAGCATTGGCTATAATTTTGTAGCCATTGTACATACATACTTCAAACTTGGCATGCATACACTATTTTTATACAGAAATAAGAATTTGAAGTTGTGAAAGCAAGCAGTAACCTTTTACTTAATGAATATTCATCTAAGAAATAATGACATCATGAATATTAATTGGATTAGTGGGTATATAGGAGTGACTATGTCTAAGTTGGGTTTAGTTGGTCTCTTGGATTTTTTTATCACATTATTTCTCAGTATTCGTTCATACAATACACTGACCAAGCACTATTATTATTCATAAGCAAACAGAGCAGACCCTGATCAGACGGCTCCTGCAGGAGCTATTTGATCTGTGTCTCTTGTGTGCATAAAGCATCAAAAGGCGTCTCTTCAGGTAAAGTAAAACATGATTATTTTAACTATGCCTGTATAATCATTCTCTCTAGCGGTAGTAAAACATTTGTATATTTATTCCAGGCTCAGTTGATGACTACAGCGTTACATTCGATGACTCCATGACAGAGGATGAAAGGGAGAAGATAGCCTCCCAAGCAATTCTTCCCTCGGAAATGCACCGCAAGAAGAGACATCATATCCATTCTGACAATGAGTCTGTGACTTCTGAAGGTACAACGTCTAAAGCTGTAGATCATATAGTCAATAGTTCTATCAAAATGTCTTATTTCTCCTTTATATCATATTGTTTCTATTTTGATGAGAACCAATCAATGGGATAGGCAGAGTTACAAAAAGGAGCTGTTGTTGAAAATGTTTAAATTTACACATCTTATCTGGATCTCTGTTACTAGTGCAGACCATTGCAGAATTATCTTCTTTTGAACTTTGAGCATTTTTTTGTGATTTTATCAACCATTTTATTTGCAATCATCACCCATAACCCTTTCCTCCACAGGCTATTTTTAGACCCAACCTCTTTGAATGAATCTACCGAAAAGGTAGCATTTACTTAAGAAAAGGAAAATGTTAGAATTGTTTAGTATTGAAACAATTCTTATAAATTAAACATTTGCTCCTATTGAGCAAATGCTCTATTTATCACAATGGTTTCAAGAAGTGACTATTTCAGAGGCGTAGAAAGGCGTATTTATGGAGGAAAGGGTTAATGATGGTTCTAGTTTTTAATTGGACCAGAACAACAGTTGTATACTAAAATCATGATTTCTCCATCATACCTTATAGTGTGACTACTCTTTAGAATTGTCTCTTTGAGAGTGGTCACATCATGGGGTTTGGTGTAGAAATAAAGGAGTTATTCTTGTAATTTGTTTTATTTTATTTACGCATCTTATCTGGACCTCTATTGGACTCAATTTAATAATGATGGACTATTCCACTTTTCACATTGAAAACGTTAACTATCTGCTTTGTTTTTCTCAAAGGTTCTGTAAAGACTGTGGATAGCGATTTCCAGTCCATTTTCAAGGGGAGAGAGTCTTTTGACAAGTTCACAGATGACATGGTGCATAAATTTATGAAGGAAGAGGAGATGAGAGCCCAACATCAGGTAAGCAACGGACTCTATACAGTACTTTTATGCTCAGTGTCATCAGTTCGCCCCTTGTCCTGTGGATTTCTATTCTGAAGATGCCTTTCTTTACTCTGTTCCAAATGCGACAACCCTTTACTCCATAAATACACCTTTCTACACCTTTGCCAACAGAGCAGAACCAGATCAGACAGATTGTGTAGGAGCGGTCTGGTCAAGGTATGCTCTGTTTGCTTATGAAATTATGACAAAATTGTACAGTTTCTACCAATTCCAAAATATCATATGTAGATAAAAAATAATGCTGATAGATATTCATGATGTCTTTTCTTGTATGAATGTTGAACAGGTCAAGTGTTAAACAAAATTCAAACCACTTTATCATGATAATATTTCATTTTCTCAGACGTCCCTTCTGAAATTGCGTGAGGAAGCGTTAGTGGAGAAGACAAAGGCTGAGTTACAGTGGCTGGAGCAGCAGAAACAGCGAATGAGGAACAAAGGAGCGGACGACACATTCCCACAGCTTGTCAAACGACAACGAGGTCTCAAAATGAAGCTGCAAGAACAGCAGGCAGAAATCAAACATCTCCGTGATGCCAATAAACAAGAAGCAAAAGAGCGGCGTCGACAGTTGGTGCAAGAGATATCAAAAAGGAAGGCTTCACAGAAGGGACAGGTAATGAGATGATTAACTGTATTATCTCGCATTTCTTTTCTGAAGCACAATCAGTTTGGATTCTGATTCGGAACCCAGTTACTGTCTCATCTGGATCTAACCTGTTTGCGAATTCAGTAACAGCTAAAGGTTAATGTAACCCAATATTTGTAACAACCGAAATAAAAAACTGTTTAAATTCTGTAAATAGGAAATCCTTTGAAAGTAAAAGCAGCAACGAGAAAAGAGAAAATTGCAGCCTCTGTTTTATTGAGCTTTTTCATGAGCAGCTTCCTAGCACCGGCTTAAACGATATTCTCTTTAACCCTTTCCCTCATATAAATGCATCTTCATGCCTTGGCAAACAGAATAGACCCAGATCAGATCATAGCTCCTGTAGGAGCCGTCTGGTCATGATCTGCTCTGTTTGCTTATGACATGATACAAATCTGAATCTACAGTTTTTGTCCAAGCAAAACATTCTCTTGAAAATATTTCAATATAAAAATCAGCTGATAAATATTCATGATGTCATTTTTTACATGAATATTGAACAGGGAGAATGACCTACATGTACTGTCATCCGTTTACCTTAAAATCTCACCATTTATCTCCTTTGCAAACAGAGTAGCCCCAGATCAGACAGCTCCTGTAGGAGCTGTCTGATCAGGGTCTGCTCTGTTTGCATATGAAGTTAGATAGATCTGATTCTACAGTATCTGCCAAAGCTAACAATGCTGTGTTCTTATACCATTATGAAAACTTAGCTAATAAATATTCATAAATGACATTGTTTCATACTTGAATACTCATGAAGGAAGAGTTAACATTATTGTTTTTGTTTACAGCCTCAGCCTAGTGGCAGATTGGCCAGACCCCATGAAGTCCACACAGAGGCAGAAGTTAGCTCGGTAAGTTGACAAATATTCATAATTTCCTACAGCTTCATACCACTGAATCAGGAAAAATATATAGACACACTAGTCTGACCTGTATATCTTATTGCATTTTTCATAACATATGTAAAATGGAAAATATATTACTAGGTCATTTGTGCCTCTTGTCCCTTAGAACAAAGTCTTTAATTTGAACATACAGTAAAACCTCTCTATAACGGCCACTAATTACATCAAGTATTTTGTGTTAAAGGCAAGTGGCTGCTTACAGCAAGGTGCAAGTAAAATAGAAAGCTCCTATAGAAGCATTCTGTTTTACTTTCATCTTGCTTTAAGCAGCCACCTGCCCTACATACCAACTAATTAACCCAATTTTGTGGCCGTTATAGAGAGGTTATACTGTAGTACCAATTAACCTTGTAGACATAGAAGAAATTTGTAATAAATATCAAACAAGGAAAGGTATTATTACATAGTAAAGGGTTATGTTTAGAAAGTCCTTCACAAACTGGCAGATGCTGTCTTCTGCTTTCAATTTGTTTTGTTTTTCATTTCAATGTTTATGACCTGTGGGAAAGAGTAACTCCATGAATATTCGTGTAAGAGTCATTGACATCATGAATATTAATCAGATTATTTTTTATAATGGTACATGAGCACTGGAGTGTTTGACCATTGCAGAAACTGCAGAATCATATCTATAGCATTTCATAAGCAAACAGAGCAGACCCTGATCTGACAGCTGCCACAGGAGCCATCTGACCTGAGTCTACTCTGTTTGCAACAGCATAGAAAGGCGTAGTTATAGAGTAAAGAGTTAACCTTGTATCCTGAATGAATTGCTCTATTTCAGATTGATGAGGCATCTGATGTAGAAAAACAGAGAAAGGATTACAAGTCTGACTCAGAGATTTATACGGAACCCAAGCCTGGGAGTCGCAAGTCTAAGGCAGAGTCACGAAACTTGGAGAAATACAAGAAACTTCATCTGGATGAGAAGTAAGGCTCCAATTAGTTGACAAACAACAAAACTGGATAGAGAAATAAAAAATTGCTTAAAAAATCTGATCGTCAAAACAGAGTGTTGATACTCCTGTACTTTAACAATTACTAAATTTAATGAATTTTGCTAAATGGAGAAAGAAGAATGCAGAACTCCCCATTAGGAGGATTAAGCTGCCATCGCTGTTAGCCCATTCCCGCATATTGATGCTTTTTGACGCTTCTGTAAAAGTCACTTTGTGAAACCATTGTGATAAATAGAGCATTTGCTCCTGTTGAGCAAATGCTCTATTTATCACAATGGTTTCAAAACTACACAATTCTAAAATTTCCTTTTCTCTAGTAAATGCCCCTTTTCGGTAGATTTAATGAAATAGATTGGCTCAAAAAATAGCCTATGAGGGAATGGATTAACGTTTTACTTGATACAGACACTGTTGCAAACAGAATAGATCCAGAGCAGACAGCTTCAGATAGTTTATTGTACACTGATCTAGAAATATAGCCAAAGAAATAAATTTTCTTTTATAGATACCTGACCCGGAGACAGACAAAGTTGATGGATCGACGGAAGAATGCAGAAGAGCTTCTGAAGTGGAAGAAGTTGTTAGACCAGGAAGAGAACAGAGTGTTACAGCTGGAGAAGAAAGCTTTGAAGGTCTGGGATAAAAAAGAAAAGAAAACTGGAGAGACCAGAGAACAAAAAGAACCTCCAACAGTGAAAGATGAGTCTGAGACAAAAATATCAAGTAAAATTTCCATCAGTCGGAAGGAAAATGGAACAACGAAAGGTAGGCAGATAATAGTTTACAGCAAGTTAGATTGAGTGAATTGAGCCTTTTGGCACTGCAACACTAGCTCTTAGTACACCAGCGGAAGAGAAAAGTTGATGAGCGGTTACCTGTGCAAAGTGTCTAGATTTAGATCAGGCCCCACACTGCATTAGGTCTGATCTAAGATCTAGACTGTTTGTCGGCTTGGTTTGTGTTCATGTTACATGTCTGGTTCTCTTCTGTTTGGCATGGTGTATAATTTCCTTGTTATATCTTTGATGCAAGAACTAAATTCAGTGTAATGGGCGGAGTTCTGTACATAAGTAATCATGATAACAGAGTATATGCTTTCTGTGTCTTTTCGACGTCGTTATATGACTGAAATACTGTTAAAAACTCAATAAAAGTTTTTGTGTCTTTTCAGTAAGCTCTGTTGTTTGTCCAGAATGAACTCTTTCTTCGTTTTAACCCTTTCCCTGTTCTATATTTATTCCAAATTTTAATACCTACTGAATACTCATGGACAAAATAGTTAGAATTAAATATTGAAAATGGAACCTTGTTGCCATTTTAGAAAGTAAAGAAACAGATCTATCAAATTCCATCAGCAAACAGTGCAGACCCTGATCAGACGGCTCCTATTGGAGCCATCTGATCTGGGTCTTATCTGTTTGCAACTGCATGAAGACACGTTTATATGATGGAAAGGGTTAAGCTTTTACTTCATAGATAGATCTTCTAAAACCTTTGCATACAAAGTAGACTCAATCAGATGGCTCCTATAGGAGCTCTCTGATCAGGGTCTGCTCTGTGTATGTATGAAATATATAATATATACTTTCTGCCATGGCCAAAAAAAATCCAGTGTCCATATGCCATTATCTAGTTTATATTCATGATGTCAATACTTTATACATGAATATTCAAAAGGGAACGGGCTGAAAAATGAGGATTTTTTATCATTCTCTCTTATCAGATTCAACGATTAGAACAGCTGCATCGGCTGCCCAAGATTCAACGATTATCTCCGAAAACATTACTACGGCACGTGACGAGTCATTGTACACAAGTATAAAGGAGAGCATTCCGTCAGCCGCTGGCAGCAGCGAGAGTTCTCCGGATGAGATCCACCGTCGCATGATGAATGACAAGTCTAACCTGAAAAACCAGAATCGCAGCGGCAGTGAAAGCTCCGAGATACAATCACAGTCTAGTGTGGAAGACTCCAAGAAGTATGTCCTTTTTCATGAAACCTACATAAGGAAATGTAGTTGGTTTTGGGGTTACTAAACCATTGAGTGAAGGGTCCAATCTAATTTGCATTTACAAGCAGTGTAGACCCAGATCATAAGGCTGTTTCTATTCAAATTGTTTGAACAATTTTTCAAATCCTTGCATACTGAATGGACTGTACAATGACAAACTCCATGAAAATTCATCATTCTAGGGGTTAATCCTATATTACAGAAATGCTCTATTTGTCACAATGGTTTCAAATACAGTAAAACCTCTCTAAACCGGACGTTAAATTTAGTATAAATTTCGACCTTGGGGACAGGTGGCAGCTTAATGCAGGTTGAAAGTCATGCAGAAAGCTCCTCTAGGAGCTTTCTGCATGACATTCACCGGGCATTAAGCAGTCACCTGCCTAAAAGTATCTAAATTCTTCTCTGCTAGAATTCCGGTTTGGAGAGGTTTTACTGTAGTGACATTTACAAAGGTGTCAGCATGATGTAACAGGTTAACCCTTTCCTTCATACAAACACATTTTCACGCATTTGCAAACAGAGTAGACCCAGATCAGATGGCTCCTATAGGAGCCATCTGATCAGGGTCTGCTCTGTTTGCTTATGAAATTTGATAGATCTGTTTCCTCAGTTTCTAAAATGGCTACAATGTTACACCTTCCATTAGAACTATTTTGTCCATGAATATTTAGTTGTAATGAAATTTGGAATAAATATACAACAGGGAATGTTTTAAAGAAATCTTAAATTTTGCAATAAAAATCAATTACACTTTTCCAGGATGAACGACTCTAGCGATGACACAATGACGAACAGCTATGGCAACGAAACGTTTGAGGATACTGGAACGGGCTCAGCCACAAGAAAGACCAGTAAGAGTGTGCTGTCCCCTAAGTCCCCCTTGGGCCACCTGAAAAAGGCCCTACCCTCTCCCAGGAACTCACCACGGTCCCTGTTCAGCCCCCGAAGTCAAGCCCGTAACTCAGAGAGTGAATCTGAAGAGTCCATATCCCTAACAGGTACTAACCCAAAACTCGGGCTTTGCCCAAAATTATTGTAACACCTGATTTAACCATTAGCACCCTAAGGGAAAAATATTATTATTATATCTTTTATAAACAGTTTGAATCCAGATGAATTTCTACTATGTAACTTAACCCTTTACTCCATAAATACGCCCTTGCAAACAGAGTAGACTATAGGAGCCGTCTGATCAGGATCTACTCTGTTTGCTTATGAAAAAATATAGATTTGCTTCTACAGTTTCTACTGTGACCCAAAATTTATGTGTTCATGTGCCATTATAAAAATTAAATCTTATTCTTATTCACGATGCCATCATTTCTTATGTGAATATCCATGGAGTAAAGAGTTAAGATCTCATCAGGATCTATACTAGTTGATAAGCATGAAGCATTTAACCCTTTCCCTGCTCTACTTCTATTGCAAATTTCAATACTTACTGAATATTCATGGACAAAATCTTTATAATGAAATCTGAAAGATGGAATATTGTAGCCATTTTAGAAAGAAAAGAAACAGACCTGCAAAATTCCATTGGCAAACAGAGCAGACCCTGATCAGATGGCTCCTATAGGAGCCATCTGATCTGGGTCTACTCTGTTTGCAAATGAGTGAAAGGGTTGAATATGAAGCAGACTGATTTTGAGTGGGCTAAAATTTGTTAGTAATCTTTAAACTAAAGCTTTATACCTTTACACCATAAATATGCCTTTCTATGCCTTTGCAAACAGAGTAGACCCAGATTAGATGGCTCTTATAGGAGTTGTCTAATCAGGATCTGCTCTGTGATTCTACAGTTTCTGCCATGACTAAAAATTCCTGTATTCATGTGTCTTTATTAAATATAATTAAATTCATATTCATGATCTCATTATTTCTTACAAGAATATTAAACATGGAGTGGGATAAAAATAATAATAATTAAAAATGCCGCATTTAGTTCTCCACAAAACCCGCTAAAGAGTGGTCACAACATAGGGAGTGGTGGAGAATTGATGATTTTGGGATTTGAACCATACTTCCTTATTTATAACTCTGACTTTGCACAAAACCCTTGGTTTGAACCCTCCACTTTTGTGTGTTTAACCCTTTCCTTCATATAAACGTGTTTTCTCGCATTTGCAAACAGAATTGACCCAGATCAGACAGCTCCTACAGGAGCCATCTGATCAGGGTCTACTCTGTTTGCTAGTGGAATTTGAAAGATCTGTTCCACCTTTCACGTTTCATTATAACTATTTTGCACATCTTTTTTGCCAAAATCTTCCTTCAATTCGAAAGTTCTTTAATTTATATTTAGCATATATAATAACCACGAATAGTAGATGTACAAGACTCAATTTTCTTGTGCTTAGCGCTACCAGGCATTGCAGAATTATCTCACATTGTCATTTTTGTATGAAACATTGGTAGTTTGTGTCTCAAATTCCTCCATCATCTTGAAAGTTACTGAATTTATATTTTCCATACGTAAAAACTATGAATAGTAGATAAGCAAGACGCAATTTTCATTTGTATATTGCAAAGCTTTTCAAAATTATCTTTGAATATTTTTTGCGATCAAGTCTGTCATGCAGGGATAATATTAGTCTGGTATTATTTATCACCTTTAGTGATAGTTCTAGTGGGTTTTTTTGGCAGATGACATTTTGTGCAGATGATACTTACTGAACATGGTAAGAGTTAACCCTTTCTCTGTTCTATGTTTATTACAAATTTCAATACCTACTGAATATTCATGAACAAAAGAGTTATAATGGAAGGTGGAATATTGTAGGCATTTTAGAAAGCAAAGAAACAGAACTATTCAAATTCCACTAGCAAACAGAGCAGACCCTGATCAGATGGCTCCTCTAGGAGCCATCTGATCTGGGTCTTCTCTGTTTGCAAATGCGTGAAAACACGTTTATATGAGGGAAAGGGTTAGATGATACTTACTGAACATGGTAAGAGTTAAATGGTCATTTTAAATATTCTACTGTATTCACTTCCTATACAGAATCACAGTCGGAGCTGAGTGACTTTGAAGGACGTATCAGGGCGTTGAATGAGGAGCTGAGACGAAGAAAAGCTGAAGCAGATAAACTAAAGAGAGAAAGGAAGAAGAAGAGGAAAGAGTCAATGAAGAACAAAGAAGAAACACTGAAGAAACAGATAGAGGTATTGGATTTGTTTTTGACATGAAACATGATATTGCAATGTTACATAACCCTAATTACCGTAGATATTTAGACAGTCAGTCTCAACTGGTTTGTAAAGCTGAATAAGTCAATTGAGTTTCATTTTGTTAACCCTTTCCCTGTTTAGCAGTTATTCAAGATTTTGTATCATCATTGGGGCCCTGCATTGTAAATGCTGGAGTCCTACAGTAATCACATCTTCTGTCTGTCTGTCCCTCTGTCCATCCATCCATCAACACAATGTGACGCAATAACTCAAAAAGTACTTCACATATTGGTTTTATATCAAGGGCATATGCTTAGTATTATCAGAGGAAGACGCCAATAGTTTTTGGGTTGAATCAGATCATTACATCTAGAGTTAGCTGCCCTTGATTACAGGGCCCTTTCTGACTGATTCAGTTTTCTAGTTAACTGCTCTTTTTGCCTAAGTCTGAAAATTAATCTACTTAATATTCATGATGTCATTATTTCTTACATGAATATTCATGAAGGAAAGTGTTAAGAACTTATTTTTTTACATTTGCTTTGAACAGGCGTACGACAGCCAGATTTCTCAAATCAAAGATGAACTCAAGAAGGAAATGACCCACGAACCAGCAAAGGCTTCAGTCCGCCCACAGATCAAACAGCCCAAGGTCAGCCCACCCAAAGCCATGAAGAAGACAGAAGTTACGCCCACCAAGCAGAAAGTGGACACAGCAGAGAGTAGTGGCACTGACTCGACGCAAGCATCACCAGAGATACTAACAAATAATGGTATAAACTGGGCAGATAGCTGAAATACAGTAGAACCCCTCGAAACCAAAACTTTTTTAAAATACAATTTAGGTCTTTTAACCCTTTCCTCCATAAATACGCCTTTCTACGCCTCTGTAAAAGTCACCTGTTGAAACCATACTGAAAAATAGAGCATTTGCTTCTATAGGAGCAAATGCTCTATTTATGACAATGGTTTCAAACTACAAAATTCTAAAAAAAAAATCCTTTTTTCTAGTTAATGCTCCTTTTCGGTACATTTATCCAAAGTGGTTGGATCTAAAAATAGCCTATAAGGGAATGGGTTAGGCAAGTGACTTTTAGTCTGTATTAAGCTGTTGCCTCTCTGAAAGACTGGTTTTGATACCAAATATAATGTCCCGTCCCATTAGACTTACATAGTAGAAAATAGTGTAGGCCCTGATCAAACAGCTCCTGAAGGAGTTGTTTGATCTGGGTCTACACTATTTGTCTTAGTTTGTATGTCAATTATTGAAGGCAATTTGGGTAGTTCAGATTTGAAAGACCTCATTGCTCCACTTAATTTGTAGTTACTACTATTTGTTAGAATTTTCTCATAGAGATTATTCTAGTAAATTGTCACAAGGTAGAGTTTGAAAGTGAACTAAAGACCATTCTGCTATGAAACGTTTAACCTTTAGCCTGCTATGGGCGGATGACTGAATACCTATGCAAACAGTTTGGATCCATATGAGACGCCGAGTAACTCGGCATCTCATCAGGATCCAAACTGTTTGACACTGATTGCATTTTGGTTGACAAATTGATTATAGTTTGAATTGTGAAAATGTAGTTGATGAAACATTCTGTAAAAAATTATTTGCTCAGCAGGCTAAAGGTTAAATGTTTACCTGATACTTTTTTAGATCTTTGTAAACTACAGAGACCCAGATCTTGCATTCAAACAGTTAAATTTTCAGTCCATTTAGTAATAGAAGGATTAAATTTGTTAATGGATTTTGAATTTTATTCAGTGCAGACCTGATCGGAGGACTCGCACCTTCCCTCTGATCTGGGTCTCTGCTATATACAAATGCAAGATAACTTGTTTCCTGTATTCAGAGTTAACCCTTTACTCCACAGATATGCCATTTAACACTACTGTATAACCTCTCTGTAACGACCGCTAAATTGTGTTAATTAGTTGGTCTTTTGGGCAGGTGGTTGCTTAAAGCGAGGTGAAAGTAACACAGAACGCTCCTATAGGAGTGTTCTGTATTACTTTCACCTTGCTTTAAGCAGCCACCTGCCTTTAACACAAAATACTTGATGTAATTTAGTGGTCGTTATAGAGAGGTTTTACTGTATACCCAGATTGGACGACTCATGTTGGAGCAGTCTGACCAAGGTCTGCTGTTTCTTTATGAAGTAATGTATTCCTGATTGTACAGTTTCTACCTCGGCCACAATTAACATCCCGTGTTCATGTACAATTATGAAAAATCATCTAATTAGCTTGTCTGTATTCAAGGAAAAAAGACAAGCTATTGTGATCACTGGGTTGTAGGCGTTGGCGACGTCTGCAGCTTGCAAAAACTTTAATGTAGCTGATTAATTAAAATGTATAAGAGGTATCAACATGAAACTTCATAGGTTGGTAGATCTCTTTGAGGAGAAGTGTATGCAGTGGACAAGCACCAAATCAGATGAGCGTTGTCACCGCATGCGGCTCTTGTTTAATATTCATGATATAATTATTTCTTATTTCACTATTCAATGAATAAAGGGTCAAACTTTTTTGTGCATTCATTTAGATAAGTTTTACTTTATTTTCAGATGTGAAACAGACAACAATTCCATCAGCCAAAATTTCCTTGGATAAAATCTCCGAGGCGAGTGAATCCTACACTCCATCCAGATCAGAAAGATCAGAGGCAACATACAAAGAAAAGAAAGACAAGACTCAAAGTCTCAAGGCCTCATCAGCTGATGAAGATAAAACAGAGGAAGAAATTGCAGAGGAAATTTCTGTAGCCACCGAAGCCTCTGAAGATAGATCTCAGGAAATAAAGATAGACTTACAAACTAAGGAAGATATTTATGATGTTTCTGTGTACACAGACGATACCTTTGAACATTACACAGAAAGTGCAGCAAATCGAGCCCCACTCAGTGCCAGAAGTTACACACAGATCTCAGAAGCAGAGTCTAAAAATGCCCCATATTCATACACTCAGTTCTCGGAAGCGGAATCCAAGAATATACCTCTGTCAGCCAGATCAGAGTCAGATCAGATTTCAGAACAGATTTCAGAGGCCTTACCAACTGCTTCCATGTCAGAATCCTTTATTAAGCCATTGGATCTGAAAACTCAAGAAATAGGGCAAGTAATTAATGATTTGTCTGAAAAGTCGGAGAAAGAGATTGAAAGTGATCTTGAAAACTCACCTAGATCAATAGTCGAATCTTCCAGGCCTTCTAGTGGAGAGAGATCAATAATTGAATCATCGGAATCGGAAAGACTACCAAGTGAGAAGTCGAGTAAACAGGAGAAAGATGAAATAAGTGACCAGGAACCAGCATGGCTGAAGAAAAAGCCTGCTGGTTTAATATCAAGTGCCATGGCAGATATTGATGACTTGTTGGGTATGCCAGATGATGAAGATGAAGAAACACCTGTCCAGTCCCCACGAGACACACCAAGAGATCTTGAAGAAACAGGTGATTTACTAGGTGAGAGTCAAGAAGGGGATGTACAGGACATACTGGCAGATTTTGATCTTGGTGATAGAGTTTCAGTGACGGGGCTTGATGGAGAAAGGTGTACAGGAACGCTACTGTACAAAGGGCGAGTGAAGTTTGCACCCGGTGTTTGGGCTGGAGTTGAGTTAGATAGTGAGAATGGCCGCCATAATGGGATTGAAGGTGGGGAGAGGTATTTTACATGCAGAGACAACCACGGTCTGCTAGTTCCTGCAGACGATTTAATGGCAGCTCCAGAAGAACAGGAACCAATGTTTTTTGACATGAAGGACAATGTTAGATCAAGTATTGAGAGTGTTAAGAGTGTATCAAGTGTGAACTCTGAAAACGATGAACTTCTTAAGGCCATTAGCGAATCAGATAAACTTGTTCAACAGTTTATGGAGGAGTCGCCAGTGTCAACACCGAGAAATGAGGAACCTGAGACCAAGACCAGAAATGAAAGACTTGCTGATAGAATAACAGAAGATCTCTTCCAGTCAGTTCTAAAGGAAAATGTCGGCACAATAAGTGACATAGCTTCAAGACAGGAACAAAGACGGAAGGGGCCGCCAGTCGCTCCAAAACCAAAACGGGAGTCAGAAGAGAAACCTCCGCTACAGAATGGTGATTTGGATGACTTGGAGGCTTTCTTGCAACCAGAAAAAGCTCCAACTGCAGCTGCTCCAGTGAAAGAAAGAGAGATTGAAGATAGTGCCAAAGTAACTGCAAACAATTTGATGAACGACGCGATTGATCACATCTTGTCGATTCATCACAATAGACAGAATCAGGACAAGGACCACTCCAGGGATAGTGGGAACTTCACTGATGGTGTGGAAGACGAGCATCAAGAGGCTGCAGTGTCACCAACTGAAGAATTGGAGGTAGTGCTTGACAAACAAGACGATGATATGCAAATAGACACACCTCCCAGACCTGGATCCCCGATACCAGGTCTCAAGTCTCACACGGTAAATAAGAGCACAGTTTTTGTCTGTACAGTGGAACTTCGATATCTCAAACTTCATGGATCCTTACAAATTACTTTGAGATAACAGAGGTTCGAGTCATTCAATTTCAAATCTGAATATCTCAATTTCACAGCTTAATGGAGATTTAAATTAATACTGAAATCTCCTGTAGGAGCTTTCAGCTTTACTTTTGGCCTGCATTAAGCTGTCACATGTGTTTCTGAATATGCGTAGTAATACATTTTAGAACAATCCTGTATTGTAAATTTTGAAAGACTGAACATTTACTTCTAGTTATCTGAAAGTTGTAGTTATCCAAGTTCGACATATCGAAATTCAACTGTACTTTGATGACATTCAATATGAAACTTAATCCTTTATCAGGGGTACATATAAGATGCATAAATTTCAACATTTTCAAGAATAACTCTTTTATTACTCCACCAAACCCTATACTGTGACCACACTTTAGAATTGTCTTGAAGAGATCATTCTAAGGAGCTGTCACAGTATAGGGTTTGGTGCTAAATTGACAATTTTAGCACTTGGGGTACGCACCTTTATCTGTAGCTCTGCTTTATTGAAAATCAAACCTTTTGAAAACGAGAGACCCAGACCAGACAGCTCCTGCAGGAGTTGTCTGGTCTGGGTCTACTCTGTTTGCAAAAGTGTAGAAAGGCATATTTATGGAGTAAAGGATTAACACTCTGCTGACACTGATATTTTAACCCTTTCCCTCATATAAACGTGTTTTCACGCATTTGCAAACAGAGTAGACCCAGATCAGAAGGCTCCTATAGGAGCCGTCTGATCTGGGTCTGCTCTGTTTGCTATTGGAATTTGATAGATCTGTTCCTTTGCTTTCTAAAATGGCTACAATATTCCGCCTTCCATATTTCATTATAACTACTTTGCCTATGAATATTCAGTAGGTATTGAAATTTGGAATAAACATAGAAAAGGGTTAAAAGAAAAAGAAGAAAAAAATGTACTTTCACTCTTTTCATGCTAATTAATTTAATTAAAATTTAATCTGCTTCAATTCTTAAAAATTAAAATTAATTCAAAGTTGTCAAAGTGTTTTGGATCCTGATGAGACCCTGCATTATGCGAAGTCTCATCTGGATTCAAACTGTTTGTATAGGTTTCCACATTTTTCTCTGCTAGTGTGGAAAGCATTAAGAACTTAACCCTTTCCCTGTCCTATATGTATTACAAATTTCAATACCTACTGAATATTACTGGACAAAATAGTTCTAGTCAAATATTAAAGAAAAGAAACAGTTCTATCAAATTCCATCAGCAAACAGAGCAGATCCTGATCAGACCGCTCCTACAGGAGCCATCTGATCAGGGTCTACTCTGTTTGCAAATGCATGAAAATGCGTTTATGTGCATTTAGGGTTAAGTAGATGACAATTGCCCGAGTGGTTTACAGTGTGCTAACAAAACAAGAAACATACCTGTATATCTAACTCTGTATACCGAGTTTACTTCATAAATATTATAATGGAATTTGATAGATCTGTTTCTTTACTTTCTAAAATGGCTACAATGTTCAATCTTTCATTGTAACATTTTTGTCCATGAATATTCAGTAGGTATTGAAATTTGCAATAAACATAGAACAGGGAAAGAGTTAATACACCTATAATCTACAGCAATATCTTGTTGAACTTGTTGTACATACAGCAAAACCTCTCTATAACGGCCATTAAATTGTGTTAATTAGTTGGTATTTAGGGCAGGTGGCTGCTTAAAGCAAGGTGAAAATAAAACAGAACGCTCCTATAGGAGCGTTCTGTTTTACTTTCACCTTGCTTTAAGCAGCCACCTGCCTTTAACACAAAATACTCGATGTAATTTAGTGGCCGTTATAGAGAGATATTACTGTACTCCTTTTTGTTCAGGGAAGTCACAAGCCCGTGGAAGATAGTGGTAACTTTGAGGGTGAATTTGAGGAAGACCTTCCATGGGGCCCACCCGGTAAATCATCGCCTGCATACCCAAGCAGCGAACATGGTTAGTAGCCTCCTTATAAATGGAGAGATATTTCTTAAAACATCACTTTTTATGTTCATTGTAATATGCTGACAGCTTTACTTGCTTAACCCATTCCCACTTAGGCTATTTTTAGACCTAACTTCTTTCATTAAATCTACCAAAAAGGAGCATTAATTAGGGAAAAGGAAATTTTCAGAATTGTGTAGTTTTGAAACCATTGTGATAAATAGAGTATTTGCTCCTGTGGAGCAAATGCTCTATTTATCACAATGGTTTCACAAAGTGACTTTTACAGAAGCGTCAAAAGGCGTCAATATGAGGGAATGGGTTAAACCTCTACCCTTGAACACAAGAAAGTTTAACTTGGCAAAAACAGTAAAATCAGATCCATATAATTCCATAAGCAAACAGCTTTTAGCTTATATATAATTTCCTTTAGAAGCCATCTGATCTTGATGCAAAAGCAGTAAAGGGTAAAACCTATACTTCAGGGATATTCATTTCAGAATTTATTACTTCGTGCCTATTATTTACAATGTATGTGATTTTTATGCCCCCGTTGACGATAGTTAGGGGGCATTATGTTTTGCACATGTCCGCCCGTCCGTCCATCTGTCCGTGTGTCACGCTTTTAGGTGCAGTTGGTTGTCACAGTTTTCAAGTGTTATAAGTCAGTAATTTCTACACTTATACACATGGAACTTCACATACACATCAATTACCATCTGTGCTATCATTTGGCACCCCACCCATGCTGCCCGCAAGCCCAAGGTCAAATGACTTGGAAATTTTACGTGCAGTTGGTTGTCACATTTACGTGCAGTTTTTTGTCACAGTTTTTTCATTGTCTTATATCTCCCTAACCACTGTAGCTATTGCCATGGAATTGCATATACACATTAAACACCATCCATACTTTCATTGCACACCCAGCCCATGCTGCCCACAAGCCCAAGGTCAAGGTCAAATGACATGGAAATTTTACGTGCAGCTAGGCAAGCACCTACACGGGGGCATCACTGTGTCTTACAGACACAATTTTCTAGTTCATTATGATATATGAATTTGCTATAGCAAACAATATAAATCACATATATAACCCTTTGCTTCTTATATAAACACATTTGCAAACAGAATAGACCCAGATCAGACAGCTCCTATAGGAGCCGTCTGATCAGGGTCTGCCCTGTTTGCTGATGGAATTTGATAGATTTGTTTCTTTAGTTTCTAAAATGGCTACAATGTTCCACATTCCATTTTCATTTTAACTATTTTGTCCATGAATATTCAGTAGGTATTGAAATTTGGAATAAAAATATAGAACAGAGAAAGGTTTGAATAGTAGGGCTCAATATAAAAACTTCATCCCCTCGATCAGGCTATCATTCATCAAAAGTTCTTCTATCACATTTCAGATGTGAGGACAGACTTATCCAGACCTGATATGAAGAAGCTACAGGAGGAATTGTTTTATGCAGTACCTCATCAAACCGAGGAAATAAATGGCATAGTGTCGAGTGCAGTGGATGAGTACTGGACCCAGCGGAGATACGGGGAACCACTGGATGGGCTTCAGCCTTCAGAGACTTATTTCACGCAAGAGGAAACAGGACAGGACTTAATTAGTAACAGTAAACGCGTGTTCAAAAAATTACTGTTTGAATTAACAGGAGAGGTAATTCGTAACATCTACAAAGGGGAGGATTATGATCCACCTGTTGCATGGCATAAACCAAAACGGAAACAGTGTAAATTTTACCGAGGCTCTTCCCCACCCACTACTGTGGACGTTTTAAAGCCAGTAGTTCAACAAGCAGTTGTAGACATTTTAGGGTTAAATGGTGCACGAAAGGCAAATGAGAAAAATAAGTGGGGAATACGGAAAAAGAAAGACTTGGTTGATACTATACTGGTGCAAGAACTACGCGAGGAGGAGCCAGATTGGGTAAATTACGATGACGACGAGTTGGCAGTGAAAATGCAACTCACAGAAACAATTTTTGAAAATTTATTAACAGACACGGTGCAGACTATTAATAGAATATATCGAAAGAAACAAAATTTTTCCCAGAGAGGATCTTCAAACTGATAGTAAAGTACTAGTACTAGTTGGCTAGAAGCTTCAATGTTCCCTTGGAACGGAATGATCCTCACTCGGGATTAAAAGGTCTGATTCTTTGTCAGTGCTGTTAAAGTAGATATTTAAGGATGATATTATAGGAGATTTTCCCATCCTTTTAGAGAGGAGAGCATGCATTTTGCAAACTTTATGGCATTAAACAGTACATGCTAAGGAGTTAGGGTTGTTAGAGATATATTATATGGACTTAGCTAGTTACTGGATAGAGTTTAGTGATTGGATACAAAAACAACGAGCAGCTAAGGAGGAATGAAATGAATGTGATGTTCCTTAGTAACAGGATGTTCTTTAAATTGGTTTGAAGTTTTGTTACTGTATGCTAAAGAAAGCAGTAATAAAATTGTAAATTATAGGGAGGAACAAGTAAGCTACAGGGAGGAACATGCGATTATGATCCAAGGGAAGAAACTATTGCTGGTTTGAATTGGGAACAACCAAGGGAGGAAACTCATGCCCAGTCACAGGGATTTGTTGAAACCTGACTGTGATATTTACTTAATTTAGTGTAAAATATTATTTGAATTGTTTACCACATTATTGTATAGTTTGTAATGCAGCTAGTGGCATTCAGGTTTTCTTTTTGTTAATTATGATAATTAGTGATAGCATTAAGACAATTTGCAACATTTCCATGGTAACAGAATCAGTCTCTTTTTTATGTGAAAATTTATCTAATAATTAACCCTTTCCTCCATGCAAAAATGATTACATCATTAATGTTAGATAGATTAATTTGTTATAGTAGCACATTGACACAGGGACTTCTGTAAATGGCGGACACCTGTTGAATCATGTCTGTTTTATGTCATTTATAAGCAATCAGAGAAGACCCTGATCAGACGGCTCCTATAGGAGCCGTCTGATCTGGATCTACTCTGTTTGCTAATGGATTTTGATAGATCTGTTTCTGTACTTCCTAAAATGGCTACAATGTTCCACCTTCCATATTTCATTATAACAGTAACTATTTTGTCAATGAATTTTCAGCAGGTATTAAATTTTGGAAGAAACGTAGAACAGGGAAAGGGTTAACACCTTTGCCAACAGAGTAGACCTAGATCAGACGGTTCCTGTAGGAAATGTCTGATTAGGGTCTGCTTCGTTTGTTTATTGAACAATATAGGTATGATTCTACATTTCCTACTATGGCCAAAATGTCCTGTGTTCATACGCCGTGTCTAATTTATATTCATGATGTCATTATTTCTTTCATGAATATTCATGGAGTAAAGGGTTACAAAGGGTGATATAACTTCTCAACTGACACAGTTGACATGTTTTGCAGATGGGGGTTACTTAGTGTTGAATTGGTAACCCTAATATTGAGACTGGTTCCTGTTACTCTTTTGTAAATCAATGCATATAGTCTGGTTCCCTGTATATAGCGTTTTATTTATTTTTCTATTACTGACATTTGATGAAAATATGACAAGTGCTGAATGTGGTATGTAAGTTGATCAAGATTTGAGAACTGTGTAGACCCAGATCAAAGTTGTTCTTTGGTCAGAGTTTGCATTGTTTTTCACCAGGAGATTTTGACTGTTCTGCTGCCAACTTTTGTCATCTGGAAATTTGTCATCTGCTACAATTTTCAGTTTTCATTTTTTCTTTATTATTGTTTAATAAAATAGTAACAGTAATAAACAGTTTGGATCCAGATGAGACGCCAAGTTGTACCGGGTCTCATCTGGATCCAAACTGCTTGCATAGGTAATGACAGATGCGACATTGGCAGCGAAAGAGTTTTCATGGGAGCAGTGAATTCATAATAACGTGTGCAAAACAGTTTAGATTCAGATGAGTGGCCCAGTAAATTGGCATGTTCTCTGTATCCAAAATGTTTCTCACACAAACTGCATTTTTTAAAATTACTTGAGCATGCAAAAGAATTAACTCTATACTCCAGGAATATTCATGTAAGAAATAATGGCACTATGAATACAAATTTAATTAATATTAACACACCTATGTTCGGCCATGGCAGAAACTGTAGAATCTTTTCTATATTATATCATAAGCAAACAGAGCAGACCCTGATCAGACGGCTCCTATAGGAGCCGTCTGATCTGGGTCTACTCTGTTTGCAAAGGTGTAGAAAAGCGTATCTATGGAGTAAAGGGTTAATCAACAAGGCGTACTCATGAAATAAATGAGGACGAATGTCAGTATTGTTATCCATTGGAATGAGTGGGTGTGTATGTGCGGATGTCCAAAGCCAAGGTGCCTCATGAATAGTCCTGTGCCTATTGAAATATTTGAGTATATTCGTATAGTTAGGTATCATTCCAATACATGCTACTTCAGAAAAAAATTGGATACATTTTTAGCTTGTCTGTGTTTAGAAGAAAAAAATTCAAGCTTTTGTCGTAACTCCGGCATCAGCATTGTTATAGTCGTAAACTTCTGCAAATCTTATGCAATTATTCATCAGTATCCACTCCGATAGTAATTTTATTCAATTCAGTCCTACTGAGGTCCTGATAAAGTGTGTAAATTTAAATATTTTCAACAATAAGTCCTTTATTTCTCCACCAAACCCTATACTGTGACCACTCTTTAGAATCGTCTCTTCAAGACGATTCTAAAGCGTGGTCGCAATATACGGTTTGGTGGAGAAATGACGATTTTAGTATTTGTGTACGCACCTTTCTCTGTAGCTCTGGTCCCAGTTACAATATTTAGATTATATTTGGGAAAGGTTCGGAGCCAGATGAGATGTTGAGTAACTCCACATGTGATCAGGATCCAACTGTTTGGCAGTGATTTGCATTTCTGTAAAGAAGTGGAAATAATGATGCATTCTTTTGTAGACAAGCATTTTGTAACAAATTGTTTTCAAATATCTGCTTAATGCCATTAAGAATCTCAATATATATATGCAACAAGATCTATTTTTTCAATTGTATATGAAATGATGAACAAAATATGATATTTTCTATTTTCTAAATTTTTGATATTTAGATCTGTTTACAAAAGAGCATGTCTTAACCCTTTCCTCCATAAATACGCCTTTCTACGCCTCTGTAATGACCACGTCTTGAAGCCATTGGGATATCACAATGGTTTCAAACTACAAAATTCTAAAAAAATCCTTTTCTCTAGTTAATGCTCCTTTTTGGTAGATTTATTCAAAGTGGTTGGATCTAAAAAATAGCCTATGGAGGAAAGGGTTAAGTGATCGTTAAAAAGAGGTCTAAGTATGGGTCTTTGAGACAGGTTGGAGTTTAGTGCAGGTTGAAAGTAGTACAGAATGCTCCTGTTGAGCTTTCTGCTTTACTTTTCCCCTGCAATAGGCAGCCACCTGCTTTTCGAGACTTTTATGTTCACTAAATGAATGCTCATCAAGACAGGCCCTACTGCATTTGTATACTTCATTCAATATTGCTAATGAATTCAGGTATTTCTCTGCATCCGTCCAACTTTTCTATAAGACTTTTTTATGTCATGAAAGAACGTAAAACAGTTTTTAGTAATTTTTGTATAATTTGTTCCTATAACAACAGAAAGCATTTTCACTCGTTTTTTTAAGTCAAGGGAGACTATCCAAGGTATGACACAAAGAGTTGTCCCTCTTTTGAGTGTGTTAGTAAATTAATACAGTACATGATGTGTATATAATTGAATGTGTGCTTTACTGTGACAAGTGCGTGATTGGTTATTTTATACATAACATTTTTTAAACTTCATCCAAAATATGTAATTTTATACTTTGTATTTTGTAGTCACAAAGAGAAATACGATAATAGATCTATGCAACGTTTACTGTATACAGTATCACAGTAATAGTGATTCAAGAAGAGGAGGGCTGAGTGTTTAGACTGCTAGTGTCCAAGCTCCAGATGCACAAATTTAAACTTTTTCAACAATAACTCCTTTATTTCTTCACTAAAGCCTATAGATACTCATTGAGACGATTCTAAAGAGTGGTCACAGTATAGGGTTTGGTGGAGAAATGACGATTTTAGTATTTGGGTATGCACTGTTGTCTCTAGCTCTGTAGTATACAGAGGAAAACTGTAAATAGGATGAACATTTGTACAGTTGTTTCCTTAATTAGAGGTCCAGATAAGTGCTGTTCTGTGACCACTGTTTGTAATTGTCTCTTCAAGACAATTCTTATGAGTGGTCACAGTCTAGGGTTTGGTGGAGAAATGACGATTTTAGTACATGTATCTGTATACTTGCCTTTATGGTGTGCGGAAAAAATGCCACTGGAAAAAATGCCACCCTGATTTGGAAAAAATGCCACTGGAAAAAATGCCACCTTTTTTTTTTAATTATTTTTTTATCTTTATTTCTAAAAATAAATCTTGAATTTATTATACAGACAGTCATCCTGTGTTAGGCAGCTACTGTCCATTAGAATTTTTTGCCTTCTTAACGGTTTTGGCTAATATTGTATAGTATGTTGTGTTAGGCAGCTACTTGTCATTAGCATTTTTAGCCTCCAGATCCAGATCATGAGGTTCACAATGGACCCTAATGGTTTAGATCTACAATGTTTGTCTATTTGATGAACATATCCTAAACACACTATTAAAGCACTGAAATTATGTCGTCTACATTACACACAGTGTAGATCCAGATCTTGAGGTTCGCAATTGACCCTAATTGCCTGGATTTACACTGTTTGTCTATTTGATGAACATATCCTAAATAATGTACAAACATACTAGCAGTACTTATCACCCATAAAAAATTATGTCGTCTATTTATATTGCACAGTGTAGATCCAGATCATGAGGTTCGCAATGGACCCTAATGGTTTGGATCTACAATGTTTGTCTATTTGATGAACATGTCATAAATATAGTACAAACAGAATGCTCTAATAGCATTAAGGGTTTAATATCCAATTCATTAAAGGTTTAAATACAGTACATTACCTTCTTTAACCCTTTGCCTGCTAGCAATGAAATTTGAAGACCAATGATGACCCTTGCAAACAGTTTGGATCCAGATGAGGCACAATAAAAGTGAGGCTTCATCTAGGACCCACTCGACTAGGCCTGAACTGGGTCTTCACTAAATAAAACTATAAAAGAACCCCGAAATAAAGTTTTAAAAAAATGGCAGACAGTCAAGGAGGCTAAAAATGCTAATGACAAGTCGCTGCCTAACACAGGTTGACTGTATAATAACTGCAAGATTTTTTTTAGAAAAAAAAAATTTAAAAAAAAAGGTGGCATTTTTTCCAGTGGCATTTTTTCCAGTGGCATTTTTTCCGGTGGCATTTTTTCCAGTGGCATTTTTTCCTACATTCGCCTTTATCTGTAGCTCTGTTTAACTTTGAATTAACTCTGAATTGTTATCAGAAATTGTTATTTATTTTATTGATAGGTTGCCTAGGTATCATATAAACTGTAAAGTGATATTGAGATAAATATACAAACAATACATTTCTTTACATTATACATACCATCCCTTTCTATGTTCTATATTTATTCCAAAGTTCAATACCTACTGAATATTCATAGACAAAAGAGTTATAAATGAAATATGGATGATTGAGCATTGTACATGTAGCTATTTTAGAATTCAAAGAAACAGATTTATCAAATTACATTAGCAAACAAAGCAGACCCTGATCAGACAGCTCCTATAGGACCTTCTGATCAGGGTCTGTTCTATTTGCTTATGAAAGTATTGTACAGTTTCTCCCAATACCAAAGCATCGTATGTGCATAAACAATTGATAAAAAAAATGAGCTTATACGGTAATACACATTGATTAAGTCATTATTTCTGACTTGAATATACAACAGAGAAAGGGTTAATCCTTTTCCCTCATATAAACGTGTTTTCACACATTTGCAAACAATGTAGACCCAGGTGCTCTGTATGCTATTGGAATTTAATTGATCTGTTTCTTTACTTTTCAAATTGGCTACAATATTCAACCTTCCTTTTTTCATTATAACTACATTGTATTTTGTCCAGGAATATTCAGTAGGTAACTAGGTATTAACCCTTTGCTTGTTATTCACGTCAATATACCTGTAAATAGTGAAGACCCAGATGAGACAGCTCCTACAGGAGCTGTATCATCAGGGTCTGCACTATTTACAAATTGATTGTGCAACCAGTGCACTCCACAGCAGTGATTGCACAGCACAATACTTGTACACAGTGAAGATATATGTGATTATACAACAGGGTATGGGTAAAGAAGGAGAAACGTGTTTTAAAATTCAGCAAGAGAAGGGTTAAAATTTGAAATTAACACAGAACAGAGAAAGGGTTAATTATTGAATGTTCATTCAGGGACTAATTCTTTTATAGATGTTCTTGAGGGAAAACGTTAAGAAAAACATGCCTTCTTCCTATTTACAGTTTGTTAAGGAAAATGTGTATTTTAACCATTTACTCCATAAATACACCTTTCTTCACATTTGCAAACAGTTGACCCAGATCAGATGGCTCCTATAGAATTTGTCTGATCGGGGTCTTCTCTGTTTGCTTATGAAATAATATAGATATAAATCTACAGAGTCTGCAATGGTCAAATTTTCCTATGTTTATATGCCATTATAAAAATGAAATCTAATTACTATTCATGACAGCATTAGTTCGTACATAAATATTCATGGAGTAAAGGGTTGAGTCATTATTCAATATCTCTTTTTCATCACCAAGAATATGACGAGCCAAAAGGGTCTGTTTTGCCCTTGTATTTGTGTATGTACTTATATTGTGTTTGTATTGCTAGCAATATGATGAAAGATTATTGTGTTTGTATTGCTAGCACTACGATGGATAGTGATGTTTGTATTGCTAACAATATGATGAAGGATACTGGTGTTTGTATTGCTAGCACTACGATCGATAGTGATGTTTGTATTGCTAGCACTATGATGGATAGTGATGTTTGTATTGCTAACAATATGATGAAGGATACTGATGTTTGTATTGCTAGCACTACGATGGATAGTGATGTTTGTATTGCTAGCACTATGATGGATAGTGATGTTTGTATTGATAGCAATATGATGATACTGGTGTTTGTATTACTAGCAATATAATGAAGGACACTGAGCATTTATCTCCCGTCTTCTTGAACTGTATCGAAGCAAAGTAATAAAAGCTAACAACTAAATCAGCGTGTGTGTGTGTTTGTTTTATATTCAGTAGAACCTGTCTTAATCGTTTCCCTGTTCTATGTGTATTCCAAGTTTAAATACCTACTGAATATTCACGGACAAAGTAATTATAATGAAATATGGAAGGTGTAGCCATTTTAGAAAGTATAGAAACAGATATATCAAATTCCATTAACAAACAGAACGACCCTGATCAGAGGGCTCCTATAGGAAAATGTGATAACCCGTGTATATGAAGGGAAGGGTTAAGCAGCCATCAAAAGACAGACATACAGACCGTAGCTTAATGCTCGTCAAAAATAATGCACACAACTCCTATACAAGATTAGATTAGATTTCATAATGACATTATCACAGGGTATTTTGGCTGACAGAAACTGCAGAATCATATCTATATTATACCATAAGCAAACAGCAGATCCTGATCAGACGGCTCCTATAGGAGACGTCTGATCTGGGTATACTGTTTGCAAAGGCTTGGACATGCATTTTTATATGAAAGAAAACGTACGTCCACTGCAAAAGCTAGACCCAGTTAATTCTTTCGCTGCCAGTGTATCCTCTGTAATTACATATGCAGAGACGCCGAGTAACTCGGCGTCTCATCAGGATACGAACTGTTTGTTACTGTAACTATTTTATGAAACAAAAATAAAGAAAAAAAATGAGTACTGAAATTGTAGCAGACGACAAAAGTTGGCAGCGAAAGAGTTAAGACACCTAGTGACTTGACGCCTCATCAGGTACCTGGGTCAAACCTAGTTTGTGTCGTGTGTCAACCGCATATTTAAACACTGCTCTTTTTATACGGCCCTCTTCAGACGGGACGTATCATGTGAAACCCTTCGGCGGGCGGGCGGGCGTCTCGATTTGTTTCCGGACGATAACTTTAGTTCTGTATGTCCGATCTTTCTGAAACTTCACATGTGCATTGATATCAATGAGTATAGGAACCCTGTTGAATATAGGCTTTACCAGACCAAGGTCAAGGTCATTATTTTCTGAAAATATATTGCGGCGGGTGGGCGTCTCGATTCGTTTCCGGACGATAACTTTAGTTCTGTATGTCCGATCTTCATGAAACTTTACATGTGCATTGATATTAATGAGTACAGGGACCCTATTGAATATGGGCGTTGCCCGACCAATGTCAATGTCAATTTTTTCTGAAAATATATTGTGGCAGGTGGGCGTCTCGATTCGTTTCCGGACGATAACTTTAGTTCTGTATGTCCGATCTTCATAAAACTGCACGTGCATTTATATAAATGAGGACAGGAACCCTATTGAATATAAGCTTTGCCTGACCAAGGTCAAGGTCATCATTTTTTCTGAAAATATATTATTTTTCTGTAGAATTTTCCCGTATCCGGATGATAACTTTAGTAAATTAGTTCAGTTTGTCCGATCTTCCTGAAACTTCACATGTGTATTGATAACAATAAGGGCAGGAACCCTATTGAATATGGGCTTTACCAGACCACGGTTAATGTCACTTTTTCTAAAAACAGATTCTTTTTCAGTAGTACTTTTCCGTTTCCGGATGATAAATTTATGAAACTCCACATGTGCATTGATATAAGTGCGGGAAGGAACCCTATTGAATATGGGCTTTGTCCGACCAAGGTCAAGGTCATTTTTTTCTGAAAATGTATTGTTTTTCTGTAAAAGTTTCCCATTTCCAGACGATAACTTCTGTTTTGTATGTCCGATTTTCATGAAACTTCAAATATGCATTGATATCAATGAGGGCAGGTACCCTATTGAATATTGGCTTTTCCTGAACAAGGTAAAGGTCATTTATCCTAAAAATAGATTGTTTTTCAGCAGAATGTTTTCGTTTCTGGACGATAACTTTAGTTCTGTATATCCAATCTTCACGACACTTTACATGTGCATTGATATCGATTAGGGCTGAAGCCCTATTGAATATAGGCTTTGCCCAACCAAGGTCAAGGTCACCTTTAAAAAAAAAGATCGTTGTTCCGTAACATTTTTTTTCGTTTAGGGACTTATATAGATTAAAGGTTAAAGAATATGAATTTCCGTGAACTTTTGCTACCTGATATGGAGTAATGGCCTTTCAACTAAAGACATTTGACGGGCGTATTTTGTGACATTTTGGCACTCTTGTTCAGAAACATACTAACAGATCCTTTTGGTCCTAATGATAGGCATAGGTACTTTGTCAGAATCGTTGGCCTATATAAAAAGTGGACATGATTCATGCAGTTTTGCATTAATCCACAACCTCAATGTTTTATTTGGCTCATCCTTTTAACCCCTTCCCAGTTTAATTAATATGCATGTAGGAAATAATGACATCATGCATATTTATTAGCTGATTTTATAATGCCAGATTTACACAGCATGTTTTGGTATTGACAGAATCTATAATATTTTTATAAGCAAACAGCAGATCCTGATCAGACAGCTCCTATAGGAGCTGTCTGATCTGGGTTTACCCTGTTTACAAATGCATAAAATAGCGTTTATATGGAGGAAAGGGTCAACCCTTTTCTCCATAAATAATCCTCTACGCCTTTACAATTTATAGAGTCGGCCCAGACTAGACGGCCCTTACAGGACCCAAACTTCCATTGTCCGAGTGCCATTATAAAATTAATATAGGATATTAATCAGGTTCATTTTCCATTATAATAATCACTGTAGAAACAGATCTATATGTATAGTATTCCTTAACCCATTTTCTCCCACGATCTCATATATGGGACGTAGGCAAACAGTGTAGACTCTGATCAGACGCCGCATAATACGGCGTCTTATCAGAATCTACACTGTTTGCTGATAGGAAATTCAATATAAAACAAAACAAAAATGAAAATTTAGACCAGGCATCCCGTAGATAAAAGATAGACTAATCCAATATATAATCATGGACGAATCCCCTGGGAGCAAATGGGTTTAAACAGAGTAGTCCCTGCTCAGATGGCTCCTGCAGGAGTCATCTGTCCTGGGTCTACGCTGCATGCAAATGTGACCAGATTCGTATATGTTCGGTAAATGGTTCAACTGATGTGGTTCGTATTACAGCACATTTGATTCATATTTGGTATGTATGTTTACTATCACAAGGGCAACCCATTTCACAAGGGTAGGTAACCCTAAAACTAATTTTGTCATAGTTATGCCCCTTTTTCGACTTAGAATTTTCATTGTTGGTTAAGTTTTATGTTAAGGTCCTTGTCTCAGAAACTGTCCAAGATATTTGATTCAAATTAGATATGCATGTTAACTAGTACAAAGGGGGACCATTCCACAAGGGCAGGTAACCCTAAAATTAATTTTGCTATAGTTATCTGCCCTTTCTCTCTTAGACTTCCACTACACTATCCAGCACTAAAGAAAGTGGAGCGCGCTGTCTGCGGACAGCTCTTGTTATACGCCCGTTTGAAAAAACGGGACGTATGGAATGGCACTGTCTGTAAGCCCACTTATTTACATGAGCCTTTGTGATAAAGCTTTGAATCTTGGAGCACTTGTTCACCATCACAAGCTTCACCTGTAGGCAAGAGTACATAACTCTGTCCAACATTTTGACACAATTATGTCCCTTTCTAACTTAGAATGTTTGGTTAAGATTTTTGTTAAAGTCCACTTATTTACATAACCCTTTGAGATAAAGCTTTGAAACTTGGAACACTTGTTCACCATCACACGCTGTATCTGTAGACAAAAGTACATAACTCTGTCCAGCATTCTGACATAATTATGACCCTTTTTAACTTAGACGTTTTGGTTAAGGGTTTTGTTAAAGTCCGTTTATTTACATAACCGTTTGAGATAAAGCTTTTAAACTTGTAACATTTGTTTACCATCAGAAGCTTCATCTGTAGGCAAGAGTAAATAACTCTGTCAATATTTAGACAGAAGTATGGTCCTTTTTAATTTAGAATTTTGGTTAATTGTTTTTCGTTAAAGTACACCTATTTACATAACCCTTTGACATGAAGCCTTGAAACTTGAAACACTTGTCTACCATCCCAAGCTTCGTCTGTTTGAGAAAAAACCAGGACGTATTATGGAATGGCACTGTCTGTCCGTCTGTCTGTCTGTAACATCTCTAACTCACATTCTGCTTGATGGATCCTTCTCAAATTACACCACAACGTTTATCTGCACATGCCACGGTAGTATGGGTGTGTCCAAATATGTATATCCAAGGTCAAGGTCGCACTTAGAATTTCCGTTTAGCAAATATGTTAACCTCAGTTTATGCTGAACAAGACCTCGACGGGCGTATATTGTGCCCACTGAGACTCTTGTTATAACGGCTTATAAAAACAGGATATTTTGGCCATGGTAAACACCAGAATCAGATCTATATTATACTTATAAGCAAACAGAGCAGACCATGATCAGACGGCTCCTCTAGGAGCCGTCTGATCTGGGTCTACATCGATTGCAAAGGCGTAGAAAGGCGTATTTATGGAGTTGAGAAACCTGGATACAAAATAAAAATGACACACGAAATAGAGATTTTACAAATCTTTATTTAGAAAATAGAAACAAAAAAAATGAGAGCTACAGTGTATATCTTGGACAGACTGTATCCGTTAAACAGAAGCATACAACTACAGTAATAACCCCATAGTATGAACACTTGATACTACAAACACTTGATACTACGAACACTTGATACTACGAACACTCTAGTACATGTACGTACAATTGCTGATCTTTAACACAGGTAGCAGCTGAATGCAAGGTGAAAGTAATGCAGAAATCTCCTCTAGGAGCTTTCTGCATGACTCATCCTGTATTAAGCAGCCACCTGCCTAAAAAGACATACATTCTTCATTACTAGAATGTCGTAGTATCGAATTTTACTGTATCTGATAAGACAATCCCTGCCTGATAAATACACAGCTTAACTCTTTAACCCATAAATACGCCTTTCTGCCTTTTATAGGGGGCAGAAAAAATGTAGACTAATCTTTATTATATCATAAGTAAACAGAGCGGACCCTGGTCAGACATCTCCTATAGGAGCCGTCTACTTTGCTCTGCTTGCTGACGGAATTTAATAGATCTGTTTCTTTAGTTTATTAAAATGGCTACTATGTTCCACCTTCCATATTTAATTGTAACTGTTTTGTCCATAAATATTCAATGGGTAATGAAATTTGAAATAAACATAGAACAGGAGAAGAGTCATGGACGCAGATGGATGATATACAGTAGAACCCCTCTAATGCGACCACTAAATGAATAAACATATCTGTCTTTATAAGCAGGTGGTTGCTTAATGCAGGGCAAAAGTAATACAGAAAGCTCCTCTCTAGGAGCTTTCTGCATTACTTTTGTCCTGCATTAAGCTACCACCTGCATCTAGCAACCATATTTATACCTCTTTTAGGTGGTCGCATTAGCGGGGTTTTACTGTACAAGCAAAAAGCACAGATCCTAATCAGACATCTTGTATACAGGGACTGTCTAATCGGGGTCTACTTTGTTTGTTAAGGCGTGTCAAGACGGGGTTGTTCAGTAAAGGCTTAACCCGTTCCCTGTTGTATATTCATGTAAGAAATAATGACATCATGAATATTAATAAGCTGATTTTTATGATGGCATATGTACACAAGGCATTTTGATATTGGTAAAACCTGGAGAGTCAGATCTATTACACTTTCATAAGCAAGCAGACCTGATCCTGGTCAGACGTATCCTGATTTGGGTCTACTCTTGAAAGGCGTGAAAAGGCGTTTATTAGAAGTAAAGGGTAATCATGTGGTAGCTGAATGCAAGGCACAAAAACTGCAAAGAGCTCCACCTGGAGAGCTTTATAAATTAAACCTTTATGAAATCTTAACATCATCAATATTTATAAAATAATTCATGACGTCATGGATATTTATTACAGTAAAACCTCTCAATAACGGCCACTAAGTTACATCAAGTAATTTGTGTTCAAGGCAGGCGGCTGCTTAAAGCAAGGTGGAAGTAAAACAGAACGCTCCTATGGGAGCGTTCTTTTTTACTTTCACCTTGCATTAAGCAGCCAACTGCCCTAAATACCAACTATTTAAACCAATTTATTGGCCGTTATAGAGAGGTTTTACACCTAATTTCCATCATCAATTCCTATTATTATATATATGAGCACAATACATTTGGCCGTGGCAGAAACTGTAGAATCAGATCTAGATAATTCTATAAATAAACAGAACAGACCTAGTCTGGGTTTATTCTGTTTGCAAAGAAGTCACAATGCGTTTCTGTCGGGCAAAGTTTAACTCGCAACCGCAACTATCTTTGTGCGAGATTTGTATTTGCAGCAATTGTGTGTTCATCTTATTATCTTTGCAAACAGTTTGGATCCAGATGAGACGCCGAGTAACTTCGATCCAATCTGTTTGAAAGTCCACTTATATTTTTTATTTTTTTAAAAAAAAAAAGAAACTGAAGGAAATTTTACTTGGATACTTTAAACAGACGACACTGTTTGCTGAAGAAATTATAAGGCGCCAAAAGAGTTCAGTAGTCACAGGTTTGCGTAAACCTTTGACTGTGTGTTTTCTAAACCCTTCAACCCCGTACAGGCATGCATGGTCAATTGCAAACAGTGTAGACCCAGATCAGAGGGTAGCACCCTCATCAGGGTCTATACTGTTTGCCATTCAAAGTCCTGTAGTTAGTTTAACCTTTAGCCTGCTATGGGCGGATGAGAGCAAACAGTTAGGATCCAGATGAGACGCCGAGTAACTCGACGTCTCATCAGGATCCAAACTGTTTGCTACTCTAATTGCATTTTGGTAGACAAATTGATTATACCTTGATTTTGGAAAATGTAGTAGGTGAAAAATTCTGTAAAAATAATTTGCTCAGCAGGCTAAAGGTTAAGTCTTCCATACTGAGTGGACTCTGTAGCGAAGCACTGATAGACTAGTTCACTCTGATAATCCAGGACTGAAAGAGTTCAGTTAACCCATTCCCTGTCCTATGTTTATTCCATTTTCAATACCTACTGAATATTCATTAACAAAATAGTTATAAAAGAAATATGGAAGTTGAAACGTTGAAGACATTTTACAAAGCAAACAGAGCAGACCCTGATCAGACGGCTCCTGATCTGGGTCTACTCTGTTTGCAAATGCATGAAAACAAGTTTATATGAGTGAAAGGGTTAACCCATTTATCCCTGTGAAGGTAAAACTCGTTTAGTCATTATACTTTGGAACCCATCCATTTTTATATGGAGAGTGCACAGCAAACAAAATGGTTTCTTGAATAAGCCATTTGCATAGCTGTTTTCAGCAAACAGTGCAGCCCCTGATCAGAGGGCTCCTTCAGGAACTCTCTAATCTGGGTCTACACTGTTTGCATGTATGTCCTTTTAAAGGGACATTGGGCACGGATGGATAAAAACAATAGTTTAACATGCTGCACCAATCTTTTGTTCATTTTAACATATTTTATTTGTAAATTATTTGCAATATTGTACAAACACAAAGACATAAGGGATGGGACTGAAAGAAAAACTGCTTATTGTGTTTCTCTCCCGTCAATCTATTCAAAAGTTAAAACATGTTCACATATTAAAATAAGATAAATCGACCAATCATTTCACAAGTTGATTTTTTTTCAGAACTAAATTATTCTTCTCAAAATTTAAAACAACACTTTCACATATTAAATCAATATTTTCAAAAAATTGAATCAATCTTTTGAAAAATTGAAGCACTATCCTCACATGCTAAAACAATATTTTCAAAAGTTAAATAAGTCCTTTCAGAAATTAAAACAATATTTTGACATATAAAAATACTCCTTTATGGAGTCAAATATTAACCAATACGTTAATAAATACAACATTATATTCACAAATGTGTTCTTTATTGGCGGTCAGCGAGTACTCTCCTGTTTTATCCTTTGTACCTGGTGCATATCCATGCGAAAGTAATGACTCCCTGAATGTTTATCAGCTGATTTTTTATAATTGCATATGAAAGCAGGAATGTTTCGTTATGGCAGAAACTGTAGAATCAGATCTACAGTGAAATCCCTCTAAACCGGAATTCCAGTAAAGAAGACTTTCGATACTTTTAGGCAGGTGACTGCGTAAGGCAGCGTGGAAATCGTGCAGAAAGCTCTTAACCCTTTCCCTGTTCTGTGTTTATTCCAAATTTCAATACCTACTGAATATTCATGAACAACATAGTTAAAATGAAATATGGAAAGTGGAACATTGTAGACATTTTAGAAAGCAAAGAAACAGATCTATCAAATTATATTAGCAAACAGAGCAGACCCTGATCAGACGGCTCCTCTAGGAGCCGTCTGATCTGGGTCTACTCTGTTTGCAAATGCTTGAAAACACGTTTATATGAGGGAAAGGGTTAAAGGAGCTTTATGCATGACTTTTACCCTGCATTAAGCTGCCACCTGTCTCCAATACCGATATCTATACTAAATGTAATGTCCGGTTTAGAGAGGTTTTACTGTATATCATTCCATAAGCAAACAGAACAGACTCGTATAAGATGGCTAATGCAGGAACCGTCTGATCTTGGTCTACAAACGCGTTAAAAGACGTCGCCCACACGTTTCAATACCTCCTGAATATTCATTAACAAAATTGTTATAAAGAAATATGGAAGGTGCAACATTGTAACCATTTTAGAAACTTAAGAAACAGATTTATCAAATTCCAGCAGCAAACAGAGCAGACCCTGATCAGACGGCTCCTCTAGGAGCCGTCTGATCTGGGTCTACTCTGTTTGCAAATGCGTGAAAACACGTTTATATGAGGGAAAGGGTTAAATTTTTGTAAAGCATGGACACAGTTTTGTCCATGGCAGAAACTGTAGAATTATATCTATATTATATCATAAGCAACCTGAGCAGACCCTGATCAGACGGCTCCTATAGGAGCTGTCTGGTCTGGTTCTGCCCTGTTTGCAAAGGCGTACACTGTAAATTTTACCGTCATCTAACGTGTTTTGAAGGTGTTTGATTCAATAACGCTAATGTTTTGCACCAAAACAGTGGCGTTTTTGGTGCGTTTTGGAATTAAACACGCGTGTTTTACTAAAGCTTGTCACTAAAACGCCGACGTTTTCACTTAGTAACAATGAAATGTTATATTAACATTTGTATCCCCTCCTCAGAGTAGTAAGTCATATTGTGTGTGTTTTATCTTAAAAAGACTAAATTTTGTTGAAGTAAGCCCTATAAGTGATATTTTGAAAATATTTTCAGAGACAGACAGTGCTTTAAAACACTGCCATTTTCAAAGCGTTTAAGTTAAAAACGGTCCGCCAGAAAACACGTTTCTCAACAAAACACCTACGTCATAAGGGAAAGTCTTGATGACGTAGGCGTCAAGCGTCTGATGAGAGCGTCTGCAGATTTGAGTTCAGAACCGCGTACTAACACGCCAGTTTCATTTATAAGATGATTTATTGCCTATATTCGGGTTGCATGTAAGTCTGTCACAAAACAATATGTGCTTCGATCGTAAGCTGCATTCAATAAATCATTTGTATTGATATAGATATATTTAAGGTAGCAATAATCCGCGTCTGTACAGTGACCTTGTGACTTCGCGTGTGTAAATAAGTGGGTGGGGTAAACAGCCCCGTTTCAACTTTACAGGCATTTTTTGAATTTGTCGTATCAGTAATGTTACAGACAATATAATGAAGACAGGCAAATGATTAATGATCAGAACGTCGTAGATCTCTACACATTAGCACCTGAAGTGAGACAGAACTGCTCGAAATGGCCAGAAATAGTTTTCAAACGATTTACGGGACCGTGTTACTTGGTAAGTAGATTTTATTTCTCTTGACAAAGAAGCCTATCGAATTGTACATATAAATTATAACTATCTAGATCTGCATATATATGTAGACTAATTTTTAATATGCTTTTATGAAAGTTGTATCATAAATTATCATATTGTATCATACCAGATCAGACAACATTTTATTATATAAATAGACGCATTGAGACCAAAAAAATCTTAAATGTTTTGAACTTCTGTACCTCATTCTTAGTGTTGTTATTTTTTGATTTTCTGATCTTTTGGGTTCATTATTTTCAATGTTTTTTGAAATAGGTTTTGCTTTAGTTTAATATCAGTGTTTGATCCAGTTCCATTCGCTTATTCATGACACTGGCTCAGAGACTGTCTGATCAGGAACAGCACTGGTTGCAAAATATGTGAATAAGCCTTTCAGGGTTGCCACGCGTCAGGGAAAAGTCAGGGAAATTAAAAAAAATTCAAGGTCAGGGAATTGTCAGGGAATTTTGAGAACTGTCAGGGAATTTTGAAAATATAGGCAAATGTCAGGGAATTGTCAGGGAATTTTGAAAACATGAGAATGAATGTAATATATTTTAAAAATCCATTATGTATTACAGAAATTATGACAGAAAGACCCAAATTTCGCGATGAAATGTGTCAGGGAAATTTGAAATTCTGTCAGGGAATTGTCAGGGAATTTTGTTTCCTCTGGTTTGTGGCAACCCTGCCTTTGTCTAAGTAAGCCATTTGTAATGAATTTATAGGCTAGGGATAAATTACATGTATGTTGACTGCTGTTATGATGTAATATGGATATTAAAGTCTACTTAAATTTTTACACCATGTAGAAAAAAATGACATCATGAATAGTAATGAGATTGATTGTTATAATATCACTCTGACACAGGTATGTTTGACAATGTCAATGTATTTCATAAGCACACAGAGCAGACTCTGATCAGCCTCAGGTGGATCCTACATGTTTAGAAACCATCAGATCTGGGTCTATTCTTTTTGCAAATGTGTATATTGAGTAAAGGGTTAATAAAGACTTGATTTACTGATGGATTCTTTGATCTAAACCAACACCTTTGCAAACAGAGTAGACCCAGGTCAGATGGCTCCTGATGATGCCATCTGATCAGGGTTTGCTCAGTTTGCCAAAGGAATTATTCAGACATGATAGTAGTTTCTGCCCCTAGTGAAAAAAAATCAACTAATAAATAATCATGATTTGATTATTTTTCATTGAATATTCATCATGTAACTTTAGGGTTTTCTTCAATTAACTATCTGTAGTATGGTAGCAATCTGTATCTTTAGTTGTCCTGTTCATACATTTTCAGATGGAGGCAAAACACATGGTGATTATTGGTGCAGTTTCTGCACCTGCAGACATCAGAACAATGACCATTTCGCAAGATGGTGCCACCATACACATTACGCTATGGCGTCAACTGTCTTCAAGTGCAGTCTTGCTTGGGTCATTTGTCAAGGGGAACAACTGTCTGACAGGTTTGAACCTAGAAGCAATGGAAACCCTTGAAGAACACTAAGCTGTCTACTGTGGAGGTGAGAATATTCATTATCATACATGAGTCATTCTTTATCCCTAAAGTCTGTAGATATACGTTTGCTTACAAAGTAGACACGGGTATGATGGCTCCTGTATTTATTTACTGTACATAGCATTTAATATGGTTAAGCTCTATAATACCTGATCACAGTATGTATGCAACAAACAGTCAAACACTTCATAATTTTACTGATATAATATTATATATTTCAAGACAAACTTGAAACTTGAAAAACACTTTAGGGGAAGGGACCTCCATTACAAAGAGGGTTTAAAAGGTGCCATCAAAATACATGAACATTAGCAAGTCCTCTCTTTGCTGTGTATTAGTTAATGTCCCATTAGGGGCATGAGAGAAATCTATCTAGACCTTGACTTGAAATTAACAAAACATTGTCATAACATTGAAAAGTCATGTTAAACACCAATAAACAAATAGTACATTTCTTTTTATGCCCCCAGCAACTTGGCAGCAAGGCAAGAGGCATATAATCATCCATATGTACATCCCATGAATGTATGAATACAATATCAGCCATTATTACCTTAATTAGGAACTAAATTTTCTTCATTATATATTACATGGTTGCCACATGTCAGAGAAATTGATCTTTTAAGGTCAGGGACTTGTCTACAGTCAGGGAATTTCGAGAACTGTCAGGAAAATTTGAAAATATAGGCAAATGTCAGGGAATTTTGAAAACAAAATAGTTTAAGGCAATATATTTTAGACTTCCTAAAAATGTTAAATAAATTATGAGACCAAATGTTTCAATGTAATGTGTCAGGAAATTTGAAATTGTCTGAGAAATGTCAGGGAATATGTTTCTCAGGTTTGTGGTAACCCTGTAGTGTATAAGACATAGTGAAATTCTTATGTGTCTAACTTCTTATATTCTATGTTGAGGAATTATTTCCCAAATTCACAAGTGAACAGCCTTGAAGTGAAGATGGTGGGGATTTGGGGAGACAAACATTGTTTTTTTTTAAAACAAATTCTAGTTTCCTTTGCTTTTCACTCTATAAAATAAAGTATTTTCTTTTGATCCACTGTGTAGTTGAAAATTAGCAAATTATAATAATCATGCAGATGGTTATTGGGTTCTACATTCATCTAAAATTGGATAATGCTTAGATTTATATTTTTATTGATATAGTTTGGCATTGGTGTCTATTGAAACAAAATAAATGGTTAAGTTTTTGTTTCAGGTGGTTCAGGAGTCGCATTTGTCAGGGATTATTGGCATCCAGGCCATTAGATCAACCAAGTCTAGTTGTCATACTAACTGAGGAAAACGAGATTGACAGCATATACCTAATAGGTGATAAACAATGATACCGGCGGACACAAAATCAGTCATGGAGGGGCTCTTTCTTCTGATTTGATGGTATTGCATTATAGATTTGAATTATCCTAGATGATACTCTCAGCTCCTTGGTTTTTACCAGCAAACTATCATCAAACACCCGTGTCAGTGCCAGAAGACAGCCTCATTTGTTCAGTTCATGAACAAAGTAGAGAAGCTCTGGAATCTGAGCAAGTGATGATGAAATGAAATTACCTCCATATTACCTATAAGCCTGCAAGATTTACTTGGTATTTGAATGGTTAAAATCAAATAGATATAGCTGAGCAAATATACTCAGTTGCAAAATAAAGCGTGCACACATCACATTTTGAGTTACGATCAGTCTAAGTGGATGGTTTTAAGTGAGAAAGGAGAGGGTACGATACGTCTTCTAAACACTTAATAGTAAAGTATTCTAAATTAAAAAGAACACAATTTATTTTGCAACTGAGAATAGTTAATAGTTAATTGTTTGCATAAATATTCCATCTTCCATGTTAAAATGAAATAATTTTCTGCATGAATATTCGGTAGGTTTTGAAATTGGAAAGTATTGTTAAGTGTATTAATTTGGATGAGTACATGTAGTCAAAAGCAATTTGTAGCTTACTGCAGAATGGAAGCAATGTGGAAAGCTCCTTAAAGAGCTTTCTGTCTTGCTTTCATCCAATAATAAATTGATCTGTTTAATGATGTAAGATCACGACATATGTTAACTTGAATGTAATTTAGGTGAAATGGTGAATCTTAAAATGCCTAACCGGATTTGAGTATAATGTATATAAGACAAAGTATCACTGCAACTGTTTGCAGTCTGTTTAACTTTCTCATGGTCATGATGATGTGTAGATGAAATTAATAGTACATGTAAATTGAATAACTGCATTCAACTACTTGTCACTCTTGTATTTTCGTTTCGAAACAAGGTTGACTAATGTGGGAGAACAGTTAATTATCTTTGAAATATTGGATATACTTCATACAATTTGGATCCAGATAAGACTCGAAATGATTGGTTTCTGGCCAGGAATAATGGAGGCAATGCAAAAAGCTCCTAATGGGGTTTTCTGTAGTAAGTTATAAGTGATCATGTGATGATTTAATATGTCTAGCCGGATGTCACGTGTATACCATTTTAAGTATTACTGCTAATATTGGCACTTGGCAGTATTTAACTTTCTATTAACCCATTCCCTCATATTGACCACTTTTGGCGACTCTGTAGAAGTCACTTTGTGAAACCATTGTGATAAATAGATATTTATCACAATGGTTTCAAACTACAAAATTCTAAATGTTTCCTTTTCTCGAGTTAATGCTCCTTTTCGGTAGATTTATTCAAAGAGGTTGTATCTAAAAATAGCCTATGAGGTAATGGATTAATGGTCCGTTGATAGATAAATATAGTTGTATTCTATTTTAGAATATCTACATTCATCCAATTGTCACTCTTGTAATCATACCCCCGCAAACAAAGTTTGAGAGGGGGTATATAGGAGTCAATCTGTTGGTTTGTCTGTCGGTCTGTTCGTCCTTGGACAAAATATTGCACACATGACGCAAACTACCTCTTAAATTCTTCTTGGATTTAGATGAAATTTAAGATATGCATTTCACTGCATTTGTAATGAAGTGTATGTGTGAATGACATAATTTTCTAGCAAATCCTCCAAAGAATTTAGAGTTACTGCTCCTGATTGGACTTTAGTCCTCAGTTAGGGTATCATCACCTTCAGTGACAGTTCCAGTTTCGTTTCGAAACAAATGTTGATCAAATTTGGGAGAACTGTGAGTTATCAAAATGAGACATCGAATGAAAAAATGTCTAAAATGTGAATGCAAATATTATGAATGCAAGCATTTGAGGCTGAGCGCGATATATATAGTCTTCTGGTTGGGTAAATGGATTTTGCCACATCCTTTATGCTACCACTATCAATTATTACGTATGATTTTGATTTGTTCAATTATACTGTCTACCATATATATATATTGTACATGTTTTGCCATATGGGTCTAAGACCTTCTAGTTTCTGAATAAAACTTGATGTAATTCTCTGAAACGTTATCTTCATGCTTTGCAAAAGTGTGGATCCATATCATTCCTATTTTTTGCGTTTAGTCTATTCAACACTAGTTTGTGCTTTGTATAACTGCTAACATCTCAAACCTGCTGAGATTCCATATCTTGAGATTGGACGATTAGTCTAGGTCTACACTTTTTGCAGTGCAGTAAGGTCATTATTAATGCAGATCTTCCAAACTGTCACGGATAATGTGTTTTAAAATAAAACTGTACTGTTTTGAAATAAAACACTATGATTACTTAAAACGCGTATTTGTGTTTTCAAAGTGTTACAGGGCCAAAACACGTGTAACCCGTTTTCAAACAAAACACTGTAACGTGTTTTCCCCCGAAACACTAGTGTTTTGTTATTTACGTGTTTTTGCTGAAAACACGTAACACGTGTTTTCAAACTGTTACAGCTATGTGTTTTCAGAAGTGTTTGGATTCAAAACACCCGCATTTACAGTGTAGAAAGGTGTATTTATGGATTAATGCATTTCGCTGACAATGCCGGATCTGTGATTACCTATACAAACAGTTTGGATCCAGATGAGATGCCGAGTAACTCGGCGTCTCATCAGGATCCAAACTGTTTGTTACTGTTACTATGTTTTTGAAACAAAAATGAAGAAAATCAAAAGAATGAAAATTTGTAGCACAATAAAAAATATACCATGGAGCCAACAAAAAGTATTATGTCCAGGAACTCCTTTTCCAGATATCCACTTCAATTTGAATGTTCTGCCTGGATACCTGATAAACAAAGAAATGACATACATGGTAGTACTGCCTCAAAAATATAATACAACAAGCTTCACTTAAAGCTAGGGTCCCTCTGCCGATCAAATCGATCAAGCCCGATCAAATGACCTGTTTCGCTCGGCAGGAGTGATCGGCAGTGATCGGGGAGGTCTACCTTGGTCGGCATCTCTCAGACTCCCTACCCGATTTTTTACATGTAAAAAAAATCGGGTAGAGATCGAGTAGGCACGCACTCGAGAAGCAATCGGGAAGCGGTCGGGTATCAATTAATCGGTAGAGGGTCGAGTTGATAGGGAGAAAATTGTATAAAGATCTAGTGCGGTCGAGATGAACGTCATTTACCCGATCATCTCGACCTTTACTCGAGTAATACCACGACGATCTGGTCGGGTAGAGGTCGAGCAGAGGTCCAGTTGGTCGGGTAGAGATAGTGTAGGGATTGTGTCTGGGTCGATATGATCGAGCAGAGATCGGAGTGGTTGTTTAGTTGACGTCGTACATGAGTCGTAAATGATCGCGAGGGGGTCGTGTATGACCGAGTAGAGGTCGAGAAGAATTCGTGTACATGCCTTCGGGCGAGCTTGGTCGGGGTATTTGGGTGATCGGGATGATCGAGTTGATCTGATGGGCAGTGGGAACCAACCTTTATCCTCACAGCTACATGCACATTAACCCTTTCGGTGCCAACTTTCTAATTGTCATCTTCAAATCAGTTTTGTTAAATCATTGGGTAAAATAAGGAAATGAGACAAATAAATGCAACTTTCAAGGGAATAAAGCACAGATAAAGAAATAAAGTTTGACACAAAAAGTAGGGTCCCTGATCACACGCCGCCTTTTCAAGGCGGCGTGTGATCAGGGGCTGCACCATTTGTCGTGGTGCATTTTTGCGACATTGGCGGTTAAAGGGTTAAGGCTTGAATTCCCCCATTAATTCTGTTCAACATTTATGTCAGACATAACATTTTGCTGAATTTTAAAATACATGTCTCCTTCTTTAACCATGCCCTGTTGTATATTTACATATATCTTAACTGTGTACAAGTATTTCGCTGTGAAATCACTGTTGTGGAGTGCACTGGCTGCACAATCAACTTGTAGATAGTGCAGACCCTGATGAGACAGCTCCTGCAGGAGCTGTCTCATCTGGGTATTCACTATTTATAGGGAGGTATATTGACGTGAATAATAATAATAATAATAATAATAAAAACTTTATTTAACGAGAGTACTCATTTGGTTATGACCAATCTTCCATGAGGCCCTCAAACAGAGAGAAAACATATATACAATTACATACATACAATTTGTAATGCTTTCATAATAATTTTGAATAGCAAGCGAAGGGTTAATACCTCAGCAAAAACTGTAGAATCCGATCTATAACATCCCATAGGCAAACAGAGCAGACCCTCATCAGATGACTGTTATAAGAGTTATCTGATCTGGGTCTTCTCTGTTTGCAAATGAGTAAAAATAGTTTATATGAGGAAAAGGGTAAACCTATTATCTGACGAAATGGGAGAAATAATGGCATCGTGAATATTCATTAGATTGATGTTACATCGTAATTATATATGACCAAAGAACTGTTTGTGTACGACAGAAACTATAAAAATCAGATACATAAATACTTGTTCGACCACTAAGTGCCTTTTTCAAAGATTATCATGTCAAAATACACGTCACATTTTTGTTACATGCATTCAGCCATATTTATTGAATTATGAAAAAGGACAATCAAAACATATATAAATGTATACATATCTTACCACTGCACAGGTTGCAGTATTTAGCGCAGTGTAGTCTGGCCCAGGGCTCAAAAGCAGGCGCACAGATGTAGTCTCGACCATAGGTATCGCAGTCAGGGTCAACGTCCTGGCAAAGCTGGGACACAGCTGTCTTAAGTGCAGCTGTTGAGGTTGATGATAATGTTGTCTTGGGTGGTGCAGCTTTTGAGGTTGATGCTATTGTTTTGGGTGCAGCTGTTGAGGTTGCCGATGTTGTTGTCTTGGGTGGTGCAGCTGTTGAAGTTGAGGTTGATGTTGTCTTGGGTAGTGCAGCTATAGAGGTTGACGATGTTGTTTTAGGTGCAGCTGTTGAGGTTGATGTTGTTTTAGGTGCAGCTGTTGAGGTTGATGTTGTTTTAGGTGCACCTGTTGATGTTGATGTTGGTTTAGGTGCAGCTGTTGAGGTTGACGATGATGTAATCTTGTGCTTAGCTGTTGGGAGAGACGATGATGTTGTTTTGAGCGCAGCTGATGTGGCAGAAGATGGTGTTGATTTGGTTGTTAACGATGATGTTGCAGAGTCTGTAGAAGCTACAGAAGCAAAGCATGAGTAAGCGTTTGCAGTTATAGATTATCCCTACAGTGTTCCCTCCTTACAACGGCCCTCTGAATAACGATTCCCTCCTTACAACAACGCATGTCACTGTTTCCGAAACAACAATGCTCCAGAAACAACCTTTTTCCATTCATTTTCTTTATGCCTCCATCAAACCCTATGTTGTGACCACTCTTTAGAATCATCACTTTGTGACGATTCTAAAGAGTGGTCACAACATAGGGTTTGATAGAGGCATAACGGTTTTAGTTCTCGAAATACACCATATCTGGGGATCTGCAAACAAGCTAATTATGTTTGATTTTCCCTCCCTATAACAACTCCCTCTGAACAACACATGCAATATTCGTATCCCAAAGGGTGTCGTTGTAGAGAGGGAGCACTGTACAACTTCCATATCGTATACGATAATTTTGACAACGAAATGTGTTATTCGTGTAAGGGAAAGAAATACAATCCCTTTCATTATAAACGTGCTTTCACGCATTTGCGAACAGAGCAGACTCAGATCAGACGGCTCCTATAGGAGCCGTCTGATCAGGGTCTGATCTGTTTGCTAATGGAATTTAAAAGACATAATGACTTAATTACTACAATGTTCCACCTTCCATATTTCATTATGACTCTTGTTGGCCTGGATATTCAGTAGGTATTGAAATTTGGAATATATACAGAACAAGGAAAGGGATAAGCTGATGAAACCCTTTCATATTAAGTGGCTTAGCGCAAAGTGCTGACTCGCATTAAAGGGTTTCTCTGGGACCAACCATCTTGGTCTACACTGTTTACCGATGTCACATATGTGAAATAGCGGGGGGAAATCGGACCCCCACAAACACGTTCGGGTCCACCTCTCATTTGCATTCGGATAACAGTATGACATTTTTATTCAGAAACAGTGCATCTCCTGAAACATCTGACACATTTGGTTCAACTTTAGAATGCGGGAAATGATGGTATTTGCATTTGTAACCAGTGCAGTGGCGTACCTAGCGACATGCACTTACGCACGTGCGTAACACCAATCTGAAAGGTGAATACATTATTATGGCACAAATGGCCTAAATTGAACAAAAAACAAAGGCGAAGGGGATAGACTTTGATAAACTTTCTGTCTTGTCATGTAAGCTTTAACCCATTCCCTCATATTGACACCTTTTGACGCCTCTGTAAATGACACCTTTTGAAACCGTTGTGATAAATAGAACATTGGATCCGACAGGTGCAAAAGCTGTATTTGTGACAATGGTTTCAAAATTACACAATTCTAAAAAAACTGGGGAGTAGGCCCTCGGACCTGTATAGCCTGTAGGCCCTCGGACTGTATAGCATGTAGACCCTTGGACCTGTACAGCCAGTAGGCCCTCGGACTGAGTTAAACTATAAAAAATATAACTCTACATGAGCACAATCTATTCTTTGAATTATGACGATAAGACAACAAATATATTACCACTGCACAGGTTGCAGTATCTAGCGCAGTGTAGTCTGGCCCAGGGCTCCAATTCAGGCTCACAGATGTAGTTTCGACCATAGGTATCGCAGTCAGGATCAACGTCCTGGCAAAGCTGGGACACGGATGTCTTGAGTGCAGCTGTTGAGGTTGATGATGACGATGTCTTGATTGCAGCTGTTGACGACAATGTAGTCAATTCTGTAGATGGTTTAGAAGTAACATCTGAGTAAGTTTTTAAAGGTTTTGTATCCCTTGAAATTCATTTATTATGCATTGGTTATACTGTAGCATTTAGGAAAGGATATCCAATTTACATAGGGATAAAGTGCAGATTCACAAACTGCATACATGCATACCAGGTAAGACTGTAAGACTATTAGACATTAGTTGTTAACATTTTTAACGTGAAAAGGAGTGTACCCTATGATCAGGGGGTGCATAGTTTATTATTCAAAATCCTCGTAAACCCTGTAATACTAAATAAAACCCTATCATACTAAATGGACTCCATCATTGATTTCAACTTTAAATTTTCAGAAAGTAAATCGGCGTCAAATCAGGATCCAAGTTATTTGCCATCCAATCAATAATGTTTCGAAGGCTCTAATGAATCGATGGAAAGTTATTATTGCAATACACTGTAATTTTAAAACTACGTGTATTAGTCATCAGAGCTCCAGATAAGATGCGTCAATTAAATAATTATCAGGAATAACTTCTTTATTTCTCCACCAAACCCTACAAACTCAATACTGTGACCACTCTTTAGAATCGTCTCTTCGAGACGATTCTAAAGAGTGGTCACAGTATAGAGTTTTATTGAGAAATGACGATTATAGTATTTGGGTACGCACTGTTATCTGTAGCTTTGTTAGTCATGCAGGAAAAACACATATAAAACACACACCCGCCCGAACAGCCACCCGATCAGCACCACGACAAAATAAAACAGTACATGTACTCGTACATGTATATTAAAAGATACAAAGAGATACACAAAGTCATAGCAAATAAACAATAGGGGAAGATAGAAGTATCACATTGGAACTGTCAGTGACAATTGCCCGGTTTAAACCGGTTAAGGAGCGCCCAACCTCAAACTTATCCCATCTCCACCCTAGGAGACAAACAGTGTAAATAAATGTATCCCCTATCCGACTAATCTACAACCGCTAGGGCAAATACAGTGCTACATCATTTTTGACAAAAGGATGAGGTCATTAGTTGTCAGTAAAGTACTGTATTACAGACAGTATAGACTCTGACTAAAAGACTCACCAGGAGTCCGTTGGTATTGGTCTACCGGTTTGCAAATATCTTAAATATACCCAGTTCCCGTACATTAATGGCTGATGCTGAATTTTCAAAGTGAAACATTATTTAAGTAAACTCGTATTCAGAGACTTTCCATTAAATGTCAAATTTTGTAGAGGAGATTTATCACAATAAAACAATGAATGGAAGACACTCTGAGATGCCTTGAATAAGTACTGTGTTGAAGTTTTATTCTGGGAGTATTCATTGCAGAATCCACTCGTTATGAATATTGAGAAATTTTACACTGTATTTACATAGCTATATCAACTAGTATATAATCAGTTCTTGCTGTACTTTCTTGCCGCGGTGCTGTTCGGGCGGTTGTGTGTTTTGTATGTAGTGTTTCCAGCATGTACTAATTTTAGATATTCTATTAGCGAACAATATACTCTGATCAACCGACTCGTACAGGAGCCACAGTCTGATCTGTATCTGCTCTGTTTGCAAAGGTGTCACAAAGTTTCTTTATGGGGTAACTGGTTAAACAAATACGTATTTCTTACCTACACACAGGTTACAGTGTCTGGCACAGTGTATCGTTGCCCAGGGCACATACTCCGGTGCACAAATATAGTCGCGACCATAGGTGTCGCAGTCAGAGTCTGCGTCCTGGCAGAGCTGTACATTATCTGTGTGAGGAGGTGACTCTATAACGGCAACTAAATTGTGTTAATTAGTTGGTATTTAGGGCAGGTGGCTGCTTAAAGCAAAGTGAAAGTAAAACAGAACGCTCCTATAGGAGCGTTCTGTTTTACTTTCACCTTGCTTTAAGCAACCATCTGCCTTTAACACAAAATACTTGATGTAATTAAGTGTCCGTTATAGAGAGGTTTTAGAGAGGTTTTACTGTAGAACCAAACTTGCGTTTGGGCTGTTATTCTAGAGAGGTTCTCATATTCTATACAGAGAAACAAGTAAGGGTGCATACGCATATGCTAATACCGTCATTTCTCCACCAGACCTTATACTGTGACCACTCTTTAGAATCGTCTCAAACATAGGGTTTGGTAGAGAAATGAAGAATTCTTCTTGAAAATCGTTTAATTCACTTATTTTATCTGGATCTCTGTTTATGAAATGAAATTCTTACCTTCGCATAAGCTGCAGTATTGTGCACAGTGTATCCTTGCCCAGGGTTCATAATCAGGTACGCAGATGTAGTCTCGCCCATAGGTGTCGCAGTCCGAGTCCATGTCCTGGCAAAGCTGGTTCCCAGTTTCCATGAAAGATACCGGGACTGTGTCACTCAGAACTGTGCCGTTTCCTGAAGTAGTACACTAAATAAAATGGTGTCGTCAAAGGTGGAAGACGGGCAACCAATACAGATTTCTATTGGACTGATAAAGGTAATCATTGGTTTCTTTCAACGTTGTAGGGTTTTTTCAGTATACATGTACATAAGATCTAGAGGTTATTCACATGAAACGGAACATGCTATATTCTACTCTGTCGAATGAGATATATTTTTTATATATATTTTATATTCTTATAATGCTACTTAGTATTATATATTGTACAAATTAACCCAGTCTTAAGCGACAATTACTTATAAATCTAATTATGTGTCTTTTGGGAAGGTGATATATTAATACAAGTCCAAACTAATGCAGAAAGGTCTTTTTTTCGCTCTGTATTTACCATTTCCTTCATATAAACGTGTTTTCACGCACTTGCAAACAGAGTAGACCCATGTCAGACGGCTCCTATATGAACCTTCTGACCAGGGTCTGCTCTGTTTGCTAACTGAATTTGAAACATGTCTCTTTGCTTTCTAAAATGACTACAATATTCCGTCTTCCAGTTTTCATTATTACTATTATATTCAGTATCGAGATTTGGAATAAACATGGAACAGGGAAATGGTCAAGCGACCACATAATTAACCCATTTGCTCCCAGTGGATTCTTCCATGCTTATATATTGGATTAGTCCATTTTTATTTAAGGGGTGCCTGGCCTAAATTTTCATTTTGTTTTATCGTTTTTTCGTTTTGTTTTATATTGAAATTCCTATCAGCAAACAGCGTAGACTCTGATCAGACGCGGCGTCTGATCAGAGTCTATACTGTTTGCCTTCGTCCCATATATGGGATCGTGGGAGTAAATGGGTTAAATTGCCATAATCAGTCATTAACCCTTCGCTTGCTGAATTTTAAAATACGCTTCTCCTTCTTTACCCATGCCCTGTTGTATAATTACATATATATCGTCACTGTGTACAAGTAGTTCGCTGTGCAATCACTGCTGTGGAGTGCACTGGTTACAAAATCAACTTGTAAATAGTGCAGACCCTGATGAGACAGTTCCTGCAGGAGCTGTCTCATCTGACTGGGTCTTCACTATTTACAGGTAGGTATATTGACGTGAATAGCAAGCGAAGGGTTAACATGTACGAACTAATAATATCATTAATATGAATGAGCTACTTTTCCGTACGGGTATATGACCATGACAGAAACTGTAGAATCAAATCCATATTACTTCATAAGCAAACAGAGCAGTCAGGAGCCATCTGATCTTAGTCTGCTCTGTTTGCAAAGGGGCTCATGCAATATATAGGTAGCAGCATTAATTGGTATGATGTGCAGCGCATACACAGATCAGACATGGCATTTCTCTGGATCGAATGCATATGCCAACAACCTCCCCAATTTTCAAGTGAACTAGGCTATATCTAAAGTGTTTTGGCATCTTTGATTGCCTTGAAGTCATCCATGATCTACGAAAATCTGGTTTCATATTCAGTGATCACACATAAATACATGCATACAAAATATACGTTACTTGCTCTGTGCTCTTAGTGTTCGTAACATGCTTTTCACCTTGGTAGTGTTACACTGATATTTTAATCAAATATATTTATATAATATTGTTGTGCCCCCACAGGCGTTATCTCAGTTTTCAACATTTGTCAGGATGCTGGACCTGAGGGACATCAACACACAATTCTGCTAGATCAAGATCTAGCTTTATTGTGGGCTCGCTCTGAGATCTTATTTCAGAGATTTAAGGCATGGAATAAAAGACAAAGTTTCAAATATCAGTCATATTAGTTTGTATTTGAATAATTCTTCAATAATCCTAAACTCTAATTATTACAATTCTATAAAAACAACAATCTCATTAAAATACAGATCTAGATTCTACTGTGTCAATTGTATTTGTCATCTTTTCTTTCCCAAACTATTGTTCTGACACATTAACACATATTAAGAGCTGAAATTACTGTATTGAAGAGTTGACCGAATCTGGTAATATTTACCGGATCTGGTAAAATTACAATTTGACCGGATCTGGTAAAATATTAAAAATGACAATATTTATGATTTTACGCAACAGTTTTCATATGCAATTTAGTTAAAGGTGATATTTACTCATAAACACACTTTCGAAAGCTGAACTTACGGTATTAAAGTGTTTGACCGAATCTGGTGATATTTACCGGATCTGGTAAAATTACAATTTGACCGGATCTGGTAAAATATTCAAAATCACAATAAATAAGGTTTTATGTGACCTTTTGTATATGTAGCCTATTATAAACTAATATCTATTGAAAGTATGTTCACCTGCAGTCTAGATTTGCTCTTATTGATAACAAAATAGAGTGTTTTGGTAGTTTCACCGGATTGGGTAAAAGTACAAGAGTTTGACCGGATCCGGTAAAGGTGCTGATGACCGCTTTAAATGTAGAGTGAGTTTGTGATTCTAGGTAATTATAACTGGTTATATATTCTTATATCATTTTGGGTAAAAATACCTCAAGGTTTCTATTCATAGTGAGACAGTTTTCATTTGACCGAATCCGGTCGACCTTTCTCTAAGTGAGTAACAGACATACTGACGCTCCGTCAGAATGGGCCGCCTTTAATACCCATCTTGACGTGACGTCATCAAAACAACAAGCAAAGTTCACGTAGCGTTGTCGACAGAACATCAGCTTTTACATGGAAAATAGAGCGAGTTGAGACATTTCAAGTGAGTTATAGATTCTATGTGACTTATATAAACTATAACTGTTGAAATCTCAACAAGAAATAGCGAAATGACGCTAAAATATGGCTTTGTAAAAACCGGAAATCAAGATCGAAAATTACGGGAAAGTTTACGTGGAGCGAACGATTCTACGTGACAGTTGCCGAAATCTAGGTTGTACAGGATTTGATGTCATTTAAAAGGTATAGATATCGATATGATATGCAGAATAATAAGTAGATTGTGACACGGCACAGCAATATTATAAACTAGACTGTCGCAGGACAGCAAAGCTCGCCTATTGCACACCTTGTCTACAAAGATGAAGTCCAAAACATTTTTCTATTTTAACTGAACTACATCAATGTTAAACCTACTGGCAAACTCTATTCCAAATACCAGCTTTCTATGGCAAGTATTTCATGTTGTATTAGTACCCTACAAACTCAATACTGTGACCACTCTTTAGAATCGTCTCTTCGAGGCGATTCTAAAGAGTGGTCACAGTATAGAGTTTTATTGAGAAATGACGATTATAGTATTTGGGTACGCACTGTTATCTGTAGCTTTGTTAGTCATGCAGGAAAAACCACATATAAAACACACACCCGCCCGAACAGCCACCCGATCAGCACCACGACAAAATAAAACAGTACATGTACTCGTACATGTATATTAAAAGATACAAAGAGACACACAAAGGCATAGCAAATAAACAATAGGGGAAGATAGAAGTATCACCTTGGAACTGTCAGTGACAATTGTCCTGTTTAAACCGGTTAAGGAGCGCCCAACCTCACACTTATCCCATCTCCACCCTAGGAGACAAACAGTGTGAATAAATGTATCCCCTATCCGACTAATCTACAACCGCTAGGGCAAATACAGTGCTACGTCATTTTTGACAAAAGGATGAGGTCATTAGTTGTCAGTAAAGTACTGTATTACAGACAGTATAGACTCTGACTAAAAGACTCACCAGGAGTCCGTTGGTATTGGTCTACCGGTTTGCAAATATCTTAAATATACCCAGTTCCCGTACATTAATGGCTGAAGTTGAATTTTCAAAGTGAAACATTATTTAAGTAAACTCGTATTCAGAGACTTTCCATTAAATGTCACATTTTGTAGAGGAGATTTATCATAAAACAATGAATGGAAGACACTCTGAGATGCCTTGAATAAGTACTGTGTTGAAGTTTTATTCTGGGAGTATTCATTGCAGAATCCACTCGTTATGAATATTGAGAAATTTTACACTGTATTTACATAGCTATATCAACTAGTATATAATCAGATCTTGCTGTGCTTTCTTGCCGCGGTGCTGTTCGGGCGGTTGTGTGTTTTGTATGTAGTGTTTCCAGCATGTACTAATTTTAGATATTCTATTAGCGAACAATATACTCTGATCAACCGACTCCTATAGGAGCCACCGTCTGATCTGTATCTGCTCTGTTTGCAAAGGTGTCACAAAATTTCTTTATGGGGTAACTGGTTAAACAAATACGTATTTCTTGCCTACACACAGGTTGCAGTATCTGGCACAGTGTATCGTTGCCCAGGGCACATACTCCGGTGCACAAATATAGTCGCGACCATAGGTGTCGCAGTCAGAGTCTGCGTCCTGGCAGAGCTGTACATTATCTATGTGAGGAGGTGTGGTAGTATCGGACGCCATGGTCGTGGTAGCAGAATGCGTAGAGGAAACTGACACAGAACAAATTAACTCATCGTTTTTAAGAAACGATTGACCAAGTGTCAAACAGCTTAATGATACATCGGATACCTGTTACCACTCATACAGTAAACCTCTCTATAACGGCAACTAAATTGTGTGAATTAGTTGGTATTTAGGGCAGGTGGCTGCTTAAAACAAAGTGAAAGTAAAACAGAACGCTCCTATAGGAGCGTTCTGTTTTACTTTCACCTTGCTTTAAGCAACCACCTGCCTTTAACACAAAATACTTGATGTAATTTAGTGTCCGTTATAGAGAGGTCTTAGAGAGGTTTTACTGTAGAACCAAACTTGCGTTTGGGCTGTTATTCTAGAGAGGTTCTCATATTCTATACAGAGAAACAAATAAGGGTGCATACCCATATGCTAATACCGTCATTTCTCCACCAGACCTTATACTGTGACCACTCTTTAGAATCGTCTCAAACAGGGTTTGGTAGAGAAATGAAGAATTCTTCTTGAAAATCGTTTAATTCACTTGTTTTATCTGGATCTCTGTTTATGAAATGAAATTCTTACCTTCGCATAAGCTGCAGTATTGTGCACAGTGTATCCTTGCCCAGGGTTCATAGTCAGGTACGCAGATGTAGTCTCGCCCATAGGTGTCGCAGTCCGAGTCCATGTCCTGGCAAAGCTGGTTCCCAGTTTCCATGGAAGATACCGGGACTGTGTCACTCAGAACTGTGCCGTTTCCTGAAGTAGTACACTAAATAAAATGGTGTCGTCAAAGGTGGAAGACGGGCAACCAATACATATTTCTATTGGACTGATACAGGTAATCAGTGGTTTCTGTCAACGTTGTAGGGTTTTTTCAGTATACATAAGATCTAGAGGTTATTCACATGAAACGGAACATGCTATATTCTACTCTGTCGAATGAGATATATTTTTTATATATAATTTATATTCTTATAATGCTACTTAGTACTATATATTGTACAAATTAACCCAGTCTTAAGCGACAATTACTTATAAATCTAATTATGTGTCTTTTGGGAAGGTGATATATTAATACAAGTCCAAACTAATGCAGAAAGGTCTTTTTTCACTCTGTATTTACCATTTCCTTCATATAAACGTGTTTTCACGCACTTGCAAACAGAGTAGACCCATGTCAGACGGCTCCTATATGAACCTTCTGACCAGGGTCTGCTCTGTTTGCTAACTGAATATGAAACATGTCTCTTTGCTTTCTAAAATGACTACAATATTCCGTCTTCCAGTTTCATTATTACTATTATATTCAGTATCGAGATTTGGAATAAACATGGAACAGGGAAATGGTCAAGCGACCACATAATTAACCCATTTGCTCCCAGTGGATTCTTCCATGCTTATATATTGGATTAGTCCATTTTTTATTTAAGGGGTGCCTGGCCTAAATTTTTATTTTGTTTTATCGTTTTTTCGTTTTGTTTTATATTGAAATTCCTATCAGCAAACAGTATAGACTCTGATCAGACGCGGCGTCTGATCAGAGTCTATACTGTTTGCCTACGTCCCATATATGGGATCGTGGGAGTAAATGGGTTAAATTGCCATAATCAGTCATTAACCCTTCGCTTGCTGAATTTTAAAATACACTTCTCCTTCTTTACCCATGCCCTGTTGTATAATTACATATATATCGTCACTGTGTACAAGTAGTTCGCTGTGCAATCACTGCTGTGGAGTGCACTGGTTACAAAATCAACTTGTAAATAGTGCAGACCCTGATGAGATGTCTCATCTGACTGGGTCTTCACTATTTACAGGTAGGTATATTGACGTGAATAGCAAGCGAAGGGTTAACATGTACGAACTAATAATATCATTAATATGAATGAGCTACTTTTCCGTACGGGTATATGACCATGACAGAAACTGTAGAATCAAATCCATATTACCTCATAAGCAAACAGAGCAGTCAGGAGCCATCTGATCTTAGTCTGCTCTGTTTGCAAAGGGGCTCATGCAATATATAGGTAGCAGCATTAATTGGTATGATGTGCAGCGCATACACAGATCAGACATGGCATTTCTCTGGATCGAATGCATATGCCAACAACCTCCCCAATTTTCAAGTGAACCAAGATATATCTAAAGTGTTTGGGCATCTTTGATTGCCTTGAAGTCATCCATGATCTACGAAAATCTGGTTTCATATTCAGTGATCACACATAAATACATACATACAAAATATACGTTACTTGCTCTGTGCTCTTAGTGTTCGTAACATGCTTTTCACCTTGGTAGTGGTACACTGATATTTTAATCAAATATAGTTATATAGAGGATCTTACATGAGTGTTCTTGATTATTGGATTTATTAAATGAGTCTTTTTAAAACGATAAAAACGAGCTTTAGCGAGTTTTTTTTATCGTTTTAAAAAATCCAATAATCATGAACACGAATGCAAGATCCTATTTATAACATAACACACACACATGTTATTTGCAGCCAATATTTCTGCAGCAACGTGGATTGTTATAAATTCTCATTACATGTAGAAATGATGAATGAAAGGTGTTATTAGGTTCGCTAGGTAACTGGGACAAAGTAGGTCCAAATTTTCCAACTTTTTTTTTGACTTACTGTCATATCAACCAGGATCTAATTCAGACCTCTCTGGTATTCAATTTAACTGTGATAGTTTATGATACAAAAACATACAGAAACACGTCAAACTAAATTTTAAGTTACAGTTTTGACATACATAGTTACAAACACGTCACATTATCACGTCATTGTACACAACTTGTGTCTATGTAAAGCGCGCCATTTAAATGAAGACCCACATACAGTCGCCAACACGTCTGACACTCACTGTCAATGGGATTCAAAATGCGCCTTCGTTTTGGTATATTAAGCCCTTTATTAGTGTTGTATACACATGGACATGGACATTTCCACCGAGAAACAAAAATCTCGATTCAAGTTCAGTGAAAATGTATGAAATGGACAAAAGATTCAGTACGAACTGCTGCATAAAATGTGTTGGAACAGGCGGAAGATTTTCGCGATCAGCTGAGTTTAGCAAATCTGAAATATGTTTGTGCTGTGCTGGATTCAGATGACTATAGTTGTTGATTGACGAGATATTTTTATGAGTAGAAATCTGCATAAACAAAAGGACATGCGGTGAAGAAAATGCAAAGTTGTGGAGGCATTTTCTATGTAGAATAGATTGTATGGGTCAGAGCACAAAGCTGGTAGGTCTTCTTTGGCATACAATTTGTATATAATTACTGACAGCGATTACAATTTGTATTATTTTATCGAAATTAAGGCGCAAGTGCCAACAATCCTTTGCCATCTATCGTGACTCAATCGTTGACAGGTAGGTCACAATCCGCCAGTTTGTTTGTTTTGACAGCGCGTATGAATACAGTTCGGTCGTTCGAATGTTATTCACTAGTGAATATATGCCCGTGAATATCAAAAATAAATGATAGTGTTACGTCACGCTGAAGCCACGAGTTATGTTATAAATAATATTATAAACTAGACTGTCGCAGGACAGCAAAGCTCGCCTATTGTACACCTTGTCTACAAAGATGAAGTCCAAAACATTTTTCTATTTTAACTGAACTACATCAATGTTAAACCTACTGGCAAACTCTATTCCAAATACCAGCTTTCTTTGGCAAGTATTTCATGTTGTATTAGTACCCTACAAACTCAATACTGTGACCACTCTTTAGAATCGTCTCGAAGAGACGATTCTAAAGAGTGGTCACAGTATAGAGTTTTATTGAGAAATGACGATTATAGTATTTGGGTACGCACTGTTATCTGTAGATTTGTTAGTCATGCAGGAAAAACCACATATAAAACACACACCCGCCCGAACAGCCACCCGATCAGCACCACGACAAAATAAAACAGTACATGTACTCGTACATGTATATTAAAAGATACAAAGAGACACACAAAGGCATAGCAAATAAACAAACAATAGGGGAAGATAGAAGTATCACCTTGGAACTGTCAGTGACAATTGTCCTGTTTAAACCGGTTAAGGAGCGCCCAACCTCACACTTATCCCATCTCCACCCTAGGAGACAAACAGTTTGAATAAATGTATCCCCTATCCGACTAATCTACAACCGCTAGGGCAAATACAGTGCTACGTCATTTTTGACAAAAGGATGAGGTCATTAGTTGTCAGTAAAGTACTGTATTACAGACAGTATAGACTCTGACTAAAAGACTCACCAGGAGTCCGTTGGTATTGGTCTACCAGTTTGCAAATATCTTAAATATACCCAGTTCCCGTACATTAATGGCTGATGCTGAATTTTCAAAGTGAAACATTATTTAAGTAAACTCGTATTCAGAGACTTTCCATTAAATGTCACATTTTGTAGAGGAGATTTATCACAATAAAACAATGAATGGAAGACACTCTGAGATGCCTTGAATAAGTACTGTGTTGAAGTTTTATTCTGGGAGTATTCATTGCAGAATCCACTCGTTATGAATATTGATAAATTTTACACTGTATTTACAGAGCTATATCAACTAGTATATAATCAGATCTTGCTGTGCTTTCTTGCCGCGGTGCTGTTCGGGCGGTTGTGTGTTTTGTATGTAGTGTTTCCAGCATGTACTAATTTTAGATATTCTATTAGCGAACAATATACTCTGATCACCACCCGACTCCTACAGGAGCCACCGTCTGATCTGTATCTGCTCTGTTTGCAAAGGTGTCACAAAGTTTCTTTATGGGGTAACTGGTTAAACAAATACGTATTTCTTACCTACACACAGGTTGCAGTATCTGGCACAGTGTATCGTTGCCCAGGGCACATACTCCGGTGCACAAATATAGTCGCGACCATAGGTGTCGCAATCAGAGTCTGCGTCCTGGCAGAGCTGTACATTATCTGTGAACCATGATATATCTAAAGTGTTTGGGCATCTTTGATTGCCTTGAAGTCATCCATGATCTACGAAAATCTGGTTTCATATTCAGTGATCACACATAAATACATGCATACAAAATAGACGTTACTTGCTCTGTGCTCTTAGTGTTCGTAACATGCTTTTCACCTTGGTAGTGTTACACTGATATTTTAATCAAATAGAGTTATATAATATTATAAACTAGACTGTCGCAGGACAGCAAAGCTCGCCTATTGTACATCTTGTCTATAAAGATGAAGTCCAAAACATTTTTCTATTTAACTGAACTACATCAATGTTAAACCTACTGGCAAACTCTATTCCAAATACCAGCTTTCTATGGCAAGTATTTCATGTTGTATTAGTACATCTTAACACTTACCCCAAAACTTTAACCTTCCTATTTCAGCCCAAAAAGCTAAGTCCAAAACAGCTAAAATTTGGACTAAAATTCAATTTTAATTTAAATTTTAACTACACTGCATCAATGTTCAACACACAAAGGAACCTCCATTCCAAATATCAGCTTTCTATGGCAAATATTTCACGTAGTATTAGTGCATTTCAACACTTACCCCAAAACTTTAACCAAAAGCAAAAGCCAACGCCAACGCCAACGCCGACGCCGACACCGACGCCGACGCCGGGTTTGATTCCATAAGCCCCCCCCCCCCCTGTTCTTCGAATAGCCGAGCTAAAAATAATAACTCTACTTGAGCACAATCAATTCTATGGATAATGACGATAAGACAACAAATATCTTACCACTGCACAGGTTGCAGTATTTAGCGCAGTGTAGTCTGGCCCAGGGCTCATATTCAGGCGCACAGACGTAGCCTCGACCATAGGTATCGCAGTCAGTGTCAATGTCCAGGCAAAGCTGGGACACAGCTGTCTTGAGTGCAGCTGCTGAGTTTGACGATGACGTTGTCTGGGTTGGTGAAGCTGTTGAGGTTGATGATGATGTTGTCTGAGGCGGTGCTGTTGTTGAAGATGATGTTGTCTGAGGCTGTGCAGATGATGATGTTGATGATGATGTTGTCTGAGGCGGTGCAGATGTTGTGGCTGAAGATGATGTTATCTGAGGTAGTGCAGCTGTTGGGGGTAAACGAGAACGTTGTTTTTAGTGCAGTTATTGGGGTAGATCAAGGTCTGCAAGGTTTGTTTTTGTTTTTCAATGTCCTCGCAATTAATACTATATCACACTATAGAAAAATAACAACTCTACTTGAGCACAATCTATTCTATGAATAATGACGATAATACAACAAATATCTTACCACTGCACAGGTTGCAGTGTTTAGCGCAGTGTAGTCTGGCCCAACGCTCAATTTCAGTCGCACAGATGTAGTTTCGACCATAGGTATCGCAGTCAGGGTCAATGGCCTGGCAAAGCTGTGGCACAGATGTCTTGAGTGCAGCTGTTGATGTTGATGATGATATTGTCTGGGGTGGTGCAGCTGTTGAGATTGATAATGATGTTGTCTGGGGCGGTGCATATGTTGAGGTTGAAGATGATGTTGTCTGGGGCGGTGCAGCTATTGAGGTTTATGATGATGTTGTCTGGGGCGGTGCAGCTATTGAGGTTGACTATGATGTTGTCTGGAGTGGTGGGGTGGTGCAGCAATTAAGGTTGAAGATACTGTTGTCTGGGATGGTGCAGCTGTAAAGGTTGAAGACGATGTTGTCTTGGGCGGTGCAATTGTTGAGGTTGAAGATAATGTGGTATGGGGTGATGCAAGGTTTGTTATTCAAAGTCATCGCATGTCACACTTAATGGCCGCTGTTATAGAACACTGATGAGCCAGTCCACTTTGAAACATCAGCATTCAAAGATTTAAACCCATAATAGTTACCTCCTACAATCATACACATGTTTGATACTTGTTCTGATCGTGTGTATTTTACCACAGAGCCACAGAGGACAGACGTTTAATGCATGTAATAACTGAGGTGTACCCGCATGAATGTACACATGACTATATAGTTGAACTTCAATATCTCAAATTCGGATAGTTCGAATTTCGGATAACTCGAAGTAAATGTCCGATCCTTCCAAACTGTACAATATAGTATAGTTCTAAAATGTATAACTATACATATCTAGACACACATATGACAGCTTAATGCAGGTCAAAAGTAATTCTTGTGTTCACGCATAGGAGCCGTCTGTTCTGTTTGCTAATGGAATTTGAAAGATATGCTTCTTTACTTTCTAAAATAGATACAATGTTCTACCTTCCCTATTTCGTTGTACCTATTTTTCCATAAATATTCAATTTGGAATTTGGAATAAACATAGGACAGGGAAATGGTTAAGTTAATCAATATCAGTTGCTATGGTGGTGGGAGGTAGATTTAGCTGTGTAACCTACACTTATTGTAGGCGCATATGCGGTCAGATGCGGTCAAGTACAATTTGAAAAGTCCCTTCGCAGACATTGCATGGTTGTACAGGCTTGCTGCAAGTTTGTTTACATGGGCCATCTATGAGAGGTCCGTGTTTTGCGTGAACGTCTAGTTTTGTGCACTGTCCACCGTCTCTTTGACATGTTCATGTAGTCTCTTTCTTCTTGCATTAGGGCTTATGACCTGACATTTCTATGGATGGATTGCATCTGACATTGGTCTGCACAGTGTTCTAGAGCATCTTTGACTGCCTTGATAGGTCTGTACATAACGTCATCCATGATCCTCGACCAATCTGGGCCCATGCTTATAAAACATTTAGTTGAGTCTGAGTTCGTTCTCAAGTTTTTGATTGGTCAGATTGAGAACGAACTCAAACTCAACTAAAAATATTTATAAACATGGACCCTGGTTTCAAATTCACTGATCACACAAAATTGCATGCATAAAGATATGCGTTACTGGCTCCGTAGTTTTATTTTTAATAACCTAGTATTTGCACCTGGATAATGGTGGAATTTGAAGGATCTGTTTATTTACTCTCTAAAATGGCTACAATGTTCCACCTTCCATATTTCATTATGACTCTGTTTTGGTATGACTATTCAGTAGGTATTGAAATTTTGAATAAATATTGAACAGGGAGAGGGATAAGCTGATGAAACCCTTTCACATGAAGTGGCTTAGCGCAAAGTGCTGACTGATTAGAGAGTTTCTCTGGCGCTTCCCATCTTGGTCTACACTGTTTACCGATGTCACATATGTGAATTAGCGGGGACAAATCGGCCCCCACAAACACGTTCTGGTCCACCTCTCATTTACATTCGGATAACAATGTCACATAGTTATTCAGAAACTGTGCACTTGCTGAAACAAATGGCACCTTTGGTTAACCCATTCCCTTATATTGACGACTTTTGACGACCCTGGAAAATCTCTTTGCGAAACCATTGTGATAAATAGAGCATTTGCTCCATAGGAGCAATATGTTCAATAAATGGATGGTCGCTTAAGACATATTCTACTGTATTTGCACTTGCTATGAGTATAGACTTAGATCCTAGGAGCTCTATCACAGTGGATCTTGTTTCAGATTCACTGATCACACATAAATACATGCATACGAAATATACGTTACTTGCTCTGTGCTCTTAGTGTTCGTAACTTGATTTACACCTTGGTAGTGTTACACTGATATTTTAACTAATCAATCCCTCCTGGACTATTTTTAGACCCAACCTCTTTGAATAAATCTACTTAAAAGGAACATTAACTATAGAAAAGGAGAATTTTAGAATTCTGTAGTTTTGAAACCATTGTGTTAAAAAGAGCATTTGCTCCTATAGAGCAAATGCTCTATTTATCACAATGGTTTAAAATCGTGACTTGCAAAAAATAGATATGCAAAATGCCTCGCTAGGAGGGAATGAGTTAAACTATAAACATTATAACTCTACTTGAGCACAATCTATTCTATGAATTATGACGATAAGACAACAAATATATTACCACCGCACAGGTTGCAGTATCTAGCGCAGTGTAGTCTGGCCCAGGGCTCATATTCAGGCTGCTCACAGATGTAGTTTCGACCATAGGTATCGCAGTCAGGATCAACGTCCTGGCAAAGCTGGGACACGGATGCCTTGAGTGCAGCTGTTGAGGTTGATGATGACGATGTCTTGATTGCAGCTGTTGACGACAATATAGTCAATTCTGTAGATGGTTTAGAAGTTACATCTTAGTAAGTTTTTAAAGGTTTTGTATCCCTTGAAATTCATTTATTATGCATTGGTTATACTGTAGCATTTAGGAAAGGATATCCAATTTACATAGGGATAACGTGCAGATTCACAAACTGCATACATGCATACCAGGTAAGACTGTAAGACTATTAGACTTTAGTTGTTAACATTTTTAACGTGAAAAGGAGTGTACGATCTGATCAGGGGGTGGATAGTTTATTATTCAAAATCCTCGTAAACCCTGTAATACTAAATAAAACCCTATCATACTAAATGGACTCCATCATTGATTTCAACTTTAAATTTTCAGAAAGTAAATCGGCGTCAAATCAGGATCCAAGTTATTTGCCATCCAATCAATAATGTTTCGAAGGCTTTAATGAATCGATGGAAAGTTATTATTGCACTACACTGTAATTTTAAAACTACGTGTATTACTCATCAGAGCTCCAGATAAGACGCGTCAATTAAATAATTATCAGGAATAACTTCTTTATTTCTCCACCAAACCCTACAAACTTAATACTGTGACCACTCTTTAGAATCGTCTCTTCGAGACGATTCCAAAGAGTGGTCACAGTATAGAGTTTTATTGAGAAATGACGATTATAGTATTTGGGTACGCACTGTTATCTGTAGCTTTGTTAGTCATGCAGGAAAAACCACATATAAAACACACACCCGCCCGAACAGCCACCCGATCAGCACCACGACAAAATAAAACAGTACATGTACTCGTACATGTATATTAAACGATACAAAGAGATACACAAAGTCATAGCAAATAAACAATAGGGGAAGATAGAAGTATCACATTGGAACTGTCAGTGACAATTGTCCGGTTTAAACCGGTTAAGGAGCGCCCAACCTCACACTTATCCCATCTCCACCCTAGGAGACAAACAGTGTAAATAAATGTATCCCCTATCCGACTAATCTACAACCGCTAGGGCAAATACAGTGCTACGTCATTTTTGACAAAAGGATGAGGTCATTAGTTGGCAGTAAAGTACTGTATTACAGACAGTATAGACTCTGACTAAAAGACTCACAAGGAGTCCGTTGGTATTGGTCTACCAGTTTGCAAATATCTTAAATATACCCAGTTCCCGTACATTAATGGCTGAAGCTGAATTTTCAAAGTGAAACATTATTTAAGTAAACTCGTATTCAGGGACTTTCCATTAAATGTCACATTTTGTAGAGGAGATTTATCACAATAAAACAATGAATGGAAAGCACTCTGAGATGCCTTGAATAAGTACTGTGTTGAAGTTTTATTCTGGGAGTATTCATTGCAGAATCCACTCGTTATGAATATTGAGAAATTTTACACTGTATTTACATAGCTATATCAACTAGTATGTAATCAGATATTGCTGTGCTTTCTTGCCGCGGTGCTGTTCGGGCGGTTGTGTGTTTTGTATGTAGCGTTTCCAGCATGTACTAATTTTAGATATTCTATTAGCGAACAATATACTCTGATCAACCGACTCCTACAGGAGCCACCGTCTGATCTGTATCTGCTCTGTTTGCAAAGGTGTCACAAAGTTTCTTTATGGGGTAACTGGTTAAACAAATACGTATTTCTTACCTACACACAAGTTGCAGTATCTGGCACAGTGTATCGTTGCCCAGGGCACATACTTCGGTGCACAAATATAGTCGCGACCATAGGTGTCGCAGTCAGAGTCTGCGTCCTGGCAGAGCTGTACATTATCTGTGTGAGGAGGTGTTGTAGTATCGGGCGCCATGGTCGTGGTAGCAGAATGCGTAGAGGAAACTGACACAGAACGAATTAACTCATTGTTTTTAAGAAACGATTGACCAAGTGTCAAACAGTTTAATGATACATCGGATACCTGTTAGCCCTTCGCTGCTTGTTATTCACGTCAATATACCTACCTGTAAATAGTGAAGACCCAGATGAGACAGTTCCTGCAGGAGCTGTCTCATCAGGGTCTGCACTCTTTACAAGTTGATTGTGCAACCAGTGCACCCCACAGCAGTGATTGCACAGCGAAATACTTGTACACAGTGAAGATAAATGTAATTATACAACAGGGCATATGTAAAGAAGGAGAAATGTATTTTAAAATTCAGCAAGAGAAGGGTTACCACTCATAGAACCAAACTTGCGTTTGAGCGGTTATTCTAGAGAGGTTCTCATTATCTATACAGAGAAACAAGTAAAGGTGCATACTCAAATGCTAATATCGTCCTTTCTCCACCAAACCTTATACTGTGACCACTTTTTAGAATCGTCTCAAAGATAGGGTTTGGTAGAATAATGAAGAATTATTCTTGAAAATCGTTTAATTCACTTATTTTATCTGGATCTCTGTTTATGGAATGAAATTCTTACCTTCGCATAAGCTGCAGTATTGTGCACAGTGTATCCTTGCCCAGGGTTCATAATCAGGTACGCAGATGTAGTCTCGCCCATAGGTGTCGCAGTCCGAGTCCATGTCCTGGCAAAGCTGGTTCCCAGTTTCCATGGAGGATACTTGGGCTGTGTCATTCAGAACTGTGCCGTTTCCTGAAGTAGTACACTAAATAAAATGGTGTCGTCAAAGGTGGAAGACGGGCAACCAATACAGATTTCTATTGGACTGATAAAGGTTATCATTGGTTTCTTTCAACGTTGTACGTTTTTTTCAATATATATAAGATCTAGAGGTTATTCACATGAAACGGAACATACTACATTCTACTCTGTCGAATGAGATATATTCTTTTATATTCTTATAATGCTACTTAGTATTATATATTGCACAAATTAACTCAGTCTTAAGCGACAATTACTTATAAATCTAATTATGTGTCTTTTGGGAAGGTGATATATTAATACAAGTCGAAACTAATGCAGAAAGGTCTTGTATTTCTTTCACTCTGTATTTACCATTTCCTTCATATACACGTGTTTCCATGCACTTGCAAACAGAGTAGACCCATATCAAACGGCTCCTATATGAACCTTCTGACCAGGGTTTGCTCTGTTTGCTAATTGAATTTGAAACATGTCTCTTTGCTTTCTAAAATGGCTACAATATTCAGTCTTCCATTTTTCATTATTATATTCAGTATCGGGATTTGGAATAAAACATGGAACAGGGAAATGGTCAAGCGACCACATAATTAACCCATTTGCTCTCAGTGAATTCTTCCATGCTTATATATTGGATTAGTCCATTTTTTATTTAAGGGGTGCCTGGCCTAAATTTTCAATTTCGTTTTGTTTTATATTGAAATTCCTATCAGCAAATAGTGTAGATTCTGATCAGGCGCGGCGTCTGATCAGAGTCTACACTGTTTGCCTACGTCCCATATATGGGATCGTGGGAGTAAATGGGTTAAATTGCCATAATCAATCATTAACCCTTCTCTTGCTGAATTTTAAAATACATTTATCCTTCTTTACCCATGCCCTGTTGTATAATTACATAATTATATATCTTCACCGTGTACAAGTATTTCGCTGTGCATTCACTGCTGTGGAGTGCAATGGTTACACAATCAACTTGTAAATAGTGCAGACCCTGATGAGACAGCGCCTGCAGGAGCTGTCTCATCTGGGTCTTCACTATTTACAGGTAGGTATATTGACGTGAATAGCAAGCGAAGGTTAAATGGTCGGGTATGACAGATTATACTGTATACATGTATGGTAAAACTCGATACTACGGAATTTTATTAATGAAGAATTTATGTCCTTGTAGGCAGGTGGCTGCTAAATGCAGGATGAAAGTCATGCAGAAAGCTCCGCTATGAGTTTTCTGTATGATTTTCCTCCTGCATGAAGCTGTCACCTGTGTTAAAGATCAATCATGGTACGTATTTGAGTGTTCGAAATAATCGATTTTTCACTGTGTTCGAAAACAAAATGTCAAACAATACATTCACAATGTCAAATCATCTGAAAAAGAAAATGTATGAAAATATGTTTCCAAGTCTATGTTAGCTAACTTAAATGTGCAAGAAAATACACCAATATCAAATGACACCGGAAAGGAACTTTTTAAGTGGGTTGTCCATCCATTCTTTGGCATTCCTGTCAGTAGGTGGAAGAAATTAGACATATAATAGATTATTTTACTATCATGCATTTAATATCTAGTTCTAGGTGCTGAAATAAATACAAATCATAATTAGTATTAGTAAAAATGATTATTAATAATTTTCATGTGTCTCCACACTTTTAAACTCGGGAAGGTATAGCTTTATACTGTTTGTTCGTCTGTAAGTTTTAATTAAGTAATTAAAAATACATGTACCTGTAAGACATGAAACGTTTTACTAAATTTTATTCCTGTGTATATTCCGGGTAAAAGTATAAACTTTTGAAATACACCCATAACAGTCAGTTACACTGAGTCACACCTAGTAACAGTGAGTAACATTGAATACCACCTAATAACACTGCGTAACATCTAATAACACTGAGTAACATATAATAACGCCGTTTATCACATAATAACACTGAGTAATACCCAGTAACGCTGAGTAACACATATTGACACCGAGTGACACTCAATAACACTGAGTAATACCCAGTAACGCTGAATAACACATATTGACACCGAGTGACACCCAATAACACTGAGAAGCACTTACACTTAATAACACAGAGTAACGTCTAGTAACACCTAGTGGCACTGAGTAACACATTGTAGCACTCTAACACTAAGTATTGATTAGGATGTGTGAATTCTTATGCTAGAAGTGCGATTTATCTGGCATTTCCAGAGAACACTCACATGTGGAATGATACTGTAAACCCTCTCTATAACGGCCACCAAATTATGTTAATTAGTTGGTATTTAGGGCAGGTGGTTGCTTAAAGCAGGGTGAAAGTGACAGGAACTCTGTCCTATAGGAACGTTCTGTTTTACTTTTAGTTTGCTTTAAGCAGCCATCTGCTTTTAACACAAAATACTTGATGTAATTTAGTGGCCGTATAGAAAGGTTTTACAAGGTATCGAATACTAACACTTTACTCCATAAATACGCCTTTCTACGACTTTTCAAACAGAGTAGATCCAGATCTGACGGTTCCTGTAGTAGCCGTCAGACCAGTGTCTGCTCTGTTTGCTTATGAAAAATATAGGTATGTTCTACAATCTCTACCATGACCAAAACTACCTTATAAATTTAGTCTAATCAATATTCATGTTGTCATTAGTTTTTATATGAACATTCGTGAAGTAAAGGGTTTAACCGACTGATATAATATAATATTATAGTATACCTTATCCAAGTACGTTCCTTCTTTACTGATATAAAACGTACCAGTCCATATTTTGCGAGAGTGCCCTCCAATACGGCCATATGTGCTCGGTAATTTCTGGTAGTTTCCGCTGGTACGGAAACGCAAATAAACGAATTATGCCATTCTAAATTATATATTATTTAATAAATTTAAACACAAATAGGTAGGTTTTCTTTTTCATTTTTCTATTTTTTCCTGAGTAAGACAATAATTATTCAGCTTGATTAAAATTGATACAAACAAGTTATAAGTAATTTTAGTAAATGCAATAATTGGTTTGCAAATTAATCTACCGAATATATGTTTCTTAAAAAAGCAGGCGGTAGCATAATGACATAATAACTCAGAAAGCTCCTATTGGAAGGCAGGTCGGTGGTTTTGATCACATGCTCTGCTTTGCAGCGAATGAGATTAGCCGAAATCATCTTCCTGATATCATCCCTCATCATCATGTCATCTCATCATTCATCGGCGCTATATGATCTATTCAGTGCCGTAGTGCCGTAAAACCCTTTGACCTGCAATAAGCGACAGTCTACCTTACAGAGCCATAATTAGACATTTTTTCATAGCTGCCTAAGACATGTCCTACTGTATAGTTATACATGTATAAAGTCATGCGTATGTACTGTATCATATGTAGCTATACACAAGTCATGCGTATTACTACAGTAAAACCTCTCTATAACGACCACTAAATTACATAAAATAGTTTGTGTTAAATGCAGGTGGCTGCTTAAAACAAGGTGGAAGTAAAACAGTACGCTCCTGTAGGAGCGTTTTGTTTTACTTTCACCTTGCTTTAGGCAACCACCTGTCCTAATTACCAATTAATTAATACAAGTTAGTGGCCGTTATAGAGAGGTTTTACTGTGTATCATATGTAGCTATACACACGTACTACAGGTATCAGTCAGCATCTCTTTGACCAATTTTGATTACTCGAAATTATCTAGAAACTTTCACGCACACAATTCCTGCGTGCTCATTCTTGGTATTTGATTTCGATGAGTAAAACCCCATGATACTATTGCGAGACATTTGGTCTTACAGCTTTTAGCTATTGGCGCCCCCCTTGGGGGCAGGAGTGTGTTCCTGAAGATGATAAAATGCTAATAATATGCAAAATAATAGTTACAGGAAATATTTAGCTTGAATAGAAAATAAATATATTTAATAATGTGTTATATGGAATTTTTGTCTTTTATTTATAAAACAAATAGTGGTCGTTGTTAGATACGCCATTGTTTGTTTTTATATTGACGCATATTGTATTGGCTTGTCATTCGTTTGGTCGTTTTTGTTTAAAGGTTGATCTATTGAATTGATATTTACATGTGGTATTGCATACATTTTTATCGATATCGTATAATCCTTTATCATGCTGGTGCGGCGTAGTTATGAAATGTATGTTTGTATACAGTAGAACCTGTCTTGTGGTGGTGGCTTGGCCTAGTGGTTGGGCTGATAACACAGGGGTCCGGGGATTGAGTCCCGATTGGACCAGCCCGACATTTCAGAGATGTTTTTCAGTGTCTCCCATCCCCAAGCTGTTGCCTCCTCTCCACCCAAGGGTTAAACTGGGTACTTGTGAGGGTCATTAGCCGGTACTGCGACTGTGTAATCGGACCATATGTTAGCAGTGCTCAATATTGTAGGCGAAGGGCTCAATTTCCTGGGGAGTAAATGTACAATCGACTGAGCGGTCATTCGGACTAAAAAGAGACTATAACTAGGTGCCTGTTTTTACTTTTCCAGGGGCATGAAACAAGAGGTCTTCTATTTGCGTCTGCAATGCAGGTGGTGGCTTAATGCAAGTCAAAGATAATACATAACGCTCCTATTGGAGCGTTCTGCATTTCGTTTGCCCTACATTAAGCAACATCAAGCTCTTTAACCCTTCTCTTGCTGAATTTTAAAATACATGTCTCCTTCGGTACCCATGCCCTGTTGTATAATTACATATATCTTCACTGTGTACAAGTATTTCGCTGTGCAATCACTGCTGTGGAGTGCACTGGTTGCATAATCAACTTGTAAATAGTGCAGACCCTGATGAGACAGCTCCTACTATTTACAGGTAGGTATATTGACGTGAATAGCAAGGGAATGGTTAAGATTTATATATTCAACAAAGGACTTGCCGTTTAACACATTTCCTCATATTTACACCTTTTGACGCCTCTATAAAAATCACGTTTTGAAACCATTGTGATAAATAGAGCATTTGCTCCACAGGAGCAAATGCTCTATTTATCACAATGGTTTCATAACCACACAATTCTAAAAGTTTCCTTTTCTGTAGTAAATGCTTCTTTTCGGAGGATTTATTCAAAGAGGTTGGATCTAAAAATAGCATATAAGGGAATGGGTTAACTTAATACAGGTTCTACTGTATGCAACAAAACTATGTGACGTCATCTGTCGTTCTAACCTGACATAACTAAGAGGTTTGTAAATTCGAATTAAGTTCGAAATTAAAATCCTTACGCACATTCATTTTGATTGTTTTGTGTTAACAATGTTAGTATTAACTTTTCAAAATGGATACATCTTGCCAATGTTTCATTATTTGATAGTGATAATTATTCCATTAACAATGTATATATTGCTGAAATAATTATATAGTATCTTGAAAATCATAGGAACCGTATAGCAGATACGCTCATGCTTCTAACAAAACCTAAGTCGAGCATGCGTTTTATATTTTTATAGAAGTTGTCGCCTAATACTTTTTTGTATTATCGTGAAAACTTGTGGCACTGACATGTTCACCATAATTCCCGTTCGTGTCTCTTTCTTATGCTGGAACCAGCTATTAATTAAGAGTATTTTTCGGCTTAATGCCTATTGACTCAAGGACAATATGAACATGTTTCAGAAATGGTTCTTCGTGTTTTAGGAAACCTGAACTGAGTTACTGTGAACAACTAAGCACTTAATTTCCTATTTAAATCTTTTCTCTTTAAATACGCCTTTCTACACCTTTACAAACATAGCTGACCGAGAACAGACAGGTCCTGTAGGAGCCGTCTGATCAGTGTCTGCCCTGTTTGCTTATGATGCAATATAGATATGATTTTACATACCCCTACCATGGCCAAAAATTTATTTGTCCATGTGCTATTACAAAAACAATCTAACTAACTTTCATGATATCAATCTGACGCGACGCCCAGATAAGATGTGTAAATTAGAACATTTTCAAGAATATCTCCTTTATAGGAGCGTTCTGTTTAACTTTCACCTTGCTTTAATCAGCCACGTGCCTTTAAAACATAATACATGATGTGCAGTCGGCTGAGCGGTCACTCGGACTGAAAGTAGACTATAACTAGGTACTTTACTTATTTGTAATTTAGTGGCCGTTATAGAAAGGGTTTACTGTACCCGATAAATATCCATGTAAATATTAACGACATCAGTAATATTAATCATTGGAAGTTTATAATGATATGATACAGAATGTTTAAAACCGTATTGTACAGAATATGTCAGAAACTGCAGAATCAGATTTAACTTATTTATTTATGCAAACAAATAGAGCCTGATAATCTGGTCAGTATCTGTTCTCTTTTGCTTATGGCATGATGCACATGTAAGTCAATTTTTTTGTCAAAGCCAACATTTCCCTTTAAAAAGTGTGCATTAAAAACCAGCTAATAAATAGTCATGAAATCATCATTTCCTACATGAATATTTAACAGGGAAGGGTTAAGGAATATTGATTACGTAAATTATTAACCCGTCTCTTGCTGAATTTTAAAGTACATTTCTCCTTCTTTACCCATGTCCTGTTGTATAATTACATATATCTTCACTGTGTACAAGTATTTCGCTGTGCAATCACTGCTGTGGAGTACACTGGTTGCACAATCAACTTGTAAATAGTGCAGACTCTGATGAGACAGCTCCTACACTATTTACAGGTACGTACATTGATGTGAATAGCATGCGAAGGGTTAAACTAAAGGCACAGTCTATATTAGAGTAAAAAAGGTGAAAGTTCAGATCTACAGATAAAGGTGCGTATCAAAAAACTAAAATCGTCATTTCTGCAAGACCCAAAACTTCTAAATCTGAATCTGAGATCATTCTCAAGTGTCTGATTGGGAATAACTAAAGCAAAGCGTTTTATATCCTCGGTACCAGGAACCGTTTTAATTAGTTGGCATTTTGGGCAGGTGGCCGCTTAAAGCAAGATTAAAGTAAAACAGAACGCTCCTATAGGATCGTTCTGTTTTACTTCCACCCACCTTGCTTTAAGCAGCCTCCAGCCTTTAACACAAAATACTTGATGTAATTTAGTGGCCGTTATAGAGAGGCTTTACTGTATATGAGTCTACCATGTTTATAGACGCATTGAAAGATGCCTCTATGGGGGAATGGTGAACTAATTTCAAGTCCGCTTGAGGACTTAAGACTTTTGACGACTTTGAAAAAAATTAACATGTATAAACACCTACAATCTACATGGCGGGTTCGTACAGAATAGCCCGGGTAATAGAGGGGTTCCACAGCAATGATGCACGTGCGTTGTCAGTCATATGGTCATATGCACGTGATCGGTCAGTCATTTGACACATTTGTTACCGCCACTATATTTGACATTCTAACCAATGATTTTGTGTAGGAATCAAATAGTTTGAAAAAGGTTAAACGACGTAGTTACAACACTTTTGCATACTTGTTCTACTAAAACAATTTAATTAGGAGATCGCATAAAGAAAATTAAACGTGAACCCCATAACACACTCATGGCCAAAGTAAAATTAAATGTGAACATCGTTACACATACAGAATAGAACACGATGAAATGGGATCATCTGAATACTCACATAGTACGAATAAAATAAAATCTGAACTTACAACACATACAATGTACTACTAAACTTAAATACGACCGTCATAACACACAAAATACAAATAAACTTAAATGGGACCCTCATAAGATACAAAGTACAAGTAAACTTAAAATATAAATAAACTAAAATGGGACCCTCATAACATACAAAGTACAAATAAACTTAAATTGGACCCTCATAACATACAAAGTATAAATAAACTTAAATGGGACCCTCATAACAAAGTACAAATAAACTAAAATGGGACCCTCATAACATACAAAGTATAAATTAATTTAAATGGGACCCTCATAACACTCACATAGTCCAAACAAAATTAAATATGAACATCTTTATACTCACAGAGTCAAACCAACATTAAATGTGAACATCATACCACACAGAAAGGACAAATAAAAGGGAACCTCACAGTGTACAAATAAAATAAATTGCTAACCTCCTTATAACACACACTGCGGACAAAAAATAAATAAATGTGGATAATCTTAATACTCAAAGAGTCCAAACAAAATTAGGTGTGAACATCTTAACACTACATCTTAACTGAGTCCAAACAGTATTAAAATATAAACCTTTTTAATAAGCTATAATATTTTGCGACGTTTCTGTTAGGGGTACTGCACAATATTTTATCATTTATCCCTTTGTCTCATGCATACGCCTTTGAACTCCCTTGCAAAACATTACACTCCATGGTCTTCTCTGTGCGCTGATAAAAATATAGACCTGATTCTACTGTTTCTGATTTAGTTAAAATACCATTTTTCATGATGCCATTATTATGTTTTATCAAATGGATATTCACGCATTCTTTATTTCTTACATCTGTACTCATCACATCAGGGGTCATCCATACGTAGCAGAGAAGACTAACACACTATCTGCCTTATTAACTCATTCCCTCCTAGACTATTTATAGATTCCACCTCTTTGAATAAATCTACCGAAAAGGAAAATTTATTAGAGAAATGGAAAATGTTAGAATTGTGTAGTTTTCAAACCATTGTGATAAAAAGAGCATTTGCTCCTACGGAGCAAAATTTAATGCTTTATTTATCACAATGGTTTAAAAATAACTTTTTACAGAAGCGTCAAAAGGCGTCAGTTGGCGGGACTGTTTTAATTCTACATTTTGTTTAGAGTCACTAGGGATGCCCATGATAAACTGTATCAGAACATGTCTTAAGCGGCCATTCATTTATTGAATATAGGAGTTTTAAAACGGCGTGGTTGCTTAATGCAGGACAAAAGTAATACAGAAAACTCCTATTGCAGCGTTCTGCATTCCTTTCGACCTGCCGTACAGACAAGTAATTAAACCTCCTTTTGAGTTTTGAGGCCACTTAAGACAGGTTATACTGTATATGGTTTCTACGCTAACAAGAGGGATAAGGAAAGATGGTACGTCTAAATCGGGAAAAGAAAGGAACAAATATAGATCTGATTGTACTGTTTCTGCTTTAGTAAAAACGTCCCTCTTTATGGTACCATTTTAAAGTTTCAGTGAATGGATATTCATGTATTCTTTATATCTTACATCTGTTCTCATCACGTGAGGGGTTATCCAGAGGTAGCAGAGAAAACTAACACACTATCTACATCATTAACTCATTCCCTCCTATACTATTTATAGACCCAACTTCGTTTAATAAATCTACCGAAAAAGGAGAATGTTTTAGAGAAATGGAAAGTTTTAGAATTGTGTAGTTTTAAAAACATTGTGATAAAAAGAGCATTTGCTCATATGCTTTATTTAACACAATGGTTTCAAAAATGACTTTTACAGAGGCGTCAAAAGACGTCAGTAGGAGGAAATATGCTAATTCTACATTTTGTTTAGAGTCACGTGGGCTGGCCATGATCAACTACATTTGAACATGTCCTAAGCGGTCATTCATTTATTGAACATAGGAATCTTAAAACAGCATGGTTGCTTAATGCAGCACAAAAGTAATACAGAAAGCTCCTATTGGAGCGTTCAGAATTACGTTTGACCTGATTTACAGACAAATGAGTAGACCTCGTTTTGATTGCCACTTAAGACATGATATACTGTAATGGTTTCTACGCTAAAAGAGAGGTAAGGAAAGATGGGGGAATCTAAATCGGGAAACGAAAGGAAAAACAAAAGCGTAAGAGGAATGCATAGAATGTATTTACAATAGAGTAGAAAGTCAGACACATCATAATTAACCCTTTCACTCATGAATATTTATGGAAGAACAATTGCTTCATGAGTGATTGGCCAATGCTCCAAATTAACATAGGAATAGTTTTATGTTTTCTCAGAAACTGTATAATAATACCTGTATTATGTAACAAGCAACACGAGTGGACCCCGATCAGACAGCTCCTGTAGGAACTGTTTGATCTGGTCCAGTTCGTTTGCAAAATTAATGTATGAGAGAGCGGTTAACATGAAGTAAAGGGTTAAGAAATGAACAAATCATGTTTTCATCAAATAAATTCCAACAAATCTGCGGGTAATGATCATATCCCCAAAGGCTAACTACCGTCAAGCCTAACGTTGATCAAGCTCGACTTTCGAAGTAAATATTTCTTTTACTTTTATCACAAAAGCAACTAAATTGCCAAACATTTTGAACCCCAATAAGACAGGATAAAACCTACTTTACGCAACCACTGAATAATTGATATTGCAGTAGAACTTGTCTTCCGCGACCTATATTAATTGGAGACAGGAATCTTAAAAAACAGAAGGTTGCTTAATACAAGTCAAAAGTAATAGAAAACGCTCATATAGGAGCTTTGTATATTCCTTTGACATGTATTAAGTTACCACCAGCCGTACAGACCTATAAACAGACAACTTTTTGATGGTCGCTTAACCCATTACCTCATAGGCTATTTTTAGATACAGCCTCTTTGAACAAATCTACCGAAAAGGAGCATTAACTCGAGAAAAGGAAAACTTTAGAATTTTGTTGTTTGAAACCATTGTGATAAATAGAGCATTTGCTCCTGTAGGAGCAAATGCTCTATTTATCACAATGGTTTCACAAAATGATTTTTACAGAGTCGTCAAAAGTCGTCAATATGAGGGAAAGGGTTAAGGCAGGGTTTACTGTTTGCGGCTTTAATGTCAGCTCCAATACTGATCTAGTGCGTTTTTGTAAACTTCCGATTCGGCCAAGCTTTTGAGAAGCAATAGACCGAATGTCAAACAGCTTGGATCCTGGCGAGAAGATAGGTCACTTGGCGTCTCATCTGGGTCCAAGCTGTTTGCAAATGCAAACCAAGTTGCGGTTAGTTGGATAACGGTTAAAAGTAGATGGTTGCTTAATTTCGTGCAAAAACCATCTTTGTTGGAAGCTCTTTACATGGCTTACGGCATTCATGAACCCCGTCCCTATTAAGTATTAATATTATTACATGTAGTTGTATTTTAAATGTCAAAGTTTCAAGGAAATGTTTGTGCTTTGACAAAAACTGTAGAATCAGATCTATATCATGTCAAGAGCAAACAGAGCAGATCCTGATCAGACGGCTCCTATGGGAGCCGTCTGATCTGGGTTTACTCTGTTTGCAAATGCGTGAAAACACGTTTATATGAAGGAAAGGGTTAAACTACAACAGTCATGCCTTACAGGCAAAACAATATTTTCTGTACGCTTAAGATATGTCTTACTGTACTTGTCTCAATCGGATCCAAACTAATTTAAGGGCTGCCACAGTTTCCCACACACTGTTGGAAGAATAAATTTATACACTTTCGTCAAATCAGGACAAAATGTTGATTGTCAGTAACACTTTATTATTACGACGTCGTGACAGTAATGGCGGCAACAAATAGGTCAAATGCCTGACCGAGCACGTTCATCGTAGTCACGTGTCTGAATGAGCTCGTGCATCATGGCTGTGGAATATCGTCTATTTCCCGGGCTATTCTGTGCGGGGAATCTAAAGGCATAAGAAATCAGGGTTTGCAATGAGTGCACCTGTGGTAGCCGCCATTTAAACCTTTGAATTCGGGAAACTAGTTACATTTGCAAACAGTATAGACCTAGATCAGAGGGCTCCGACAAGAGACCTCTAATAGGGATCTACGCTGTTTGGCATTCAATCTATTCAGTCAAATTTCAGTATTTTATCCAGAATGACTTCTGTGGTTAACTGTAATGGGACATTCCACTTTGGAATTTCAGCATTCAAAGGATGGAAATTCAGCGAATTTGTGAAATATTTGAAAAAAGTTTAGATCCAGACCATATACCGAGAAATTCAGCGTCTTTTCAGGATCTAAATTGCCCGATACTGTGATACTGTTGCTTTAAAGGAAAGTTTAGAAGAAAAGTTTAACGTACTCTCAGAACAGATTTATGATTACAAAATCGCTCACACCAAATGAAGTACATGTAACAGGATATAATTTTGTAATCCCTATCTACCAATCAGAATCACCATGAGTGAGATAATGCGATCACGTGACCAAACCCTTCAGAGAAAAATGCTATCTAAGTGACCAGACCGTTTTAATTTTAGTTCGAACATTTCTTCGAAGTTTTTACGAGATATTCCTTAAGATAACATATTTATTACGTATCTTTATCAAGGGGAAGTATTGCTGGATAAATTTGTGATAGTTACGGATTATTCTTATACGTCCTTTTCAAGGGAATTGCGAAACCAGATAGAGATTGTATATCATGGTGGATAAATAATGTAGAGAAGTCGTTCAAACCTGTTCTGTTACCCAGACGACCAGATGTAATAAAAGAATCTGACAGTAGTTCAGTTGGTTATGGGGTATTCAATGTTACATCAAATGATAAGTTTAGTGGGATCTGGAGCGAGGCAGATCGTGAAGAACATATTAATGTGTTAGAACTCAAAGCAGCGTATTTGGCTATTAAACATTTTTGTGCTAATAGTGAAAAGATCCATGTACAACACTACCGCTATTAAATATATCACAAAAATGGGAGGTAGAATTCAAACATTAAACACATTAGTCAAGGAAATGTGGTTATGGTGTGTAAGTAGACAATTATGGATTAGTGTTTACCACATACCGGGGAAGTTAAATGTGCGTGCTGATGCACTCAGCAGACAAAAACTCAATGATGATATAGAATGGTCATTAAATATATCAGTTTTTCGCACACTAATGGAAATTTATGGCGAATGCAACATTGATCTGTTTGCATCCAAACAGAATAACAGATTGCATAAATATGTGTCTTATACACCGGATGTGAATGCAGTAGCTATTACTGCATTTTCTCTTAGTTGGAATTCCTACTATTCATACATTTTCCCTCCTTTCAGTGTGATGGGGAATGTATTACAGAAGCTGGAGCAGAACAAAGCAGATGCAGTTATAGTGGCACCACTGTTTTCCACCCAGCCGTGGTTTCCACGATTGCTCCAGATGGTAGTGGAGCAGCCGCGGTTGCTTCCACCAGTGACAGAGATTCTCTGGCATCCACGGGGACTAAGTCACAGACTTACGAAAATGACCCTGGGTGTTTTCCGGATCTCATGGAAAAGCTTTGCAAGAAAGGCTTACCGACAGAATATGTCGAACTTATCTTGTCTTCGTGGAGAGAGGGGACAAAAAAAGCAATACGGAGGTTATTTTAGCAAGTGGATGCTCTTTTGTAGTGCAAGGCAAATTGATCTATTTAATCCCTCTATCACTTCAGTAGTGGCCTTTTTGACTAGTCTCTATAAGGGATTAGGGTTCAGTGGATTAAATACCGCAAAATCAGCCATTTCGAGTGTGGTAAATGTTGTTCATAATGTTCAAATTGGACGAAATATTGTAATCAAACAATTTATGAAAGGTGTTTTTAATAAGAAGCCAGCTTTACCTCGTTACAATTGCACTTGGGATGTTTCAACTGTTTTGAGATTCATTTCTCAGGAACTTAATGTTACTGATTCAAAAGTTACTCTAAAAAATGTAACTTTAAAATTAGCTGTATTATTAGCATTGATCACGGGGCAAAGACTGCAAACTCTTCATAAAATCAATATTAATAATATTGATATCTGTGAGGAGTATGCAAAAATCAGGATAGGAGATCTGCTAAAATCAAGTAGGCATGGAACACACCTTCCCGAATTCTTCAAATGTTTAGTAAAACTCAGAAATTGTGTGTAGTAAAAACGTTACGAGACTATCTACGTTTAACGGAAAAAATGAGGGGTAATGAAACTCAACTGTTTGTGAGTTTTCATAAACCCCACAAATCGGTGACAAAATCAACCTTAGCCAAATGGGTAAAGACAGTATTGTTACAAGCAGGCATTGATATGAATATATTCACACCTCATATCACTAGAAGTGCTGCCACTAGTGTTGCAGTAACTAATGTATCTATTGACACTGTGTTACGTACTGCGGGGTGGAAATCAGACTGTGTGTTCAGAAAATTTTACAAACGCCCTGTTACAAACTGTGCAGACTTTGCCACCTCAGTGTTAGAAGAGTATCAAGGGGTGTAATTTTAGTTGATAAACTGGCCAATTTCGTTTCACAAATTGTTTTCACATACACGTATACTCATAATATGGTTAGATATGTCGATTTGGAGAGACATTACATCTCATAATGGAACATGGATTTATTGGTGTTTTAATTCATTTACATGTGTATATGGACTTATTGCCGGATTCATTCTTGACACATGAACTCTAAAACTCATGGTGATTCTGATTGGTAGATAGGGATAACAAAATTGACACATTAAACGAAACTTACCTGGAAGTTGATGTTTGATGATAATTTTGTTAGTCCCTATCTACCAGAATCACATGCCCACCCTTAGCGTGCCCTCCCATTTTAAAACCTTTTTAATACAATCATGTTGTCAAGAATTGGATATATTCTGTAAAGGCTGAGGGGTTTGGTCACGTGATCGCATTATCTCACTCATGTGATTCTGGACGATAGGGACTAACAAAATTAACATCAAACATCAACTTCAAGGTAAGTTTCGTTTAATGTGTCAATTTATTGAGAACTTCCACGGATGAGCATTGATATGTCGAAGGACAAAGAGTGTGATTTCTGTGAAATGTATAGTAGAACCTGACCTAGGTGGCCATTCATTTATTTAAAATAGGAGTCATAAAAGCAGGTGGTTGCTTAATTGAGGGAAAAGGTAATGCAGAAAACTTTCTGCATTACTTTTGACCTGCATTGAGCTCCCACCTGCCTTAAAGGCCCATAATTAGACCTCTTTTGATGGCCGCTTATGACAGATTCTGCGTTTGGAAACCATTGTGATAAATAGAGTATTTATTACAATGGTTAGAAAGTTAGTTTTACAATAGCGTCAAAATGTGTCATTATGAGGGAATATATAAAGTGGTGACTTTACAGAATTGTTACTGCATTCAATAATAGCATCAATATCTGCACAGGATGGAGGATCAAACGTACCTTTAGTTTCCTACATTTCTCTATGCACCATTCTTATAAAACTAAAATAGCCCTTTACTCCATGAATATTCATGTAACACATACCGGCATCCTGAATATTCATTCGATTAATTTATAAATATGCTGGTATGTAGACACAGGTATTTTGGGGTATGGCATTGTAGAAACGTGTCTATATTATTTCATTATTCAGCAGAGCAGATTCTGATCAGATGTCTCCTCCGTTTGCAAAGGTGTAGCTGATATATTTTTATTGAGTAAAGTTGTTAAATAATATGTTTATTTTCTTTTTTAACCCTATGCCATGTTCATGTAGTTAAGCATTAAGTAAACAAACCAGTATCCATGCTTTTAAAACTTTTTAGTCAAGTCTGAGCTCATTCTCAAGTTTTAGATTGGTCAGATTTGAGCCAAGGCTCAAATCTGACCAATCAAAAGCTTGAGAACAAACTCAGACTCAACTAAAAAGCTTTATAAGCATGAACCCAGATCCTGATGAGATAGCTCCTATAGGAGTCGTCTGATCTGGGTCTACTCAGTTTGCAGAAGCTTCACTAGGCGCCTCTATCTACTGTAGGAGCCATCTGACCAGGGTCTGCTCTGTTTGCTTACGGGATTATATACCAGATCTGACTCTACAGATTCTATCAGGGCCAAAACCTTTCTTGTTCATCTGCTACTATAAATAATAAGCTAATCAATATTCATAAATTATACTTCTTCTTTGAATATTCATGAAGTAACAACCTTTTACTTGTCCTATAAGTTGCTTTCTGTTTAGTTTAGTTTAGTTGTATTACATTGCTCTATGCTTGTTTAAAAGCTCTCTATACGTTATGAAAACAAGTTAACTTGTAACGTTTCTGAACTAACCATTGCAGAATCCACAATAGGCTCGACAATAAATCTGACCCCAGTCTTCCATGTCGCCCTCACATATGTTGCTTGTTTCATACGCCCAGCACGAAACATCCCGATCCTCACATGCAGCTTCTGTTATTGCTGCAGTTGTCGCCCTTGGCGTTGGTGGCACTGTAGTCGAGGTAACTTTATATTCCTTAGCCATACATTATTGATTTTAACATTTTATTTACTCAACAACTAAAGTTTTAACATATTTAACTCGCAAGTGTTTATAGAAGATGTTACTCATACAACACATAGCAGGAGCTGCAACAGTATTTTGTACAATAATGTTGTTCACACGCTCGAATAACATTGTATGCACGTGCGTCATTGGCTGAGGGAAGGTTTACATTAACCCGTAGCCCGCCACACATTTATATCACTCTGCCCTCTTTTAATATTAATTAGGCAAGTCTTAACAAAAATATTCAGAATATGTTGAAATGATTTTCCAAGGAAAAAGCATAGAACATGCAGCCGTTGATTTTCCATGGCAAACAGTGCAGACCCATATGTGAGAACTCCTATAGGGGCTATCTCAGCTGGGTCTACACTGTTAGCAAATGCAGCTATACACTGTAGTTGTGTCTGGTGGACTATAGGTTAACTCTTGGAAAAACGAGCGATAAAGGAACATGCACCCTTATATCATTTTAAAGTACATGTATTCATCTAGTTAAGTATGTCTTTCACGAATTTTGATTAACTTAAATAAAATAGAAGGATCCTTGTATCCATGTTAGTTAACCATTTCCTTCACATAAACGTCATTTTGCGCATTTGCAAACAGAGAAGACCCAGATCAAACGGCTCCTAAAGTGCCGTCTGATTAGGATCTGCTCCATTTGCTTATGAAATTATAATATAAAAAGTTAGGTAATAAATATTCATGACGTCATTACTACTTACATGAATATTCAACAGGGAAAGGATTAACACAAAGTGTTGAGGTAAAATGGAGATTGCGTTACAAGACAGTACCTACGTAATAGCAGCCCCTTCTCATGCAAAGTACATCTTGATTGGCATAAGCAAACAGTTTGGATCCCGATGGGACATCGATCGAATAACTCGGCGTCTCCTCAGGATCCAAGCTGTTTCTCACTCGGCTATTAGTTTCTTATACTTGCATCCAACTGGGTAACTTTTAAAGGTGATTTTGATGAATTTTACAGCTGACCTCATTTTCTGACGTCATGAAAACGGTTAAACGTACAGTAGAACCTGTCTTAAGCAGTCATCACACAGGTCTAATTGTGGGTTTGGAAGGAAGGTAGTAGCTTAATGCAGGTCAATAGTAATGCAGAAAGCTTTCTGCATTACTGCTGTCCTGCATTAAGCAACCACCTGTTTTTAGAGACTCCTGTGGTCAATCAATTAATGGCCACTTATTACAGGTTCTGCTGTGTTGTATTTAGGATTTTACTGGTACGCATAAAAGTAGTTAACAATTTCAACCATAAATTATCAGGATGGAGTGGCCCATTAGTGTTTAACTGTAAAGTCCACTCAGTATGAAAGGTTTAACCCTTTCCTCCGTAATTACGTCTTTCTACGCCTCTGTAAAAGTCACCTTATGAAACCATTGTGATAAATAGAGCATTTGCTCCTATAGGAGCAAATGCTCTTTTTATCACAGTGGTTTCAAACTACAAAATTCTAGAATTTTCCTTTTCTCTAGTTAATGCTCCTTTTGGGTAGATTCATTCAAAGAGGTTGGGTCTAAAAATGGCCTATGGAGGAAAGGGTTAAACTTTTTACAGGAATTTGAATGACAAACAATGCACACATTGATTAGAGGGCTCTTCTTGTCTTCACTGTTTGCAAATGACAGTGCATGTGTGTCCCGAGTTAAAGAGGTTTATATGAGACCATAAATACTAACCACTGCAATAGCCACAATACTTCTATTCTTCTATTTTACATTTCGAATAATTAAGGAAATTACATAAATAAATTTCAATTTCAAAGGAATAAACCACATATATAGAACTAGAGACTGAGACAAAAAGTGAAGTCCCTGATCAGACGCCGCCTTGAAAAGGCGGCGTCTGATCTAGGATTGCACTATTTGTCATGGTGCATTTATGCGACATCGGCGGTGAAAGGGTTAACTATATATAATGACAAATATGCAAACCCTGGTTAGAAGACTTTAGCCCTCTGATATTGGTCTTCACTGTTTGCAAATGGCAGTGCATGTGTGACCTGAGTTGAAGGGGTTTATATACAATGATCATAAATACTAACCGCTGCAATATCCACAATACGCCCTGCAGTTTAGTTTTGACCACGTCTCTGCGTTGCCTTTACATATGTAGGCGGGGTCATAAAATTTACAGGCGGAGCTTATATCTTCGCAAGGCACTGGTGTAGTGCTAGGAGCTGGTTTCTCTGTAACTTGGGGTTCTACATTTCAATATGACGAGAAAGGTTATGTGAAAATGAGCCAAAATATGCTCGATTAGGTGTACGAATCAACATGGTATATTACTGTACAATGTTATATGAAAAAGAGGAAATAAATATACAGTAAAACTTCGTTAATCCGAATACTCTAATATTCGAATACGTTGTGACACGAACACTCTAATACTCGAATAGTCAAACACGTACTATTATCTGTCTTTAACCATTTGCCTCATAAACATGCCGTTCACGTCTTTGCAAACAGAATAGACCAAGATCAGACGGCTCCTATAGGAGCCCTCTAATCATGGTTTGCTCTGTTTTGTTATGGGACACTATAGATATGATTCTACAGTTTCTGCCATGGCTAAACTTATATAAATCTTGTTTTGATTGATTGATTGGTCTCTTTATTTCCTCCATTAATGGAGAGTACATGGTGTAGATAGAGTATATTTAACATCACAACAGGAAACAACAAAACATACATACATATATATACATATACACGACCATTGGAAGCTACAATATATTGGGCGATCTGATACACTTGCCTCAAGGGATTTCAATTCTTCTTTGAGAGGTTTATACGAGATATTTAGGGGGATATCTATGTCTTCACTGTTTGCAAATGGCAGTGCATGTGTGACCTGAGTTGAAGGGGTTATACATTGTACAATGATCATAAATACTAACCGCTGCAATGTCCACAATACGCCCTGCAGTTTAGTTTTGACCACGTCTCTGCGTTGCCTTCACATATGTAGGCGGGGTCATAAAATTTACAGGCGGAGCTTATATCTTCGCAAGGCACTGGTGCAGTGCTAGGAGCTGGTTTCTCTGTAACTTGGGGTTCTACATTTCAATATGACGAGAAAGGTTATGTGAACATGAGCCAATATTTGCTCCAATATGTGCACGAATCAACATGGCAAAACTTTGTACAGGGAAATAAATATACAGTAAAACCTCTCAAACCATGAAATACGTATCATTACGTAATTGCCTCATAAACAAGCCTTTCACGTCTTTGCAAACAGAATAGACCCAGATCAGACGGCTCCTATAGTAGTCGTCTAATCATGGTCTGCTCTGTTTGCTTATGGGATAATATAGGTATGATTCTACAATTTCTGCCATTGCCAAACTTATCTTGTTTTGATTTATTGATTGATCTCTTTATTTCCTCCATTAATTGAGAGTACATAGTGTAGATAGAGCATATTTAACATCACAACAGGAAACAACAAGACATACATACATATATATTATATACATATACATGACTATCATTATAAGGCTATCGCAAGCTACAATATTTTGGGAATCTGATACACTTGCCTAGAGGGATTTCAATTTTTCTTTACTAAAACTCAAATTGATGAGGTTTTTGTTTAATACGTTTCAAATTACGTCATATCAGGTTAAGTTAACAATGTCACTCTGTGTCTATATACATCATAATAAACAATGTCTAGTATATACATAAATTACGGCATTATCGTAGCTGCCTAGCAACAGTTACCAAGGAAACCACGGTAACAATAAATTTGAATGCTGGAAATGTTCTCTGTACAGGTGAACTGGATCCATTTGTGTAGTAACTTCTAGCTGTCAATCAAAAACATAAACAAAGTGAATATTGCTTAACAGCGCACCCTCGTCATGTGTAACAAATTGTTTTGCACCCCTCTAAATCGAGAACGAAAAATGAAGCGTTATTCAGACGGATGAAAACAGACGTCAAATTCGGCAATGATCTAGTATGCTGTAAGTAAATGATAGCAGTAAGGTTCTAGATCCACAATCACACGGTTTTCAGTCAAAGCTGTAGATAAACTATTTTCTGTATTCGTGTACTCACTAGAATCGATCCTATTCGTTAGTTCTAAAAAGTAATTTCTTAACCACTTCCTTCATTTAAACATGTTTTCACACATTTGTAAACAGGGTAGACCCAGATCAGACGGCTCCTATAGGGTCTGCTAAATGAATTTGAAAGATCTGTTTCTTTACTCTCTAACATATCTACACTGTTCTACCTTCCATATGTTGTTGTAACTATTTTCCCATGAATATTCAGTAGGTATTGAACGTTGGAATAAACGTAGAACAGGGAAAGGGTTAAGCATTATCCTGCTAGATAACAATGATGTCTACTTAAGAGCCTGTACAAATGTAAGTTAGTTTACGCTAAGATTACTAATATCACTCTAAAGGGACCACCACAAAGCGGTCTTATGCCAGGGCATAGAGGCAGGTGGTAGGTTAAATTTCAGAGATACACATAAATGCGCATACTCAAATACTAAAATCGTCATTTCTCCACAAAACCCTATGTTATAACCACTCTTTAGAATCGTCTCGAAGAGACGATTCTAAAGAGTGGTCACAACATAGGGTTTGGTAGAGAAATAAAGAAGTTATTCTTGAATATGTTCAAATTTACGCATCTTACCTAGACCTCTAATACAGGACGAATGTTGTGCAGAAACATCCCATAAGAGCTTTCTGCATTACGTTCATCCTGCACTAAGCAACCAGCCATCTGCTTTTAACCCTTTATTCCATAAATATGCCTTACTACACTTTTGAAAATAGGAGCCATCTGATCAGGGTCTGCTATGTTTGTTTATGAAATGATATAGATAGGATTCTACAGTTTCTGTCATGGCCAACAATTCCCTTGTTCGTATGACATTATACAAATGAATCTAATTAATATTCACGATGTCGTTATTTCTTACATGAATATTAATGACATAAAGGTTAAAGTCACGTATGTTCATTCGTGTAGTTATTATATGGTCGACATAGAGGGGTTCCAAACATCAGTTAGAAAAACACATCAGTTAGATCGTACCCTGCAAATTGTCATAACATCATAATAACCAATACATCGTACTGTCACAGGACTTTACAACTTCGACATACCCTACCAATTAGTCGTTTTGTCGACGTTTTGAGGTGAGACGAATGTACTACACGATGTGGCAGAAACTAGACACAGTGGCATTGTATACAATTCTATATTATTTCATACTTATTGCACTTTATCTATACATAAAATTTGTTAATCTGAAAAACAAGATATCCACACATTTACTAGTACTTACGCTGTGTTGGATTAACAACTAGATCTAGATCTACTTAAAACAGATAACAAATTCAGAAAAAACGGACAAACAAGACATGTTACAATATGTTCTTAAGAAAACGACTATTACCTCAAATCAGATGTGTGATAATCTGATTAACAGAGACTTTATATCATATGCCCATGCATGATACAGATACAGACACTCTGCATTGTTAATGAAAATCCGAAATCTACCACACCTCGCTAAATCTCACCTTTCTTGTCAATTTGTCCATTGCACATGTCGCCATCGCAACATCGTGACCACTGTCGTACATAGTCACTTCGTCTTCGCCTGTTAGTACTCATCAATTGGCTCAGTAAATCGCACATCTAAACGCAAGATGTAAGGTACACGTGTTACTAAGATAGGATTTATTTTACCCTTTACTCAATGAATACGCCTTTCTAAAGTCATATATTATGTTATAGATTACGTCATACATTTACTCCGCAAACACGTCTTTCTACGTCTTTGCAAACAGAGTAGACCAAGATCAGACGGTTCCTATAGGAGCCGACTGATCAAGGTCGGCTCTGTTTGCTTATGAAATGATACAGACGTGATTCTATAGTTTCCGCCATAGGCAAAACTTCCTGTCCGTAATAGCGTCATTATAAAAATAAATTAAGCTTCATGACGTCATTATTTCTGACATATATATTCATTGAGTAAGGGTTTAATTAGCTTTATTTTTAAATTGCATATGAACACAGGAATGTCTGGTCTGCAGAACAACATACTCAGATTTATATCATTTCATAGCCAAACAGAGCACATCCTGATCAAACAGCGCCTACAGGAAATCTCCGATCTGTGTCAATTCTGTTTGACAAGGCGTTAAAATGAACACTTCACCTGATAGCGACATCCGACATGTACATGTATATTCAAACAAAGCAGACCCAGACCAGACAGCTGAGGAGCTGTTTAACTCATTCTCTCTTAGCCTTATTTAAGACCCTATTTGAATTAATCTACCGAAAAGGAGTATTAACCAATAGGAGGATTTTAGAATTGTATAGTTTTGAAACCATTGTGATAAATAGAGCATTTGTTCCTACGGAGCAAATGCTCTATTTATCAATATGGTTTCAATAAATGAGTTTTACAGATCCATAGGAAGTTGTCAGTAGGAGAGAATGGGTTAAACAGGGTCTGCTCTAGTTGCTTATGAAATAGTATAGATCTTACTCAACAGTTTCAGCCATGGCCAAACATTTCTAAGTACTAAATTACTCTAAGTAATACTCATTATATCTAAAATGAATATTCATTAATTAAAACGTTTAAGGACGAATCGTTAGTAGATGTAAATACAAATAAGGATTAGTTAAATAATACTTCTAAAACGGCGACGTATGTATGCAGTAGACATGTTTTAACAGAGCAAACTCACAGTGCACTACATGCAGAACAAGACTTACCCCCTTTTTCGCACAACCAAGTGTATAGACAGAGTTAGTGGGCGAGACAGCCATTTCAGTATAACAAATCTGGAAAAATAGGAAATGACGTTTGCTAGTGTATGTTAATGCCTATATAAGTACAGTGTATACAAAGTAAACCCCATCTAGTTGGACGTTCCAGTTACTATAAATGTCGAGCTTTAAAACAGGTGCCAGTTTAACCCTTTCCCTCATATAACCCCCTTTTCACGCATTTGCAAACAGACTAGACCCTGATCAGACGGCTCCGAAAGGAGCCGTCTGATCAGAGTCTGCTGTGTTTGCTTTTGAAATGGTATAGATCTGATTCTACAGTTTTGGTCAAAGCAAAAAATTTCCTTCTACAGTTTATATTATAGACATTCAGCCAATAAAAATCACAATGTCATGATTTCTTACATGCTTACAGAACAGGGAAAGGGTTAATGCAACGTGAAAGACACACAGAAAACTCCAAAAAAGAGCTCTCTGCGTTGCTTTCATCCTGCAGTAAGCAGCCACATGCCTAAATCACATTCTTTCTTCTTCATTAAAATTCTCGATTAGAGGAGTTTCACTGTATAAAATATATCATTAGCCTGACAGGAAAGCTCATGTAGGAGCTTTCTGTGTTATTTTTTTTTCCAGCATTAAGCTACCACCTGCCTTACATACCAAAAAATAGACCTGTTTTGATGGACGCGTAAGACAGGTTCTACTGTATGTTTATTTATATCCATACAGTATTTCTGCCATGAATATTAATTCGTGTTACTGCCAAGAATATTCATCCAGGTTACTGCAAAGTATATTCACCCGGATTATTGCAAAGAATATTCATCCGGGTTATTGCAAAGAATATTCATCCGGGATTGCAAAGAATATTCATCCGGGTTATTGCAAAGAATATTCATCCGGGTTATTGCAAAGAATATTCATCCGGATTATTGCAAAGAATATTCATCCGGGTTACTTACCTCGCCGGGCTCGCAGTACTCTACTTGTTTGCAGTCTTCGGGCGAGTTTACTTCTCGACAAGTGAAACATTTTGTGTTGGATTCTTCTACAAAAAGCATCGAACAAAATATATGTAGAGAGAGGTAGCAGTTGTTTGTCGTTCTATCGTATAACTTCAATATCTCATACATGCTATATACGATACACTGGGACATTATGATTTAGTTCGGCGGTTTGTATTTGGCTTTTACTTCGCTCTAACAGTGTCATATCCCGAGTCCGCGACGTCCAGCTATTTACAGGTGGAGGAAGACACCGGGGTCTTCTTCTGTGCACACAGCAAATTGCATTGTTTCGTGCACAGAAGAAGACCTAGGTAGAACCACCGACCTACGACAACCCAGCTGGAAGGCTTCCTCACATGAAACATCCAAATGCCTAAGTCGAGGTTGAAATCTCAGCGGTGAGGGGGCTAAAATGATTGTCAATCAAAGACCATAACCGCTCGAACACGGAAGCCCCACGACATAATGAAGAATGCTGTATTGTGTGTAGTGTGTATGCTTTCTAAGTACTGTACTGTATATGTTTTACATGTATTGTATCTATGATTTGGATTGTATAGTGCTCCCTCTCTACAACGACAACCTTTTGGGTACGAAGATAGTATGTGTTGTTCAGAGGGAGTTGTTATAAGGAGGAAAAATCAAACATAATTAGCTTGTTTGCAGATCCCCAGTTAAGGTTATTTCGAGAACTAAAACCGTTATGTCTCTATCAAACCCTATGTTGTGACCACTCTTTAGAATCGTCACAAAGTGACGATTCTAAAGAGTGGTCACAACATAGGGTTTGATGGAGGCATAAAGAAAATACGATGGAAAAAGGTTGTTTCTGGAGCCTTGTTGTTTCGGAAACAGTGACATGCGTTGTTGTAAGGAGGGAATCGTTATTGAGAGGGCCGTTGTAGGGAGGGAGCACTGTATATGCTTTCCGGGCATTGTACCAATGATTTGTATTACATGTGTTTTCCATGCACTGTATCTATGATTTGCATTGTACGTAGATACTTTCGATTATACATATGGTTTCTACTATATGTTTTTCATGCATTGTTTTGTATTAATGCTGTGTACGAGTATTGTGTAGGGTTTCCTTTCATTATATCCATGCTTTGTACTCTACTTGTATCCATGCATTGCGTGCATGATTTGTATTGAATATGCCTTCATACATTTTATCCAAGATTTATTGTGTATATTTGCTTTTCAAGCAGCATTATGTCCATGCGTTGGTTCCAATTTCTTATTTTATTTTCATGTTTGTTTTTGTTTTAATAAGGAATATTCTACACAATATTGCCAATGTACTTATCAAATACATGTAGATTACATTTGTAACCAATTAATGCCATGATGCTGCACTCATAGTTATATTATATTGCACTAGTCATAAGATATGACATATTGGTACCAGATAACATACAAAAGAGAAAAACAAGAAACACGCTTTGTAGGTTGTTGTTTATTTTCATTCAGTATGCTTAGAGTGGATACTTAAGGCAAAGTGGAAGTAAAACTGAACGCTCCTACAGGAGTGTTCTGTTTTTCTTTCATCCTGCTTTAAGCAATCACCTGCTCAAAATACCAACTAATTAACGCAATTTAGTGGTCGTTATAGAGAGGTTTTACTGTATTTCTAAAAGGTGAGGTGTTAACTGATATTAACGCGTTCTGACCTCTTTTGCAAAAATACTAGATCAATACCAGACGAAGCCTGTAGGAGCCGTCTCATCAGAGTCTGTTCTGTATCCATGCTTATAAAACTTTTTAGTTGAATCATAGTTCGTTCTCAAGTTTTTGATTGGTCAGATTTGAGCCTTAGGCTCTAAGGCTGACCAATCAAAAGCTTGTTAACTCAAATCTGACCAATCAAAGTATATAAATTTGATTCAACAGTCTCTTCCAAAGTTAAACATCCTCGGTCCATTAAAATATGCGTAGCTGAGTCCAAATGTAATGTATGCAGCGTGGTTATAGTGGTCTGGGGTCATGCTCCAATGGGAAAAATAGAATAGCTACACCCCATTAGTTTTACATGAATATTCATGAGGTAAAGGGTTAAACGACTACCTGAGTGAACAGAATGGGGTGTTACCACAACAGATGGCTTGTTTGCCGGACAACTGTAATTCTCAGACTCGCGAGAAGGCGGTCCTGAAACAATGGAAATAAACATGAATAAAACATACTTCTTACCCAACTCAGAAATATATTAAGTTTCACTCCAAACATGTGCATCATGAAAACTTGTTACTCCATGGGCACCCCTTCTAATGTTTTTGCAAACAGAGTAGACCAAGATCAGACAGCTCCTACAGGAAACGTCTAATCAGGATATACCCTGTTTGCTAACATGATTATATAGGTCTGACTCTACAATGTTTACCAAGGCCGAAAGGTGTTGTTTATAAGTCATTAAACGTACATATATGATGTCTTACAAGACCTTCGGATGAGACTTTATTAATCCGAGGTCCAACGTAAAAGTGGGTATCTAAAAAACCCTAGAGGAAATCTAAATGTCATTACACATTACCCGTGTCTACCTGTAAGTGATCATTAAACATACCTATGTCTACCTGTAAGTGGCCATTAAACATATCAATGTCTACCTGTAAGTGGTCATTAAACATACCCCTGTCTACCTGTAAGTGGCCATTAAACATACCAATGTGACTGCCTTTATTTGGTCCTTTCACGTACCTTTGTGAGTTTAACGTGTAAGTTATAACACATACCTATGTCGACCTGTAAGTGGCCATTACACATGTGGTGTTTACAACACTCGGACCAGATCGGCGTTATGTCTCTTTTCCGTACTGAGTGGTTGTGAATATCGATTAGCATATCGCATATCTAAATGAAAAAAAAATACATTCTAACCCGTTTTCCTGTTGTAAAGAGTATATCAGAGTAACCTTTTCCCTCTTAGAAACACCCTTTCGCGCATTTGCAAACAGAGTAGACCCAGATCAGACGGTTCCTATAGGAGCCGTCTGATTAGGGTCTGCTCTGTTTGCTTATGGAAGTTGAAAGATCTGTTTATCTTGTTTCTAAACTGACTACATGTACATCTTCCATATTTCATTATTACTAATTTGGCCATGAATATTCAGTAGGTACTGAAAATGGAATAAATACAGAACAGGGAAAGGGTTAAAATCCTATCTGTTACAAGACTTATTGCCGGACTACTCAAGCTCTTGGGAACGTTTGAGAGAGTGCCGAACAGTACAGCTCCTGAACCTTATTTCATTATTTACTACTTCTTCTAATACTGATGGAGTAAAAGTTCAGTACTTATAACCTTAATGGTTTTATCAAGTACGGCAAAGTTTCCCTTATAGATACGCCCACTTATTTTAATTATGCATTCTTAAAACTTGTGGTAGCTTAATGCAGGACAAAAAAGGCCGTTTGATATGGATCCTCTCTGTTTGTAAGTTCGATAGAACGTGTTTGTAATAAGGGAATGGTACACAATTGTAAGAATAAAGTACAGACTAGCAAGACACACGTACCGCGTGGCTGACGCATCCGCTCTTGTACCACCTGTCTTCTCCCAGCGCCATCTGTTGAACGAAGCACACCTGCACACAAAAAAGTAAGTTTTCTGTAAAACTGTCATTAAATGTCCACTCTCAAAGATCCACCTTACGGAGTTTTTGGATTATTAATGTTCTGTATTAACACGTTCCTTCATATAAACTCCTTTTCATGCATTTGCAAGCAGACTATAGACCCAGATTGGACGGTTGCTAGAGGAGCCGTCTGATCAAGGTCTGCTCTGTTTGCTGTTGGAAGTCCATAAATATGTTTCTTAAGTTTCTGTAATGGCAACGATGTTCCATCTTCCATATTTCATTATGACTACTTTGTCTATAAATATTAAGTAGGTATTGAAATTTGGAATAAATATTGAACAGGGAAAGAGTTAAGCAGCCAAATGTGTTCGTGTTTTAACATTTTCCCTCATACAAATGTTTTCTATGCCTTTGCAAACAGAATAGACTCAGATCAGACGGCTCATGTAACAACCGTCTGATAGAGGTCTGTTCTGTTTGCTTATGAAATCATAGTGCAGTTTCTACGAATACCGAAATAGCTCTTTCTCTCTCTCTCTCTTCTCTCTATCCATTTCACTGCTTCTCCTTTTCTCCGATCACTCATTTAATTAATTCTATAACTTGCAACCTGCCCACTGTCAAACCGACTTACCTCATTCGCTGCACAATTGGTCGTCCGTTTGCAGTGCTCGGGTGAATGTACCATCTCGCAGCTGAAACATCGCTTGCCTTGAATCTCATCCACGTCATCTGAAAGAAGATAGAATCCAAAACACATAGCTTTACACTTTACCTGAATGAGACGATTTTGGTGTCATTGCAAATTGAGCAGACCCAGATTAAGATCTGCTCTGTTTACCTATCGAACGATATAAACCTCATTCTGTAGTACATTAAAACCTCAATACTACAAACACTCAAATACCTATCATTACTGATCTCTTTAACACGGGTGGCTGTTTAATGCAAGGTGGGGCGGGGGTTCATGCGGAAAGCTCATCTAGGAGCTTTCTGTATGACTTTCGCTCGCTCTGCATTAAACAGCCATCTTCCTACAAAGACATAAATACTTAATTACTTAAATTTCGTTTTATCGAGTTTTTACTCCTACAAAGACATAAATACTTAATTACTAAACTTTTAACGAATTTTTACTGTATTTCAATATGTATTTGAACTGACTTAACATGAGCAGATCGAGAAAAAATTTCTCTTTTCGCATTGCTGATTTGTCTCTCGAAGGATCTCATACTTTCAGAATTTATAAGTTATATCGAATCACCAATTTTTTTTACATGGTGGATATTTATTTATAACATAACTCGTGGCTTCAGCGTGACGTAACACTATCATTTATTTTTTGATAATCATGGGCATATATTCACTAGTGAATAACATTCGAACGACCGAATGACATTCGAACGATTCATACGCGCTGTCAAAACAAACAAACTGGCGGACGGTGGTCGACCTACCTGTCCACGATTGAGTCACGATAGATGGCAAAGGATTGTTGGCACTTGCGCCTTAATTTCGATAAAATAATACAAATTGTAATTGCTGTCAGGAATCATATACAAAATGTATGCCAAAAAAGACCTACCAGCTACTCTGACCCATACAATCCATTCTACATTTAAAATGCCTCCTCAACTTTGCATTTTCTTCACCGCATGTCCTTTTGTTTATGCAGATTTCTACTCATACAAATATCTCATCAATCAACAACTATAGTCATCTGAATCTAGCACAGCACAAACATATTTCAAATATGCTATACTCACTAACTCAGCTGATCGCGAAAATCTTCCTCCTGTTCCAACACATTTTATGCAGCAGTTCGTACTGAATCTTTTGTCCATTTCAAACATTTTCACTGAACTTGAATCGAGATTTTTTTCTCGGTGGAAATGTCCATGTCCATGTGTATACATACAACACTAATGAAGGGCTTAATATACCAAAACGAAGGCGCATTTCGAATCCCATTGACAGTGAGTGTCGGACGTGTTGGCGACTGTATGTGGGTCTTCATGTAAATGGCGCGCTTTACATAGACACATGTTGTGTACAATGACGTCATAATGTGACGTGTTTGTAACTATGTATGTCAAAACTGTAACTCAAAATTTATTTTGACGTGTTTCTGTATGTTTTTGTATCATAAACTATCACAGTTAAATTGAATACCAGAGAGGTCTGAATTAGATCCTGGTTGATATGACAGTAAGTAAAAAAAAAGTTGGAAAATTTGGACCTACTTTGTCCCAGTTACCTAGCGAACCTAATAACACCTTTCATTCATCATTTCTATATGTAAGGAGAATTTATAACAATCCACGTTACTGCTGAAATATTGGCTGCAAATAACATGTGTGTGTGTTATGTTATAAATAGGATCTTGCATTCGTGTTCATGATTATTGGATTTATTAAATTCGTCTTTTTAAAACGATAAAAAACTCGCTAAAGCTCGTTTTTTATTGTTTTAAAAAGACTCATTTAATAAATCCAATAATCAAGAACACTCATGTAAGATCCTCTATTTAAAAGATAATGACGTCATAAATATGTCTTGTGTTTATTTACCATTTTAAAATAACATATTCTTAATACTTACCCCAGGGATTAGTTTGTAATTTTTTTCGCGGATGGTGATAACGTATAGGGTTTTAATGATTTATGAAATATTGTATAATCATGTTTTAATTATGGAAAAGTTCGCGAGAAAATGATGCTGGAATACATTTAAGAACAATGCATACAGCTAGTCAAAAATAATGATTAATGATTAGTTTTACTCAAATGTTACTGGTTTAACTCTTCGCTGCCAGTGTCGCATCTATGAATTCCTATGCAAACAGTTTGGATCCAGACGAGACAACTCGGCGTCTCATCAGGATCCAAACTGTTTGTTACTGTCAATTTTAAAGCCGTTTTGCTTATATCTAGCGTATATCTATTACCGTGACGAAATGTTGAAGACCATCAAAATATTAAACCTGAATAAATGGATTTACCGAAACCAAAATGGTTCCGCAGTTGGCTAGTGTTCTATCTGGGTTGTTTAATGTGAGAATTATACCGTATACGTAACAAACTTCAGCATTTAAGAAAAAGAAAATCACGGTTATCTTATATGTGATATTAGTCCTTAGTAAAAAAAATAGTCTGCTTAAATTTTGATCTGGTGCAATTTTGACTACCTACGATTCGATCAAGCTTTTGAGAAAAAATATTGACCAATTGGCAAACAGTATGGATCCTGATAGGAAGCCGAAAAGCTTGACATATCATCAGCATCCAGCTGTGTGCAAATTATTGAGTCAATTCTTGATTTACAGGATAAAGGTTTAACCATTTCGCTGCCAAACTCTGTCGTCTGCTAACTTTGTCGTCTGCTACAAATTTTCATTCTTTTGATTTTCTTCATTTTTGTTTAAAAAACATAGCAACAATAACAAACAGTTTGGATCCTGATGAGACGCCGAGTTACTCGGCGTCTCATCTGGATCCAAACTGTTTGCATAGGTAATCACAGATCCGACATTGGCAGCGAAAGGATTAATTGATGTTTAAATGCGGAATGCAAATCCTCTTGTTTACATAAAACACTTCATGAAATCTCCAAATATTTGTTCATGCTGTGATAACAAGCTTTTGATAAAACGACCTTATGACAAATGTATCTAAGATGGTTGTAACAGAAAGGTAACTGGTTTAACTCTTCCGCTGCCAGTGTCGCATCTGTGAATGCCTATGCAAACAGTTTGGATCCAGATGAGACGCCGAGTAACTCGGCGTCTCATCAGGATTCAAACTGTTTGTTACTGTGACTGTTTATGAAAAAGTAAATGAAAAAAAAGAAGAAAATTGCAGCCGACAACAAAGGTTGCTATGCATTCTAACGCTGACATTTCAGAGTGAAATATCCCATTGATTGTGTCCAGTCAGAAGGAAAGGCTTACACTCTATAGTGGATGGCAAATAGTGATTCATTTTAGCCGTTTGTGGTTCTTTTATTTAACTCTTTCCCTGCCAAGTTTGTTCGTCTGCATTCTTTGTCGTCTGCTACAATTTTCAATTTTTATTTTTCTACAGTTTCATTTCATAAAATAGTCACCGTAACAAACAGGTACGTACATGGCGTGAACGAGTTAAACATTTACCAGATAACGACACCTTTTGGAAACAGAGTTGACCCAACTAATGGGGTCAGGTTTTTCTCTGTTTGCAAATGAAATAAAACAAGATATGATCCTAAAACCCTGAAGCCTTCAACCGAGGTTTACACTGTTTACATTGTTTCTGCACATATTATATATTGTGACATATATTAACAGATGTTACATATGTTACCATTGTCATATCTGTTACAGGTTGTGACATATATTAACAATTGTTACATATGTGTAACAAAATCCATACATCAACGGAAACCCCCGCAGCAAAGGAAATGTGCATACCGGTCCGTTCATCTGCTTGTTCATCATACATGATTACATTAGACACATGCTAACAGTGTAGAAGTAAAGTGGAAGGTTGCTATAGGATATATCGGATCATGGTCTGTACTGTTTGCCATACCAGTCATATAAATATCAAAGTGTTTACCCATATAAATTTCTTTGTCAGGATACCCGGCATGAACAATAAATGAGTTCCCGATTTCAGTTGGAAGAGTCTGTCCACTATGATTTGAGATTAACCCCTTCCGTTCCACAATGACGTGTTTATGATATCACATGCAAACAGTTTGGATCCAGATGAGACGCCGAGTAACTCGGCGTCTCATCAGGATCCAAACTGTTTGACACACTGTTTACTGTTTTATAAAGGAAATGGAAGAAATGCACACACTTACACTAAAAATAAACGAAAATTTGCCCAGCAGACGACAATGCTGGCACAGAAAGGGTTAAAAGGACAAAAACACAAACAACAAGATGTGTTTGTGAAACACTATGCCCCCGATATCAACTTTGACCTTGATTTATGACATTGACCGTAATAAGATACCCCTAAATATGTTCGTCTCTATAAGTTTAAAGTATTATGTGCAATGGCGACAAAACTATCGCCAACGTTAAAGTTGGGGCCAAACAGACACACCAACAAACCAACAGTCAGAGCAAAAACAATATGGTCCCCGGTCACAGATCTGAGGGAGCATAAAAATGACGGCATCCCAAGAACACAGCCCATGCAATAAACTACATCAGTGTATACGTGCGTACGGTTCCTTACACTCTCAACAAACTACTCACAACTGTCATGACAGCCATACATGTTGCAGAAGTCATTATCACAGCAGTGGTGACAGAGACGGGCTTCCGGGTCTATGTCCCCTTTGTCGGCCCTTTTAGCTCTATGAGCTACACCACTTTCCTGGAACTCCCCAAAACACCCTGTGCTATCACACTCCTAAAATAAGCGAAACATATGATCAGTTAACATAACCTATACCATAAGAACGTGGATGTTTTGGCATTTTAAAGTTCTTGTTCATTTGCAAAAGTAAAACCACTTTAATCTGGAATTCTAGTAAACAAACATTTAGGTACTTTTAAGCAGGTGGCTGCTTAATGCAGGGTGAAAGTCATGCAGAAAGCTCCTAGAGGAGCTTTCTGTATGACTTTCACCCTGCATTAAGATGCCACCTGTCTCCAATACCGACATTTAGGCTAATTTTAACGTCCGGTTTAGGGTTTTTTACTGTATTTCTTTCATGAAGGAGTAAGCCCATGTTACGTGTCCCTTGAAAAAACCCAGTGTATACCCAGAAGGAGTCCTCTGACCAGGGTCTAAACTGTGTGCTGAATCCATCGATGTAAAATGCTTATATCAGCAACTAGTTTGCTGGTTCTGCTCCCTCTACATGAACAATGGATCGGCTCCGAAAAAAAAGAAGGGGTTTACTTAACACATCATCTTTTAGACTATTTTAAACCCATACTCTTTGACTTAAACTATTGAAAAAGGAGCATAAGCTATAGAAAAGGATACTTTAAGAATTGCGCAGTTTTGAAACCTTTGGGATAAGTAGAGCATTTGCTCCTATGGAACAAATACAGTGAAACCTCTCTATAACGGAAACTAAATTACATAAAGTATTTTGTGTTAAAGGCAGGTGGCTGCTTAAAGCAAGGTGAAAGTAAAACAGAACGCTCCTATATGAGCGTTCTGTTTTACTTTCACCTTGCTTTAAGCAGCCACCTGACCTAAATATCAACTTATTAACACAATTTAGTGACCGTTATAGAGAGGTTTTACTGTACTCTATTTATCACAATGGTTTCAAATAATGAGTTTTACAGAGGACCAAAAGGCGTCAATAGGAGGGAATGGGTTAAACAATATAGGAGTACATAAGTTAAAGTAAGTCTTTCAACAAGTGGTCGCTGAACCCTCTATTTAGTAATCCTGTGCCTGTTTATGCTTTTGCAAACACTGAAGACATCGTCAGACAGCCCATTTGTCACGGATCTGTGTCATATGATAAAATGTCATTATTTTAACAAATTAACACAATGTGTAAATTATTTAATGTTCAAATGGACCCAGACTTATGTGAATATTTACCACGGAAGCGTTTAAAACAGGGTTTAGTGTGCACGGCACAGGGACTGTAGATTGGTATAGGTAATTAACATACCGTCTTGTTTTTGCAGCCTGCATTTACGTGTGTAACCCCCTCAACGTTGACGATCTTCTCCACGTAACATACCTGGAATATTTAGGACATCACGGATGTACAAAAGCGGATCAGATGAAAGGATAATTTTGGTTTGTGGAGTGTATGGTGGAAACTTAAATAACACATACACATATTTGAGTAAAACGTTTTAATAAAATTTAATAAATGTATACAGTAAAATCCTTTAAGTTTGAATTTTTATAAAGTTGACGTTCAAATATCGTAGAACATGTCTTAAGCGGCCATTAAAACGGCGTCTAATTAAGGGTAGTAGCCTAACGCAGATCAAATGTATAGGAGCTTTCTGCATTACTTTTGCCCTGCAATAAGCAACCACCTTAAAATTCCCGTGTCTAATCAATATAACGTCGCTTAACCCTTTCCCTAATATAAACATGTTTTCACGCATTTGCAAACAGAGTAGACCCAGGGTCTGCTCTGTTTGCTAATAAAATTTGATATATCTGTTTCTTTACTTTCTAAAATGTCTATAATGTTCCACCTTCCATATTTCTTTATAACTATTTTGTTAATGAATATTCAGTAGGTATTGAAATTTGACCTAAATACAGAACAGGGAATGGGTTAAGACAAGAAAGTATAGTCATATCGATGCTGATCGTTTTTTAGGTAGGTGGCTGCTTATTGCAGGATGAAAGTCGTGCAGAAAGCTCATTTTGGAACTTTCTGTCTGATTTTCACGGTACATTAATGTAGCATGTATCTGTCTTAAAGATCGGTATTGGTATTATTTTAATTGTCCGATTTATATGAGTTCTACTATACATATACAAGAATTAAACGTAATAAAAGTTAGACAAATATCAAAAAATGAAACATAAGCACTTTAAGCAGTAACCACACACATATTAAACTCTTTTGGCGCCAAATTTAAAAGTGTCGTCTGCAACAATAATTTCATATTAAATATAATTCTAAACTAAATAATAAAGATATATTAGTTAAACATTTGTTTTTGAAAACCTGTATGCTTGGGCTAAAATAGTACAGAAAACAGTGAAGACTCCACTGTTTGCAATGGTGCCAACATGCGACGTTGGCGCCGAAAGGGTTAATGCAGTGTGTCACGAATTCTGTGTTGAATACGACCATTTGTCACAAGAAGGCGTTCCTTCATACTTTACAGCATGAATATTTTGTAAGAAAAATCACAGTATGTATATTAATTATTTGAGTTCCATAATTACACTATGAACAAGACGACATTTCATCAGGACAAAATCTATATTAAAACAAAGATATGACATCTTTATAAGGCGTCTTCTACAGAAGCCGCCTGATCTAGGTCTTCTCTGTTTGCTGGTGCGTTAAAGCGTTTATATGACTTAAAGTGTTAAAGGTCACGTAACGGCTCAGATTAGAGACTAATGTTTACCTCATAGGTGGCGTCACACACTTCCGTTTCGTAACAGTGTGCAAGATGGCGAGATTGACGACAGACTGTACAGCGTAGGGGCTGAAAACCGCTCACTGAAAGTTTGATATTGCAAAACTACTAACTGCATTACCCCAAGAAACATGTACATGTAATCACCAGCAAGGTTTTACGCAAGCGTAAAATGGCTGCGTAACATGTCTTTAAGCAGGATAGAAGGAAAAGAGGGAGCAATATTGTTTAGTAGTTTTAATTAACAGATGCATTGGGAAAACACGATTGTAATGTATATATTAACAGCTGAAACAGGGGAATGTTTTAATGAGCCATGATGAATAATACCTGTGTATGACACCAATAATACACATTACGTCGCAAATCAATGGTATTCATGCACAATGGTGAACTATTCAAAACGGTCAACAAAACCACGAGTAAAAAGTCTCAGCTAAATAACTTTACCAAAGACAAAATTCAAACAAAGTTCTTATATTTTTACAATATTTTTGTACAAAATTGTTTTAAACCAAAAGACAGTAAACTAAGGGTGCTAACGAAAAATGAGAGGAAAAAAATTAAGCTTCTACCGAGAATCGAACCCACAACCTCACATTTCCTAAGCCACCGTTATAAACCCTCGACCACGCTGACTGCTATAATTGGGGACGTGCTTTTACATCATTTATACCAAATACACTAGCATTTTCACAGGCATAAAAGAAACAAATAACCTCGACAAAAATAATTGCCCCCGCTAAGAAAAATGTATGCATCAAAATAAATGAATGTATATAAATAAAAGCTTGTCTCACAGTAACCCATAGTTATCAAGAAAGACACGGAAACATTGATTGGAAGACGGAAACTAGCATGGGCTATTCAGTTTAAGAAAAAAAAAACTCCGACAAAAATATGTGCAACCGCTGAAAGATATATTACAACGCAGTAAATAGCAGCCAAACAAATATGAACTCTACATGGAATTTTCTATCAAACAATTAAATAAAAACTAATCCCGCAGAAACGCATATGGACTTTTAACCTCTAAAAGATTGGCTATGAAAAAACATTATTAGTGCAACAAGAATGCAAGCAGGTATAAAAGTGTTTGCTTCTTTATTGTTGGCTCGGCCATTATTGACGAGCGGGAAAACCTGGCAGGATTTACAAGCTATTGGGGTTTGACTTTGAAAATCACCCAATAACTTACATTCACGAAATGTATAAGCATGCTAAAACGTTACAGTTACAGGTTTAAATTGGATTGTAAAATAATAGACTTTAAAATCATTGACATATCTAATATAAATTTGAATGTTTGAACTGTCTACGCAAACAATGAGCCAAACAATGAGATGCATTTTATTATAAAACCTGACCTTCTAACACAGTTTTGTTACAATAAATTGTCTTGCCTTTATCTTGCTAATCTCATTCGTGAATGTAATTTATTAACCCACTCCCTCCTACTGATTTATTTGATGCCTCGGTAAAAGTCATTTTGAAACCATTGCGATAAATAGAGCATTTGTCCATAGGAGCAAGTGCTCTATATCACAATGGTTTCCAAACTACAACATTCTAGACGTTTCCTTTTCTCTAATTAATGCTCCGTTCCGGTAGAATTATTCAGTTTATAAACAGTCTAGGAAGGAATTACATGTAGTTAAATAATTCTGCAACATTAAACTACGATGTCTGTCTTTAACGAGTCAAATATTGATGTATGTAGATAATTATAAAGTATTGATTTTATAATCAAATTTAAATCAGACAATGGTACTGTTTCAGCCTGCATGTACGTTTCATCAATTAAATAAGTTTGCAACGCATAATTCCAGTGTCTGCCCTGAAGGTCAAATAGAGAGTATCTGTATTGTATATCTGTCCCTATACTCTGTATTCAGTTTCATTAATCAATTGAATAAGTTTGAAACACCAAAGTCCGATGTCTAGCCTGAAGGTCAAATCGAAAATATATACGTTGTCCAACTGTCCCTATCATGTGTTCACTAGGGCTTATATGTTTCATTGACGCACAGCTAAATTTGAAACCCGAAATATTAATTAACCTTTGTTTCACTATATAGTCCACTCAGTACGACATGCTTAAATGTGCTAGAGATTTCGAATGACAAATAGTGCAGATCCTGATCAGACTGTCCCTCTATGAGCCTTCCTTCCTGGGTCTATACTCTGCAAATGCCAGTGAATATATGTCCCAGTTTGAAAGAGGTACTGTCAAAGAAAATCAACTCTGATTGGTGTTATTGGCCGTGTCGCATTTGTAACGTAAGGAACCCGAACTACGTGGGCTAAATAATGTGTTTTGATCATTCAACGAATGAGTCCATTGCCAACCTGTAAATACTCAACGTATTTGTCATGTCAGTGCGTTATTCCTTTTTTACATCACCCTGTAATAGGCCAACTAGCAGCCGCAGTCGATTTATTCAGAGGTCAATATAAGATGCGTAAATTGAAACATCTTCAAGTATAGTTTCCTTTATTTCTCCATCAAACCCTATTCTGTGACCGCTGTTTAGAAACTTCTGGAAGAGACGATTCTAAAGAGGGGTCACATTATAGGGTTTGGTGGAGAATCCACGATTTTAGTATTTGAGTACATATCTTTATCTGTAACTCTGTGATAAACAATGAATAAACATGGCTTATCAGCGAATTTTCAAATTTGTTTCTCCATGCAAGGTCCATTAGTACCTGTTGATGACTACTAGTACAGACGGAAAGCAAACAAGCAGAACTTAAATCATTTGTATATACCCTTATCACACTGAAAATGTAATGTTCGCTCAAATTTGGATCTATCTGATCAATTTGAAAACTTCCGATTGGAAGAAGCTTTTGAGAAAATATTGGCTAAACGCATGACAAAGCCTTCGAGAAAATATTGGCAAAAAGCGTTTGAGAAACCAATGATCAACTGTTAACTCTTTTGGCGCAAAATTTAAAAGTGTCGTCTGCAATAATAATTTCATATTAAATATAATTCTACACTTAATATTAAAGATATATTAGTAATACATTTATTTTATAAATCCTGTATGTTTGGGCTAAACTAATACAGAAAACAGTGAAGTCCAAGGTCAGATGCCGCCTTGAAAAGGCGGCATCAGACCTGGGACTGCACTGTTTTCAATGGTGCCAATAGGCGACATTGGCGCCGAAAGAATTAAACAGTTTGGATCCTGACTAGATGCCGAATTTCTCGGTGTATCATATGAATCCAAACTGTTTGCAGCTGCGACAAAGGTGACGCCTAGTGGCATAAATGTTAGTACATACGAACTTGGATATCTCCAACTTCCAGGAGCCCTACAAATTACTGTGAGATAACACAGATTTGAGTCATCCGATTTTTAATCTGAACAATGTCCTACATGTACGTTCACAGCTTGATGCTGGTCTAAAGTTAATATGCTTTCAGCATAACTATTGACCTACATTAACCCATTCCCTCATATTGACGACTTTTGACGACTCTGTAGAAGTCACTTTGTGAAACCATTGTGATAAATAGAGCATTTGCTCCTATAGGAGCAAATGCTTTATTTATCACAATGGTTTCAAACTACAAAATTCTCAAAATTTCATTTTCTCTAGTTAATGCTCTTTTTCGATAGACTTTGAATAGCCTATGAGGGAATGTGTTTCTAGTTAGTGATACATTTGATCAGTAAATCCAGTCAGGAAGCGCTTAGCAAATAAAGGTTTCAAAGCAATATTCACTGACCTGCTGTTGCTGTTGCGATTATCAGAAAAGCACCTGAAAGAAGAGAAAAGGGGATACACATGTATCAATAACATTGAACGGTGAATTCCTAGAACAGTAGTGATTATTTCTATCACATTAGTCCATATCGGTAAAACATTAGCAGAGCTACAGATAAACGTGCGTACTGAAATACTAAAATCCCTATTTCTTCATCAAGCCCTATACTGTGACCACTCTTTAGGTTCGATTCGAAATGACGACCCTAAAGAGTGGTCACAGTATAGGGTTTGGTGGAGGTATAAATACGTTATTCTTGAATATGATTTAATTTATGCAGCTCATCTGGACCCCTGTTTAGTCATTATCACTAGAACACTAATCATTATCACTAGAACATTAGTCATTATCACTAGAACACTATTCAGTACCACTAGAACATTAGTCATTATCACTAGAACACTAGTCATTATCACTAGAACATTAGTCATACTCACTAGAACACTAGTCATTATCACTAGAGCACTAGTCATTAACACTAGAACATGTACCTTTGACATATTAATGCTTAACTTATTTGCACCCTGGACACAAACCTTTATATAATAGACATAAATTAAATTTACGTTTTACCCCATAAACATTATTATTTATTCTCACCAGTATTTACGTACATGTCACACTATTCTGTAGAACACTTGCACCTCGGACTCTAACCTCTATATTATAAACAAGTAGGGCTTTATGTACAGAAGATGACACTTACGACTTCAATCATAGGAACATTTGCTTCGCCGAAATTCGGTAAATTAGTTAATAATGAACAACATGCAGTAGAGAACAAGTTTGTATGCAGCTAAACCATTAGTTGAGAAGACGTTGACCCTTCACGTCATGTAAGAAATACTAGCATAATTAATTTTGTAATGGCTGATTATCATAGCGGTGTATAAGCATGAACACACTAATATTTTGCCAATATAAAAATAACATCAGATTTATGTAATTCCACAAGCAAACAGAGCATACACTGCTTTGACGGATGCTACATGACATTTGTCAAAAGATTAACCACTGAAACATTCCAGAGCTACAGATAAAGGTGCGTACCAAATACTAAAATCGCCATTTCTCCACCAAACCCTATGCTGTGACTACTCTTTAGAATCGTCTGTTCGTACCCAAACACTAAAATCGTCATTTCTCCACTAAACCCTATACTGTGACCACTCTTTAGAATCGTATCTACGAGATGATTCTGAAGAGTGGTTACAGTAACGGGTCGGTATTTAAATGTACGCGTCTTATCTTGACCTCTGATGTCATTTACCTTTGGTATCATATCATAAAACATTTACCCCTTATGACAATGACCCCAAAGTTATGAACAGCGGAGACATTAGAATATGCTTTAGTACCTTGAAGATAAACTCCATGGTAACAGTCTCTGAAGCATTGACCCTTTTGTCACCAACCCTAAGAATATTAGCCCATAGATAGAAGCATATATACGGTACGAATATTAAACTCCTTTTTAGAATATAGGTGGTTTACATCTCTACCAGACTCTATGGTGTGGTCAATTATGACAACATGGGTGGCCACGACACTGTGTTTTTGTGGCTGGATACCGATTGTAGTAACTGACATACATCGCTTTATTTATGTCTTAATTAGAGTTTAACCCATACCCTCATAGGCTATTTTTAGATCCAACCTCTTTGAATAAATCTACCGACAAGGAGCATTTACTAGAGAAAAGGAACTTTTAAAATTGTCTCCTTCTGAAACCATTGTGATAGAGCATTTGCTCCTATGGAGCAAATGCTCTATTTATCACAATGGTTTAAAAAAGTGACTTTTACAGGGGCATAGAAAGGCGTATTTATTGAGTAAATGGTTAAAACAATATAATAAAATTCCTAGTGTGTAAATCCCTTTACTCCATAATGCGCATTTCTACGCCTTTACCAACAGAATAGACCCAGATAAGAGAGCTCATGTTGGAGTCATCTGATCAGGATCTTGTCTGTTTGCTTATAATATAATAATGGTATGACTTTACAAATATTGATATGATTCTACAGTTTCCGCCATGTTTAAAACTTCCTGCGTCCATTATGTTCTATTATAACAATTAATCTAATTACTATTCATGGTGTCACTATTTATTTTATGAATATTCATAGAGTAAATGTTTGGCCCCTTAGAAAATAAGGTTACCATTTCTCCCATAACAACCTTATTCACAGTAACATTAGGTGTATGGCATTTGCACGAAGGATAATGACCCTTTTATCACCAGTGTCTAGAATATGAGTTCCAGTGTCCATGGTACATCAGTTGTAACGACGTAAGCCCTTCGTTCATTAACCCCTACTACATTGGGCATTCTAGTTTAGTCCCTAAAATATTTTAGGAGCCCTCTAATTACCGTCTTCACTCTTTACATTCCAGGACCCCCTTATTGAATGTCATGTCTACACCGTTTGCTTTCAAGATAAAAATGATCAATATTTGCGTTGGTCGACTTTCAAGAACCTTCTGAATATTCATGCAAAACAATAATGATATCGTGGCAATTTATTTATTATTTTACAATAGTATACATGTATGTACATATAGATTGTTTGATTTTGCTAGAAAATGTAGAGCCGAATGAATTATAATGATCTAAGCAAACAGGGAAGACCCTGATCAAACAGGTCATTTAGGAGCTGTCTGATCTAGGATTACTCTGTTTGCAAAGGCGTGTAGAAACGTTTATATGAAGGAAAGGGTTAAAATTTACACCACCTGCTTTCCATGAACTCTCTAAATAAAAGCTGTATCATTTGCTTTTCAAGAAATCTCAGATTAAAGTCTGTGCGAATTGTATTTCAAGAACCCCCTAAATAAAGTATCTATTATTTGATTTTGAAGAAACCCTGATTAAAATATTTTCTATTTGCTTTTTAAGACGATTCTAAATAAACTTTATACTACTTGCTTTTAGTGAAACTTGTGATGAAGTCTGTGGATTTTGCAACGAGTAGTATTCCTGCAACAACGCTTCCAAATGAAAGGTGGACGCCCCTTTCGCAATACTATGAAACAAGTACATGTATTCAAGAACCCCTTGATTAAATCCATTTTCAGTATTTGTTATTAAAGACATTTGTTTTATTTGCAACAAGCACTATTCCAGAATCACGCCACCCTGAAATGAAAAGTAGAAACACCTCCAATACTATAAACCAAGTTTTCAAGGCATTCTAAAGTTTTCCTTTATATTAACGCCATTTACGCATTTGCAAACGGATTAAACCCAGATTAGATGGCTACTTCAAGGTCTGCCCTGTTTGCTTATGGTATAATGTATGTTGCAGTCATGGCCAAATTGTCCTGAGTACATATGCCATTATAAAAATCAGCTTATAAACTTTGTCCTGTTTACATATGGTAAAATGTAAGTTTCAGTCATGGCTAAATTGTCCTGAGTACATATGCCATTATAAAAATCAGCTTATAAACTTTGTCCTGTTTACATATGGTAAAATGTAAGTTTCAGTCATGGCTAAATTGTCCTGAGTACATATGCCATTATAAAAATCAGCTTATAAACTTTGTCCTGTTTACATATGGTAAAATGTAAGTTTCAGTCATGGCTAAATTGTCCTGAGTACATATGCCATTATAAAAATCAGCTTATAAACTTTGTCCTGTTTACATATGGTAAAATGTAAGTTTCAGTCATGGCTAAATTGTCATGAGTACATATGCCATTATAAAAATTAGCTTACATGTATAAACATTGTTGGATGTCATTATTTGTTACATGAACATTCAACAGGGAAAGGGTTAAACAGTTTGGATCCATATGAGACGCATAGTCTCTTAAGGGGCAACCACAGTGAACTCTAAAAGGGGGGGGGGGCAACCACAGTGAACTTTCTGATACTTGTTTTGAAGATGAAAATAGAAATTGAAAAAAGTATACTTATATGAAGTATTCATTTATTGATCATAGAAGTCTCAAACAGCAGGCGGTTGCTTACTGCAGGGCAAACGCAATGCAAAAATAATTACAGGAGCTTTCAGCATTACAGGAGCTTTCAGCATTACTTTTGATCTGCATTAAGCTACAATCTGCCTTACAGACCCGTAGTTAGACATATTTTGATGGTCGCTTAAGACAGGTGCTGCTGTGCATACCATTTTGAAAATAATAAGACGTAAAATACATTTACATTGCATAAGGATAGGTTGATTGGTAAGATTCGATTGTAATACAGTAAAACCTCTCTTAACCGGAATTCTAGTAGATAAGAATTTAGACACTTTTAGGCAGGTGGCTGCTTAATGCAGGGTGAAAGTCATGCAGAAAGCTCCTCTAGGAGCTTTCTGCATGACTTTCACCCTGCATTAAGCTGCCACCTGTCTCTAAGACCGATATTCATACTAAATTTAACGGCCGGTTAAGAGAGGTTTTACTGTAGTTAAAGGCAGTGATTTTGTCTCGGGTATGGCCTTTCCTGCTTAACTTGACTATTTTGTTCATTGTTATATTGGACCAATATGGAAATGAAGGACCACAATGGAAATAAGAGCATGCTCTTTCTTGTGTCATCCTTGGTATAGAAAGCATGCCATGGTTTTTCTGTGCCTCATTTTACTAATTTCTATTTATCATGATGTTGTACGTGTTTTGTGAACCATATTGTGCTTTCTGTTTGCCGAAATGAATGTATCTATCTATCTCTCTATCAGTTGAGATGTTTAGATGAGGGTTTTGAATTTGTACTTGTGATGATCTCTGAAAACGGTATAGATCACAAGGATCCAAACTATTCGATGCTCTAGGCATATTTTTAAAAACTGTAGAACGTCTAAAATGAATAAAAAAAAGCACACGACAAATTTTGTAGACCACAAAATGTGACCACAAGACTTAAAGGAAGGTGTGTTATTGTCCCGTTTCTCAACAAATTCACGCCTTTGCAAAGAGACAAAAGCCCAATCAAACTGCTCCTGTAGGAACCATCTGATTAGGATCTGCTCTGGTTGCATATGGAATTATATAGATATGTTTCTATAGATATTTCTCTGTTTATGTATTTCACTATAACAATTCAAGTCATTAATATCCATGATGTCATAATCTCGTAAATGAATATTCATCATGTAAATGGTTATGGCCTAATGGTAACTCACCCCAAAGTGCACGTCTTGTATATAATCCTATCATTGGTTTAGCGCTATTTGTTACGGAATAGTATAAGTGTAAAACAAAAGATGAAATGCTTTAGTTCAAATGGTATCTCGAAGTTTTAAGAAAGTTATTTATATACGGCGTTCCTCAGGTGACCTTTACCCTTTTCGCAGTTAAAAGAATTGTCCGTTATGATTATCGTCTGCTCCAGGTTTAAAAGTGGAGTTTTCTCCAATTTCTTATCGACAACTTAACCAAAATGTCAAAAACATTTTGATCCTGATGAGACATCGAGTCACGTGATCTTTCATCTGGATCCAAACCGTTTGCAAGTGTTATCACGGATTCTCCAACAGCGGCCAAAGAGTCCACACTTATATTGATATAATATCGTCTGCATCGGTTTTGTCGTCTGGTTTGGGGATAGAAATGTCACTAGGGTCTTCTTTTAATTTAGATTCAGGGAAATAAATTTTGAAAACAGTTTTGATTCTGATCAAACGATGAGTACACACAATGTCTGAGCTGGATCCAAACTGATGGAAAATGCTACACAAACATGTTAAGCAACCTATTGGACTGGATAAGATATAGCATGACGTGCTTTAAGGAAAGTAGAATGTCTGCTTAAACTGTTATATGCAGAAATGTTTTCTGCTTAAAATGCCACCTGCCCAAAATGTCGACTGGTTAAAATGCCATCTGCCCAACATATCGACCGCTTAAAGTGCCACCTGTCCAAAATGTTGACTGCTTAAAATGTCAAATGTCCAAAATGTTGACTGCTTTAAATGTCGTCTGCCCAAATTATGTCTGCCTAGAATGTATCTTGTACAAATAATATCTGTTTAAAACGTCACCGGCACAAATGCCGTCTGCTTAACATGTTATCTACACAAATGACGTCTGCGTAACAAGTTTCCTACACGAATGTCGTCTGCTAAAATAGGTCATGCTCTTAAAGTATCACATTACAATGTCTTCTGTCCGAATGGCTGTATAAAAGGTCACATTTACAGCGACATCTCAAAAGAAGAACTCAGTAAAATCTGTATAAAGCGAACAAGTCTAATATTGAGGTATTGACACAAGTGGTAGTTTAATGCATGACAAAAATAACGCAGAAAGCTACCAGAGGAACTACTGTAAGATACCCCTAATCGGTTAAATGGTCGCTTATAACAAATTTACTGTATTAATCAACTTTAACCAATAACCTCGTAGGCTATTTATATACCCAATATTTTTGAATAAATCCAAGGAAAAGGAGCATTTATTAGCAACACAGTGTTGTGTACTTTAGAAAACAATGTGATAAACAGATACTATTCTCATATAGGAGCAAATGCTCTTTTCAAAAATTAACTTTTAAAGAGGCGTCTCAAAATGCGTCAGTATGAGGGAATGAGTTAACGATAGTTGGTAGATAAAGGTATGCTGGAAGTAATGCAGATATATCCAGTAAGAGACTTCCGCATTTCTTCAGTTTGCATTAACCACGTGCGTTTAATCCCTCTCATTCTGTCATATGATTACTACTACACTCCAATCTGTGCTATCCTTTTACATTCAATGCGTTAATCTTTCTTTATACCATCGGATCTTGTGTAAATTTGACTTCTTCCGATTGAAACATGGTTTCCGCGACCACCTGTATATAAGACACCTCGAACAGTTATGCCTTTCCCTGTTGCATATTCATGTAGGAAATAATGACATCATAAATATTTATTACATATTTTTTTCTAATAGAATATGTATACAGGATTGTTTGGTATTGGTATAATCTGTAATCTCTATTATAATTTCATAAGCAAACAGAGCAGATCCAGATCAGGCAGAAGGACAACAACTCAAGATGTAATGTTTATCGAGTTTTCATTCTGTTTTGTATGCTGAGATCGATCTTCAGGAGAACAGAATGTAACAATTCTTCTTTGTATTTAATCCAGAAAATTTATACTTCACTAATTTAGGTACTAACAATGAACATTTGATAAAGTTTATAAATAATGCACCAGTTTTCACTCTGCTAGATTTACTGACTCTCCAACTATCGCCGTAAACGGCTTAGGGTAAATACATGCACAGGTGACAATATCATTAATAATTTGCGATTCTTATTTTAGCGGTCGGAAGGGACCCGCGAAATACCGCAAAAATTAGGTGTCCGCAAAAATATCTAGTCATACGGTATTTTCCTGCTGTAAAAATAACTGTCATTTACCCGCTAGAGACGCCTTTAAGCACTTTTGCAAACAGAGTATATCCAGATCAGACAGTTCATGTAGGATCAGGCTCTGCTCTGTTTGCTTAGGGGATAATTTATGTTTGTATCTGCAGTTTCTGCGCTCATACATTATAATATTAAATCATCTAATTAATATTCATAATGTCATTATTTCTTACATGAATATTCAAGCGGCAAATATTTAAACTTCGGACCGTGTTATCACAAGGATCAAAGCTTTTCGCCACTCCCTCAATAGTTTCTTGTAAGCATGAATGAATAAACTCGGTGTAAGTAAAAATGCGACAGATCAGGGTTTTAGTTGTTTTATTTTTCAAGGATAGGAAGGATATTAGCCCATTACCTCATAGGCTAGATTTAGACGCATTATCTCATAGGCTAGTTAAGACACATTCGCATTACCTCATAGGCTAGTTTAGACGTATTACCTCATAGGCTAGATTTAGACACATTACCTCATAGGTTAGTTTAGACGCATTACCTCATAGGTTAGTTTAGACGCATTACCTCATAGGTTAGTTTAGACGCATTACCTCATAGGTTAGTTTTAGATCCAACCTCTATGAATGAAATAAGGAGCATTACATTTTACTAGAGAAAGAGAACATGAGAATTTTTTAGTTTTAAAATCATTGTAATAAACAGAGCATTTCCTCCTATGGAGCAAATGCCCAATTTATCCCAATGGTTTAAAAAACTGACATTTACAGAGGCGTCAAAAGGCGTCAATATGACGGAATGGGTTAAAGCCAGACATATGCGATTTATATTGCAAAATGTCTGCATTTAACCCTTTCCTTCATATAAACTCAATTGACATGCCTTTACAAACAGAGTAGACCAAGATCAGACGGTTCCAATAGGAGCAGTCTGATCAAGATCTGCTCTGTTTGCATATGAAATTACAATATGCCTGACTTAACAGTGCCAGATATGTCATTCTAAAATTTGATTAATAAATATTCATGACGCCATTATTTCTTACATGAATATCAAACAGGTAAATGGCTAAACAACAAAAACTCGTTGGCCTCTGTATCACTCCTCACAAACTGTAAACTTTAAAGACATCACATTGCAGGATAGGGCTTTATTTTGTTTTCGTTTACACAGATGGCAATGTTACTAAGAAGCAGATCATTTGTTTGTCTCTTATGTCGTTCACGTGTTCTCTAATCTTGAACCAAACTCGTGATCTGACCTTTTAACCAGTCAGGAAGTAGTCTTCCTAAGTCCTAGTTCTGGTGTACCCACCTACCAATGAATGGTTAATGATCATCACTCGTTGGGCAAACAGTTTGGACCAGTTGAGACGACACGTACATGAGTGTCTCATCAGGGTCTATGTTATTTGCTACTGATATCTTTTATTCAAAACAATTAATAAATAGAAATATTTCTTTTCCAAGAATCTATATTTTTTCCATAAGCAAACAGATCAGACCCTGGTCAAGTGGTTATTACAGAAGCTGTCTGATCTGGACCTATTCTATTGGCAAAGGTGTCAAAAGTTGTCTTTATGAGGGAAAGTATTCAGACACCACTGTGTACATTTACCAGTGATCTATTAACTCTTTGCATGTTAACCATTCTCTCGCTGAATTTTAGAATAAATTTCTCCTTCTTTATCCATGCCCTGTTGTATAATTACATATATCTAGTATATCGCTGTGTAATCATTGCTGTGGAGTGCACTGGTTGCACAATCAACTTGCAAATAGTGCAGACCCTGATGAGAAGTTCCTGCAGGAGCTGTCTCATCTGGGTATCCATTATTTACAGGTAGGTATATTTACGTGAATAGCAAGCGAAGGGTTAAACACTAGGGCCCTTGCGGTTGATTCTTTATCACTCCAAGGATATCGTATGCTCCTCTTAATTCTTTATTTCATGAATATTCATGTAGGAGATAATGACTTAACGGACAGTAATGAACTGGAAATGTCACCATAAAATAACATATAAACAAGTGACATCTGGTTTTGATAGAAACTGTTCGATCATTTCAATAAGTATAATTATTCTGTCAACAAGCAGAACAGTGTTACAAACTGTTTTGTAATAAAGTTGCAAAATGTAATAAATTTATTACAATGTGCGTTACGATTGCAGAAAATGTAATAAATTTCTAATACGTTTTGTAATAAAGTTGCAAAATGTAATAAACTTTTTGAGCATGGTGGAAATTTCATATTTATAAACGGGGATACAAGAGGATTATTAGACAGTATTGTTTAGTCAAACACCCAAAGGAAGTAAGTTACGACAAAAGTATTTATGGTCAGAAAGCTCCTTCGGGAGTTGTCTGGTCTGGATCTTTTCTGTTTTAAAGATTTTCGCCAAATTTCGAAACAAAAAAACTTCAGAATTGGAGTCTGTATGACTGTAATCTAACTTATTGCTAAAAACACGGTAAGGAAATAGGTATTTTATCAAAATAAAGAGAATTTTGTATTACCTTGGAAACCAACGGATACACGCCCATGATATACCGGAATTTGTCGTACAACCAATTATAGTGAAATCTCGATAATTCAAAATTTGAATATACAGTAGAACCCCTCTAATGCGACCACTTAATGAATAAACATCCGTGTCTTTATAAGCAGGCGGTTGCCTAATGCAGAGCAAAAGTAATGTAGAAAGCTCCTCTAGGAACTTTCTGCATTACTTTTGTCCTGCATTAAGCTGCCACCTGCATCTAGCACCCATAATTATACCTCTTTTAGGTGATCGCATTAGCGGGACTTTACTGTAGAAGCTTAGAAGTTCGAGCTTTGATGCAGGTGGTTGCATAACGCATGGTTGAAAGTAGTGCAGAAAGCTCACAGAGAAGGTTAATGCATGACTTTAACCTTGCATTAAGAATCACCGGCCTTAAAGATCAATAACGAAACGTATTTGAGTGTTCGCATAATCGAGAGTGTATGTGTAACGGACGTATTCAATATACATGTAGGCAACGTATTACATAGTAGATATTTTCTGTTCGCGTGCTCACTCGTTCTACTTACTCACCTCAGTAATTGTTATGAAAACCTAATTAATATTCATAGTGTTTTTCGATATCAAAGACTGGTTAAATGTGTTTGCTCATTTTCGCATAACCGTCTCTTAAACAATTGACTGTTTTCTAAGGAGATGTCGTTAACATTTATCTGAATACTAATATAATTATGTAAACTGATGGAAATGGATTGCAAGCATTATCTTAATGATATGAATATGTGTACAGCTTTTGGTGTTGTTTGATTTATAGAAACGTTGGCAAAGTATAACTTTAAAAGAGGTAAAACTGGATTATGAAATATATGGTTAAAGGAAAATAGAAGCCTAACGTCGAATGAAACTTTTCCATATAGGAATTCTTTTTAACCCTTTACTCCAGAAATACGCCTTTCTACGCCTTTGCAAACAGAGTAGACCCAGATCATACAGCTCCTTTGGGAGCCGTCTGACCTGGGTCTGCTCTGTTTGCTTATGCTGTGAGAAAGATATGATTCTACAATTTCTGACATGGTTAAATATACCTGTGTCTATGTATCAAAACAATGAATGTAATTGATATTTATGATAGCCTTAGTTCTTACATGAATGGCGATGGAGTAAAGTGTTAATATTATAATAAATATTCATGTAAACAATGATAAATATATGAATATCAAATATCTGAATTCTTTAAAGACATTATAAACAAAGGAATTTTTACAAAGGCGGAAACTGCGGATTCGGACCTGCTTCATTTCGTTAAGCAAACAGAGCAGACCCGGATCAGACGAATCATACTAATCTGAGTCTACTCTTTTTGCAAATGTATCGTTATCATGTAACGGCTTATTGCTACTACCTGCTGTCTTTCACTTATTCCAACTAGTTTTACAGTGTGGTAAGACATGGCTCCGAGGTTATAGACATTCTGATTCTGAATTCATTCTCTAGTATCTGATTGGTCAGATTTTGATTATCTAGTACCTGATTGGTCAAAGTTTGAGCAAGCTCAAACTCTGCCCAATAAAATGCTTGAGAATGAAACCAGGCTCAAAGATAAACGTTTTATAATCTCAGGACATAATCGCTAGTCTAGGCTATTAATCCATTCCCTCATATGCTATTTTTAGATCCAACCTCTTTGAATAAATCTACCGAAATGGAACATTTACTTCAGAAATGGAACTGATTAGAATGTTTAAGTATTGAAACCATTGTGATAAAAAGGGAGTATTAACTATAGAATTTTAGATTTTCATAATTTTGAAGCCACTTTGATAAATGGGGTAATTGCTCCTATGGAGCAAAGGCTCTATTTATCACAATTGTTTCAAAAATTGAGTTTTACAGAGGCGTTAAAGGGCGTCAGTATGAGGAAATGGGTAAAGAAAGATAACAGAATTCCTTACCTAGCAATACACTTCCTTTTGCCATCATTTCACACGTAACTATATTGCATAACAAAGTTTCCTCTAAACACGTTCTTGACTATAGCCCAAAAGTGAACGTT